>JAVUPR010000416.1:0-600000 GCA_036785695.1 Gentiana straminea | reverse complement strand
AGTTCAGCAGCCAAACTCGAGAGATTCGTACCTGAGATCGAAAAGTTTGCTAGACAAAAGAGAAGAAAGCTCGAGAGAGATTTGTTAGGTTGGCGGACGATGTGATTTTTCATGAAGGAGATCATAGCGAATGGGAAGAAGAGATTCCACCTTTGGAGGATTCAGAAATCAACATGGCACAAAACGGACAAAATGGACAAAACGGAGCAGAAGTTGTGGTACAAGATGGTAGGAGAAATCTATAGAGTTATACAATGCCGTCGATTGAGCAATTTGTGCCAGCAATTGTTCAGCCAGAGAATGTGGCTGAGATCTTTAGCCTGAAACTGAATGTCGTACAGATGGTGACTAATTACACTACCTTCCATGGGGTACCAAACGAATATCCTAGTGTACACATCACCAACTTCTTGGAGATAGTCAGCATGGTCAAACCAGCAGGAGTACCTAAAGATAACATCAAGCTGAAGTTGTTTCCATTCACTCTGAAGGACAAATCAAAGATATGGTTATTGTCTCTAGCACCAGGGTCGATCCATAATTGGACCGATCTATTGCAGAAGTTTATGAACAAGTATTGCTTGGCTGGGAAGTCACTACAGATGAGACAAGACATCATGAATTTCAAGCAGAAACCCACTGAAACTTTTGAAGAAGCTTGCGAAAGGTTTAAGGAAGCACAAAGGAGATGCCCTCACCATGATATCACCTTGCCCGTACGAATGCATAGTTTCTATCATGGATTATGGCCAAGTGAACAAATGAGATTTGATGCATCGAGCAACGGATGTTTTGCGTCGCTATCACCTGAGGAAGGTGAAGAGAAATTGGAACAAATTGCACTCACCAGTCAATGGGGAACGCATCAGATTGAGACCGCCAAAGTAGCTGAAGGCGTATTTGGAGAAGATACTTCTCAAAAGATCTTATACCAGCTAATGGCGATGAATGAGAAGATAAATGGCATGCAAGGTCGCATTGCCAAGGTTGATAAAGTTCAAGACATCGAAGCAGCCAACACTGAGGACGTGAACTATATAGGGAGGCAAGGAAATCCTTATAGGGGCAGATATCGCCCATGTTCTCACGACCACCCTAATTTTAGACGGAGTGACCCTACTGGGGTTTTCGACAAAGTGATCCAATAGGTGGAGAGAGACCCAGACAAACTGGAGGATTCATGTCTCAATTCAACAAGTCAGATGGTTAGGAAGCAGTCATGTATAAAATGAGCTCAACTATGACTGATACGGTCAATCAACTTACGAAATCCATGACTGATCTGAATACAAACTTCACCACATATTGTCAGAAGAATGATACAAGACTGGCCAATCAAGAAGCCTTAGTGCATAATCTGTCGCACCAAGTGGGGCAGATCGCCGAACAAGTGTCAGCCCGTCCTCCGGGAGGATTGCCAAGTAATACTGAGAAGAACCCGAAGGACGTGAATGCAATTATGACTAGAAGTTGAAAGGAACAGCCTGGACCAGTTATACCAACTGTACAGGGAGAATCAGAAAGCAGTCAGCAGCACAACGCAGTACAATCTAGAGAAAAAGAGGGGCCGGTAAACCGGGACACCATTCCGGTAAACCGAGTGTCTGAAAATTAGACAGACAAGCAGGCAGAGCTACAGCAGTCACCAGGTAAGTCTTCATGAACTGTAACTATTAATCCTGCTACTTTACCTTATCCCCCTAGGAAATATAAACGAATAATGATGATGCTTGTTATAAAAATATTATAGAGATACTTAAGAAGTTGCAAGTGAATATACCTTTGGTAGAAGTTCTGGCCGGAATGCCAGAGTATGCGAAATTTTTTAAGGAAGAAATCTCTACCAAAAGGAAGTTTTTAGACATTGAGACTATTTGCCTTAACGAGGAATGCTTGGCAGTTTTGCAAAGCAAACTGCCTCCTAAGTGTAAAGATCATGGGAGCTTCCTCATACCTTGCACAATTAGAGGAGTGTGCCTAAACAAAGCATTGTGTGATCTTGGAGCCAGTGTCAATCTAATTCCACTCTCATCTTTCATAATTTAGGCATGAAAGAGTTGAATGAAACATCTATAACCCTTCAATTAGCGGATAGGTCTATGAAGCAACCATGTGAAGTGGTGTAGGATGTTTTGGTGAAAGTTGATAAGTTCGTATTCCCTGTAGACTTTGTGGTGCTAGACATGGAGGCTAACCATGATGTTCCACTAATCTTAGGAAGACCTTTCCTAGCAACGAAAGACATTGATAGATGTTCATAAGGGTAGCTGATTCTGAGGGTGAATGAGGACAAAGTAGTGTTCAATGTGATGAATTCAATGAGGTATGATCAAGATGAAGGAGAAGCATATTACATGCTAGATGCCATAGACGAGCTTGTTTTGGAACTAGATCAGCAAGTGGCACTAGACCCTAAGGTAGCAGAGCCTTTGCTCCTGAAAGAGGAAGTAGAAAGTTATGAGGGAACCTGGCCTGGGTGTAGTGAAAGTCAAGTGCGAGTATAGAGCCTATATCTTCTGTGGATCTAGGAGGGACAATTCATAGACCTTCGTGGCATAAGTTCTTTGACCTACAATTGGCTGGTAAGCTGTTAAGATCATCGTTAGAGGAACCACCAAGGAACTTAACATTGAAACCTTGGTCATCTCACCTGAAGTACGTGTACTTACAAGATGATACTCTTCCCCTCATAATTTCATCATTACTATCACTTTTAGAGGGGGAGAAACTTTTAAGAGTACTGAGAGAGCATAAGGGAGTGTTTGGGTTGACGATTGCAGATATTAGAGGAATAAGCCCATCAGTGTGCATGCATAAGATCTCTATAGACCCTGAAAAGAAAGTGGTAGCACAACCACAAAGGAGGTTGACACCACAACTAAAGGATGTTGTTAAGGAAGAGATTATAAAGATGTTGGAAATTGGAATCATTTTCCCAATTGCAGACAGTGAGTGGGTAAGCCTGATTCATGTGGTGCCCAAGAAAGGAGGATTCACTGTCAAACCTAATGAGTTTGATGAGTTAATCCCTGTGAGACTAATTATTGGACGTCCAGTTTGCATTGATTTCAGGAAACTGAATGACACAACTCGTAAAGATCATTTTCCCCTACCATTCATTGACCAGATGTTGGAAATATTAAGCGGTCATGTTTTTTATTGTTTCTTAGATGGATATTCTGGTTACCATCCGATCCATATTGCCGTCAAGGACCGACAGAAAACAAATTTCACATGTCCCTATGGAAATTTTGCATACAATCACTTGCCTTTTGGATTATGTAATACACCAGCAACTTTCCAAAGATGCATGATGTCATTATTTGCGGACATGGTGGAGGATTTTCTGGAAATTTTCATGGATGATTTTTCTGTATTTGGAGATAGCTTTGATAAATGCTTGGACAATTTAAGTAGAGTGCTGAGGAGATGTGAAGAAACCAACCTTGTACTTAACTGGGAGAAAAGCCATTTTATGGTCACAGAAGGAATAGTGTTGGGTCATAAGATTTCAAAGAAAGGAATGGTGGTTGATAAGGCAAAGGTAGGGGTAATAGAGAAGTTACCCCCTTCAACGAACTTAAAGACGTTGCAAACATTTCTTGGCCGCACAGGATTTTATAGGAGGTTTATAAAGGACTTCTCTAAAATTTCTAGACCTATAACGGAATTACTTACAAAGGATGTGCCTTTTGTGTTTGGAGAAAAATGCAAGCAATTAAGCATTCAACATATTGAAGCGAATGCTTATAACCGCCCCAATTCTGGTAGCACCAGATTGGAACAAACATTTCGATCTTATATGTAAGGCAAGCGACACGGCAGTTGGAGCATCCCTGGGACAAAGGGAGGATAAAATATTTAAGCCTATCTATTACGCCAGTTGTACCCTTAACAGTGCCCAGAGGAATTATGTGACTACAGAAAAGGAACACTTAGCTGTCATATTTGCATTTGACAAGTTTTTACCATATATGATAGGATCGAAAGTCACTGTATTCACTGACCATGAAGCTCTGAAATACCTTCTAACCAAGCAAGACTCCAAGCCAATATTGTTGAGATGGATTATACTCTTACAAGAGTTTGATGTCAAGATTAAAGACAAAAAGGGATATGAGAACCAGGTAGCTGATCACCTGTCAAGATTCACTTTGATGGAAGAAGAGCAACCAACTGAGATCCGGGAGTGCTTTCCTGATGAACAACTTTTTGCCGTCTCAGTGGTATCTCGAGTTGAATCTCAGCCCCGACAAAGTACATCAAGAGTGGGCAAGGTATACCCTTGTTTGCTAATATTGTCAATTATCTAGCAGGAAGATACCTACCACCGGAATTCACGAATGTGGATAAGAAGAAGTTTTTCACATATCTGAAGCATTATCATTGGGATGATCCCAACCTATACAAGTTGTGCCATGATGCCATTCTTAGGAGATGCGTCCATGATGATGAGATTCTAAGTATTTTGCACCTATGTAATTCTAGAGAAGCTGGAGGTCACTATGGGCCAAACAAGACATCCGTAAAGATACTGCAAGTGTGGATTCTATTGGCCAACAATTCATAAATTTGCTAACGAATTTACAAGAGCTGTCATTCTGTCTAATGACCGGTAACATTTCTAAGTGGAATGAGATGCCACTGCAAAGTATCTTAGAAGTGGAGTTATTCGATGTTTGGGGAATTGATTTTGTTGGGCCTTTCACATCGTCAGAATCAAATTGTTACATCCTGGTAGCAGTTGACTATGTTTCCAAATGGGTGGAGGCAGTGGCCTCACCTACTAATGATGCCAGGGTTGCCCTAAGGTTTCTTAAGAAAAACATTTTGATGAGGTTTGGAGTGCCCAGAGCCATAATTAGTGACGGAGGGAGTCATTTCTGTAATAGGTTGTTTGAGAAATTGATGATGAGATATGGGGTTAGACATAAGATTGCAGCAGCATATCATCCCCAGACGAGTGGACAAGTAGAAGTCATGAACAGAGAGATTAAGAGGATCTTAGAGAAGACTGTGAATCCTACAAGGAAAGATTGGTTTTTGAAATTAGATGATGCTCTTTGGGCATACAGAACCGCTTATAGGACCACGATTAGGATGTCACCGTACATGATTATGTTTGGAAAAGCATGTCATTTACCGGTAGAACTCGAGCACCGAGAGCTATGGGCTACGAGATTTCTAAACATGGATGAGAATTTAGTCAGTGAAAAGAGAATGCTAGAGTTGAATAGATTGGAGGAGTTTAGACTTCAAATGTATGAAAATGCAAAGATTTACAAGGAGAGAACGAAGTGTCTGCATGATAAGAGAATTCTGAACCGCACATTTCAAGTTGGAGATAAGGTGCTAGTATATAATTTGCGTTTTCATCTTTTTCCTAGGAAGTTGAAGTCTAGATGGTATGGACCACATGTAGTCACAAACGTTTTCAATTCAGGTGCATATGAAGTTAGAATGAATACACTGGGCAGACTTTCATTGTAAACGGCCACAGGCTGAATTGAAAACGTTTGTGACTACATGTGGTCCATACCATCTAGACTTCAACTTCCTAGGCAGAATGAATACACTGGGCAGACTTTCATAGTAAACGGCCACAGGCTGAAGCATTACCTAGAGAACAAGTATAACCCTGAGTTGGAAGTCTTTACGTTGACGGATCCACAGTACGAATAAAGGAGCCCTATTAGTACAGTCGAGCTGGCGACTATAAACTCAAAACTATTTTTAAACCCTTATTTATTGCTTTTGTTTATTTTATTTTGAGTCAATAAAATAGCCTGACAATCGCAAGGTTTTTTTCATCACATATATCTTCGGACATCTGGCTAGAGATATATGTGGTTTTTTCCTTCACGATTCTCATGTGATACCCTCGTAAAAGTTTTCGTGACTTGCTTAGGCCAATGAAGAATAAAGTGGCTTAAACTGTTTTTGCGCATTCCTCCGGAATGCACAATTACCACCACCTTATTTTCTTATTACCCTTCGCATGTTACTCATATTTTTTGGAAGTATTTTGGGAAGCAGTAACAACTTGGAAGATGGATGTCCGAGGAGCTAAGGATTCTGCTCCAGGATTCACTTTGACTCAGCCGACCAATTCCAGAGCTAAGAATCTTTTATTTTCTTTATTATTAGTCATTGGGGACAATGTCTATAATAAGTGGGGGTAGGCGTCTTAGCTCGGCAGTCGAAAAAGGGAATAATTTTGAAAATTTAACACTGCTTTTAGCTTGCTTATTGCATGTTTTCGAGTTAGGAATCGGTAGAAAAGGATCCCAAGCTCAATTTGAAGTGAGCTATAGCATATACAATTTAGTATGGAAGAATGAGCATATGTTATGTTGCATGAAGTAGTAACTTATTAATTATTATTCTATCATTGCACTCGATATTTGAGCACCTAATCTTAGTGAGAAGTGTTTAAGATTATATGATAAATTGTTTTAACCGGGAATCATTATTTGTCTGTCTGTATACTTTAACAAATTTTTGTAAGACAAGGGAAGCAACTTCAATGCCACAAGAGGTAACCGGGACAAACGGGCTTGTGAGAGAAAGAGAAAAAAGTGAGGAAATCACCCAGAATTTTTTTTTGAAAAGAAAGAGAAAACAAATGCAATAAAGGTAGTGAGGGAAGTGAACTCGTGCAAAAAGGGCACGACCCTCGCATAAAAAGAAACAAACGGGGTCTTAAGAGCGATGCTCAGTGCCCGAGTCCGCCCGACCCAATTAAGGTACCATATTGTGTAACCAAGTCTGAAGGCAAGATGAGCGAGTGTATGCGCAGGTAAGTTAAGATTGTGGGGTTAATACAAATTTATTCTCCTCACGAACGCACTATCACGACTGATTCATCACACGACACATTGATGCATGATAAGTAGTGATTAATGGGGAGCTAATGGATTGTGGCTTAATGTATGTTCTGCCGGAAAAGTCTTTGTTGAACATATGGTAGTTGATGGAGGTTGTTCTTGGAGGTACATTCCGCCTTGATACTCTGATCGAGGACAAGCGAAAGGCTAGTGGGGGGTAGTTGATGACGGTTAAAATAGTCTATCTTACGATATCAACTTTCTATCCATTATGAGCTAAAAATAGTTGTTTCGACCTATAAATATGAGCCATATGAGTTGAATATCATATGTCGGGTTCATGAGTCGAGAAATCTGCACTTAACGTTTATTTTCCCTATTTCGATATTATTTCATGCATTATTTGATTATTTTCAGGATTCAAAATATTGGGTTGAGCATCATGGACAAATCTGGAGTGGTCTGAACGAAAGGATTTGGCCTAGGGTATTCCAGAACATTCCAAGCTAAGTCGGCAGAAGAAAAGGGATAAAATTGCCCTTGGTTTATCGAGGATGGGCATCGACTTGCCGAGGTTCCAGAATCATCCGAAACGCGTTTTCTTGGACCAGAGGTAGATCGAGGTGTTTCTAAGTCGGTTTAGGTAGCTATAAATAAGAGTCTTTGCCTCAGAATTGAATGTAGCATTGTTAGCACACAACTACTAGCAATAAAAGTTCTCTTTATTTTATTATTTTATGAGTTCTGGTCAGGGAGACGACAGAGTCGCCACCTATGGAGAGATCCGAGGGAGATCTACACTCGTCTTCGAATGTACGATTTTATGCCTTTTCCAAGATGTAGATCTATCGTTGTTTTATTCTTCTAGTATGTTTTAATTGCTTATTGAGTTTAATTATGACGTAGTTAGTTTATTTTACCCCTTGTTTTAATTTCTTATTTAGTTTAATTCGTTGGTGAAGAAATCATGGAATAGTGATTTCGTTCTTCAGATCTGCGATGGTCAATATAGCTAGATCTGAATACCTAGTAAATTACTAATTCATGATAATCGGCGCCAGCTACGTTCATCGATAGATTTAATTTACATGTTAGTAGCCTGATCAACTATTTGCATGTCTTCGTAAAATTAGCATGAAATACAAATAGTGAAGTGTTAATTTTGACATTATCTTGATGGACCCTAGGAACGTGCTGATCAGTGTCGACAGCTGTCTAGGCGGGTTTGCGGTATGAGTTAGCGCTCAATATCGACAACTCTAGTTCTTTATGTGTATAGGCTAATACGGACCAAGTAAGGATTGTAGCTTGAGTATAGATTGTCTACTACCATGGTCGGAGTAGATAGGGTTAGGAGTTACACCCGCAGTTGAACAATGAATTAAAATTCACCAATGGGGAGGAATATTGCATGTGTGGGGAAAATAACTAATTACTCATAATTGAACTAATACATTAGATACTCTTGTTTTCTTTGTGAGAACTAGCGTAGTATTGTTTGTTCGTGGCACCAGTTTTACTACCGTCTAGATTATAGTTGGTCATAGACCATTAATTGTGACAAGCTCAATCTTGATAATTATACGTTCTTACAAGTCTCTGTGGGATCGACCTTGACTCGCCCATACTCTACTATGATAGACCTAGTCCCATTGCTAGTAAGTGCTTTGCACGCGATCAGTGATCAATTAGTTCATAACCAATACGAACTCGGCCGATCGACCAGTTTCTAGGATTAACAAATAAGGGGATTGTCTTTCTACTTCCCGCAGGAAGGAATTGATTCCATATCTGTGTGACACACACTCCTCACTCATTCCAGAATAGTGCCAACGTGAAAGTGATTCGGACCACGCCTCTTAGCAATCCTTAACGAACACAACAAACCCTATCTTGAAACAAGTCGGAATCTGCAATCACTTCAAGATTTAGGTTAATCCATATATGATCACGGTCCGAATCACTTTCACGTTGGCACTATTCTGGAATGAGTGAGAAGTGTGTGTCTCACAGATATGGAATCAATTCCTACCTGTGGGAAGAGAAAGACAATCCCCTTATTTGTTGATCCTGGAAACTGATCGATCGGCCGAGTTCATAATGGTTATGAACTAATTGATCACTAGTGGGTTGATGGTAAATAAGTATAAGATGTAATGAAGAAGGTTTACGGAAATAATCCCGTTTCGTTACGGATAGTCTATGGAGGGTTAGTCTGTATGTAATGATTATATCAATGGACACTTATTGACTCGACTTTCTAAGAATAGGTTATATCTATAATCGATAGAGTTCACTTTCGGATTTATGGTGGCGTAATTCCGGAATTAATAAGTTGAGTAGAAATATTCTGTTCGATTAATATTTTATTCAATTTATAGTAGCTACTGGTTATAGGTCCATTGTCCCCGGGTTGGATCCTAACACGTGAGTGAAATCTCGTATTTTGGAACCTTGAGAATAAATTAAATAGTTGATCTATTTAATGAATATGCGGATATTATTTATACGGTAAATATGACGTAATATAGAAAAGACATTTTCTATTATTCCAAACGGCATAAAAATGCCGCCATATTTTCTTTGATTTTGGGAAAAGAAAATTTTCCTAATTAATTATAATGTGGATAATATAATTATTTATGTGTTAAATAATTATAAATAAGAAATTAGTTTTCTTATTGGATAAATAGGAAATTTGTTTTCCTATTCGATAAATGTTTTATTTTCCTTAAAGGAAAAGATAAATATGTGTGTATTAGAAAAATTATTTGGTTATTAGCCTATATAAAGAGTTTCACCCAACACCACATTATTGATTCCAACGTGATTTTTGAGGAAAAATCCAACGCCACTTTTGTGAATAAAGGAGAGAAATTTTGTTTTCTTGTCCTAGCCATTGGGAAGAAGAAAAACTTGGTTTTTCTTGAAGGCATATTCGAGGAGGTTCGAATGCGGGATCGACGTCCACCAGTCGTAGCTTGGAGATACAACTCGGAAGATCACGGCCTCTCTCCGGTTGGGTAAATCTTAAACCTTCATGTAGTTATATTAATTAATCATGTGAATTAAATCATGGTAAAATCACATGTGAATTTAATTCGTAGCTTCTGCTGTGCATGATCGAGTGTCTCGATCGGTACTGTGAATCAGATCTGACGATCCAATTATTTAACGGATCCGGATTAGGGTTTTTGTATATCCAGCAAAAGCTGCCCGAGCCACTACAATTCACACGTAATAGCTGCCATGGAACGATTCTCCGCCTCTGCAGGAGAACGTGACACTATCTGTTGTTTCTTAGTCTTCCATAAGACCGGTGATGTACCAACCACCCGAACCACCCACTCAATGAACGGCGAGTAACCGGGCAACTAGACCAATCCGAATCACTTCACCCCTCCAAACACAAAGGGCTGTCAGCTCACAAGAGTATACCCTTGCCGGGGTTCTTGTTCAAATAGCGGACTACCCGCAACACGGCGTCCCAATGTGAGTGCCGCGGATCTTGCATAAACTGAGAAAGAACATGAATTGGATATGTTAGATTGGGTCGAGTGACATCAAGATAAATTAGACGACCCAACAATCTCCGGTATTTACCAGGGTCATCCAACAAGTCACTCTCATCAATAGCTAAACGATGATTTTGTTCCATGGGAAACTCGACAGGCCAAGCCCCTAACAAGCCTGTTTCCTCAATAATATCCAAAGCGTACTTTCGTCGGGATAGAAATATGCCGGTTGAATTTTCGACAACCTCCAACCCACGAAAATACTTTAACCGTCCCAAATCATTCATTTTAAAACAGCTGCTCAAATAATTCTTGAACACCTGTAGTGCCGTCGCATTGTTTCCAGAAAGAATCATATCGTCGACATAAACCAACACATTAATGCGAACATCCCCACGAACAAGAGTAAAAATAGAGTAATCAGAATAAGATTAGTGAAATCCATACATTTTCAAAGCGGATGCCATTTTCACAATCCAGCAACGAAGCTCCTACTTCAACCCATATAAGGAGTCGAGCATCCTACATACCATATTACGGCGTGGATGGTCAAAGCCAGGAGGAATTCGCATATAGAGCTCCTCATCCAGATCCCCGTGAAAGAAGGCATTGTGGACGTCCATCTGGTGAAGTTCCTATTTTTTAACAGCAGCGACTGCGTGAAATGCCTGAACTGTTACCAATTTTTGCCTCCTGAGCAAAAGCCTCGTGATAATCGATCCCTTCGACTTGCTGATTACCAAAAGCAACCAACCGATCTTTTAGCCGTTGATGATTACCCAACTCATCATACTTTTCGGTATATACCCATTTGATACCGAGTGCTTTCTTCCCCGGACCCAAGTGACTTGTTCCTCCAGGGCCCGTATTTTTCTACCATAGCTCGGCGCCATCCATCAAATCTTACTGCCTCTTTAAATGATTTTGAAGGGTTACCTGCAATGACATTTGCTAGAAAGCGTCTATGTGGGTTCGGCTGAAGACAAAGAACCCAACCCATTTGCTACCGAATCTGAAGGCTCAGTTGAAGGTTGGGTTCTTCTGAGGTATTCAAATCTGGAGACAAAGAGGAAATCTTACACTTGGTTTTGCATCTGGTCAGTTTGCATGAAGTTGAAGTCAAGGTGGAGATTTGTAATGGTGACATAAACTATGCTACTGAGTTTGGTCAGCCGAGTGGGATACTCTGCTGAATCTGTGTGGAATCTATGGTGGTCAGCAAGGCCTGAAGGTGTCTTCTGAGTCTGGTGTTCTGCTGAATTGGGTCAGCAGACTGATCATCTGTTGAGCTTGGTTTGCTGAGTGCGTTCTGAGTAATACTTGGGGAACACGTCTGCATGGTTTTCCGGTTCTAGATAAAGTTACTTCTGTGGTATTTTAGTTATTATCTAGTTTGGGTGTTAAGTCGGTTAGGGTTTGATTCCCAAGGCTATAAATACCATTTGTACCTTATCTGTTGTAAATTGTAACTTTCAAGTGATAATAAAATAATCCTCGATTGTCAGTGGAGTAGCCGGCATTTCGCCGAAAACCACGTTAAATCTGTGTTCTTGTTTCTATGTTTGTTTAAATGTTAATTGTTTATCTTTAGTCACAATCACCATCACTTCTTGATCGATCCGTTATGACACAAAAATACTGTTTGTTTCACAAGATATGTTTCTATTTTTTTTATTCTAATAAAATCACATAAATGTATCACTTTGTTTATAATTAATAAAAGCCTTGTTAAATTATTCGATCATACTATGTAACAATGCGAATATTTTAGCGAAAATAAATTTAACAGGGAAAGTAAAATACGAATCTGCTGTGATTAAACATCATCCCAAAGAACATTCAGACCATAAGTGGACTTCTGCATTTTTTTCGAAGGGTCTGGCGGGAGCATGCTATTTGACATGACTAAAAAGTTTGCCACTGCAACAAATGACTGGAATACACATGTTTTTGGAAACATCTTTACTCGAAAAAAGAATTGCTCGGCCAGAATGCAGGGCGTTGAAGAAAGTTTGGAAAGGGCACCCTCCATGTTCTTATCAAATCTACACAGTGCCCTTAATGAAGAACTAGACGATATACTGATACAATAGGAATTTTATTGGCATCAAAGATCCCAACTTAAGTGGCTCACTGAAGGGGAAAGAAATTCTCATTTTTATCACCTGTCAACAATCAAGAGAAAGCAAAGAAAGAATATCAGTTACCTTAAAATGAACAGGGAGACTGGTGTTATGATGTTACTACCCTAAATGAAATCGTGAAGATGTTCTGTTCCGACCTCTATAGAGAGGACCCAAACCTACATATTCCGGACTTTGATTTTAGACTACCTACACTTTCGGACTCAGACATTTGTTTCTTGAACAAAAGAGTCACTGAGAAAGAGATAGGGGATGCTTTATTTGAGATGGGAGACTACAAAGCTCCGGGTCCAGATGGAATCCTTGCTGATTTCTTCAAAAAATGTTGGCCCATCACCTGTAAGTCCCTCATCCCATTGTTGTTAATGCTTTTGAAGAAGGTAAATTTGATGAACGCCTGAATCACACAATGGTCTCCTTAATTCCAAAATTTAACCCGCCTGAAAATATTACCAAGTTTAGGCCGATTTCTATGACTAATGCTTCTGTGAAACTAATTTCCAAAGTTATTGCAAATGGACTTCAATCTGTCATTCGGAATTTGGTGAGCCAAAATCAAGCTTCTTTTATACCAGGGAGAGGTAGTACTGGTAATATCATTCTTGCACATGAAGTACTGCACTTCTTTAAACAGAAGACCTGGAAAAAGGGAGCTATGTTGTTAAAAATAGTTTTGGAATTCTTGGAGCTAGTACTGGCCAAGGTAGGATTCTCCCGTAAGATTGTTGATCTGGTTTTATTCTCCCTCAAAATGTCTGAATTGAGAATGCTGTGGAATGGTAACTTGTTGAGTTCTATCAAACCGCAAAGAGGACTCAGACAAGGAGACCTCATGGCCCCGTATTTGTTTGTTCTTTGCATGGATTGTCTGAGCCAGTAAATAGATAATGCAGTCAGGGATGGCCACTGGAAACCGATCAAGGTCAGTAGACAATCTCCTCATCTATTTCATATCTTTTTTGCTGATGATTTGGTCCTGTTTGGAGATGTTTCTGTGGATCAGGCTGGTGTGATTAAGCAGGTGCTTGATAAATTTTGTGAGTATTCAAGCCAGAAAGTTAGTAGTCGTAAATCCAGATTGTATGTATTGAAGAATACATAGCCTCACATGAAAATCCTAATCAACCAGGAACTCGATATGCAATGCACTGACAACGTGGGACAGTATCTTGGGATGCCACTACTACATTCCAGGACTACCAGGAACACCAATAGCTTTATTGTTGATAAAATGAGGAGGAAATTAACCAATTGGAAATTTAAGAGCCTTGCTCGAGCAGGCAGAATGATCCTAATTAAGAGCTCATTGGCAATTCATCCTTTTTATGCAATGCAAATGGTCAAATTTCCTCAAAGTAACTTGGATCAAATGGAGAAAATCTGTAGAAGCTTCTTTTGGGGTGAGGAAAATGGGGAAAAAATGGATGCACTTCTTTTATTGGAATAAGGCTTGTCAACCAAGAGATAGTGAGGTTTAGGTTTCAAAAACATGAAACTCATGAATATTGCACTCCTTGGAAAGCTTCTCTGGCAACCTCTCACTGATGATCATTTGATGTGGGTCAGGACTCTGATTCAGAAATATCCCAGCCCCTTTGAGAAGCCTAAAACCACCAGCTATACGGTTTGGAAAGGTATTTGCTATGCGGCAGCTTCTTTGAAGGAGGGTTTTGATGTCATTGATAATTTGATTTTCTGGAGCAATGCCAGTAACAAGAAATATAGTGTGGCTGATGGATATGCCTTCCTCTACAAGGACACCCAACCTGCTATTAACATAATGTGTAAGCGGATTCAATCGATGTCCGCAATACTTTCGCGCACACCCTTCTTTGCAGGCTCTATTGTACTGTAAGGTAAGTGGCCTTATAAATCCTTCCATCTATGGAAGAAATATATTATTTCCGAGATATTCAATCCTTATAAAGCAAAAACATATTACCGATCCTTTTATCTCCGAGAACACGTGTGGATAAATTAATCTGGTATTATTCTACTAATGGGGTTTATTCAATTCGGTCAAAACGATATACTTTATGTCGTACGAATTGAAGCATAGTCAAACCACCATTGCAACATTATCTTCTTCATCATCTATGGCGTACTTTATGGAAGCTCAATTTAAAGAAAGAATTATTCACTTTCTCGAGGAAATTCTCCTCAATGATCTCACTATGGGGGTTGCCTTAAAAACTAAAGGAATATGAGATAATTTATGTCAGATATGTCATAGTCAAGAAGAGACTACGTAGCACTGCATTTTATATTATAAAATTTCGTAAGCCTTTTGGGATAATTAACAATTTAACACACATGAGACTTCTTACAAAAGTTGCAACTGGAATATTCTCTTACAGAAATTTGAAGCCATTTTCCTGCCGGATAATGAAGAGGAGCTCATGCGAATAGTTTATCTTATGTGGAATATTTTGAAGGCACAGAATGGATGGATTTTTTAGGAAATTGTGGTACGCATTAATTCGATCTTAAATTCTTCCAAGGTTGAAGCAGAGGAGTTTCTATCATGCATATTGATAAACTTTGTTTATGCCCCAAAAAAAATCCATGGTGGAAAAATGGAATTCTCCGTGCATTGGTACATTAAAACTAAATGTTGACGCTGCTTTCGGTGAAAATATGGCTGCGGTAGAAGGTATCCTCTGGGACGCTAATGGGCGGATCATATCCAGTTTTTCGAGGAAACTGAAAGGAGGGTTCGATGTGCTAATAAGTGAGGCTCTCGCTATACCATGCCTTGGTTTTTGCTTTCACATGTGGCTCCTTCAAAGTCATTTTCGAGGGAGACTCGCTTTTGATCCATAATCGCCTAACCAACCCTTCTGAGGACCTTTCGTCGTTTGGTAGTTTTATTGAATACTGTCACCCGTTGCTGCCATCGTTTGATTTAGTTTAATTTTCTTTTGTTAATGGAAAAGTAAATGTTCTTGCCCACCTCTTAGATAGAGAATGTCTTCATCTTCTTGGATGTGTGGAATACAGTTTCACCCATTCTTATGTTATTCGTGTTTGTAGTGCATATTTGTATTACTAAATAAATCCCTTCGGCCCTCTAAAAAATCTATAAATTAATATGCATTTAATTGAGTGGAAATTTTTTTATGATAGAAAAACTTCTATTCCGCTGGAATTTATGCATTCTCTCTCACACCGGGATAAAAATAAATGTAAATTTTGATCTATTTTTTAAAAATCATAATTGTTTCATCACATATTTTTTTTAGTCCTCTTTATTTGTATTTTTTTAGTCCTCTTTATTTTGATACCCGGTTGGATACTTTTCCACAGTCAATTTCGAGTTCATTTTCTAAAGAATATCAAAATAATGGATTTGCGTACATAATGGAATTCTTAGTGGAAGGTGTGTTGTAGCGAAACAATGAAAAATGGATTTATATTGTATTCCATTGTTTCACCATAGCGAATTGTGGGTTAGGGCGTCAATTCCACTATATTACCTTGGCGATTAGTGGATTTGGGGTCTCGAAATCCACTTATGTGGATTTTCGCATATTTATAAATGATTTGAACAAATATTAAAAAAGACAAATTTCATTATTAATTGACATTGATTCATTGTTATTGAAAAATGGTGAATAAGGACAAATTGTCATTCCACCGGACGATTATCGCCATTTTACGTCTTTTTGTCTTTGTTTTTGTTTTAGTGGATTTGTTTGGTAGTAAATTTCTCTGATATTAAAAAAATTTAGTAGATTATTTTTAATGGATTTGTTTGATAGTGGAATTGAAGTCATTATACGTGACAAGGGTAATTTCGTTATTTTCCACCACTTTTCAATCCATTTATCATTTTGACCAAAAAAAAATTGATTTGCAATAATCGTCCATTTATTTTTTTTTTATTTTTTCCCCCTTAATTTCTTCATTTTTATACTTTATTTACGCTTCCCTAAAAAATAATACAATATGTTATATCCTTATCACTGCCAACAAACACATAGGAGTCTCCGGAGGAGAATTTCAATCTATTAAAGCATATACGAATCTCCCCTCAAAAAAAACAAAGCATATATGAATCGAAACATCCAATTTGTACAGAAAGAAATTAATCTTATCTTATAATGTCGTTTTACTAAGTCTTTGAAATTCCTTATACATATATCTCTTGCTCATCAGAACTTGCTCCTTGTGTAGATTAAAATATTCTTCACTCCAATACAAAATTTCTCACAAAATCTACATTAAAAAATCTGGCATTCGTTCCACATGATGTTCATGTATTGTTTTATTATATAATGTATATCTTAATTATTTGATGAAATACAAGGGTTGAGTATATAACTTATCATCTATTGTACTACCCCCGTCCTAAATGGTAAGTCCATTGATTATTTGGTTTTGTCCATAATGTAAATTTATTTAACAAACCAATAAAGCATTTATTACATTTTCCTTCTTTTACTCCTCATTTATTATATATTCACCAATTTTTCACTATTTCGCATTAATAACAATGAAACGTCATTTTAGATTTTTTATCAAAATTAATAACACGTACAAATTTGTCAAACTTTTCCAATATCTGTGTGAAAAATCCAAACGGATTTACATTTGGGAGGTAGGTAATACATAGCATTAATCATTTTCCATACCTTTACCCAGGAGTGAACGCAGTCCGGACGAGGGGACGATACATTAGATGTTTTTTTACGGTCCAACAAGTATAATTTGTTTGAATAATGAATATAATAAATATAAAACTATACACAATCTGTACCTTAGATTGATAAATATATTAATTCTTTCTTTTTAACTTCAAATTGACAATTCCAATATAATACAACACATTCTTATCATTCTTTCTTTAAACTTTGATTTGATAATAAAAACAAATATAATACAACATGTAATAGTGAATTAAACTATGCTACTGAGTTTGGTCAGCTGAGTGGGATACTTTGCTGAATCTGTGTGGAAACTATGGTGGTCAGCAGGGCTTGAAGGTGTCTGCTAAGTCTGGTGTTCTGCTGAATGGGGTCAGTAGACAGATCATCTGCAGTGCTTGGTTTGACGATTTAGTTCTCAGTGATACTTGGGGAACATGTCCGCATGGTTTTCCGGTTCTGGATAAAGTTACTTCTAGGGTAATTCGGTCATTATCTGGTTTGGCTGTTAAGTCGGTTAGGGTTTGATTCACAAGGATATAAATACCATATGTATCTATTGAAAATTGTAACATTTTGGTGATAATAAAATAATCCTCGTTTGTCCGTGGAGTAGTCGGCAAATTGCCGTAAACCACGTTAAATCTGTGTTCTTCTTGTTTATGTGTTTGTTTACTTGTTAATTGTTTATCTTTACACACAATCACCATCACTTCTTGATCGATCCATTATAACAAACTGGTATCAGAGCGAGGCTCATCAAGAAATCTGTTTATCTGTTTTAAGCAAGGTAGATTGGCACCAAGGTCATAAATTGACGCCAGGATTTGGGATCTACGCAAGTTTTTCTGGTGAGAAATATGTATGCTTTAAATGTCAAGTTTGACAAGTTTACATGAAGAAACGGTAATAGTCTGTGACAGATCAAGATGGGTGTTTTGTTGAAACAATAAGGATTATAGGGTCCATTGTCTAAATCAACAGAAGGAAGTACTACTGAGAGAGCCAGTTTGGAGGATAAAGCACATTAAACAATTATGTTGTACTTGTCAGATGATATTTGTTAAGGGCTAATTTATAGTGATTTTTACATATATTTTCTATATCAATTTCCCCTACATTCGTATGATTTTCATAGATTTCGAGCTATATATGTAAATATTGAGTAAATGAGGTTTTTAATGGTTAAATATGAGAACGTATCAATTATAGTCTTTATTTGATGGTTTTATGTTGTTTTGGAATTGTGTTACGTTTTGGTATGTTTTTCGATGTGTGTAGATACATATCTTTAACTTTGGAAGAGGCTAAAGTCGAATTTGAAGTGTTGATAAGAGATAGAGATGATACAAGAGGATAAAGATGGAGGAAAGAAAGGATAATGATCAAGAAATCGAAGTCCAGCAAATCCGGACGAGCGTCCATGCAGCGTCCACTATGGACGGGCGTCTGGTCATTTGAACGTGCGTCCAGAATCGTAATTCACATACAGAGAGTTCAGATGCTGTCCGAACGAGCGTCCACCGCCGCATTCAACAGAACCGACTTAGGTTACTGTAGCAACCGCCTCTCGTTTTCTATTTAAAGCACGGCGGCCCCAAACCCTAAATTCATCCATATTTTTCTTCACATCAAAAAAGAGAGCACGGCCGCATCTTGGAGACTTGAAGGCCGGTCACCCGAGCCTTGTGCTCGGGTGAACCGAGGTTAGATTAGGAGTAGATTAGTTTCGTTTTTCTTTTCGTTTCCATGGATCAATCCTTGTTCAAAACTATGTGAGTTTGATTCTTTTCAATTTATTTAATTCCAGTTTTCTTCATGATTGTGATTTAATTTTGTATCTTTCCTTGCGTTTTGTATGCCATGAGAATAGAATCAAGGATTTAGTTTCTTATCGATGTTTACAATACGAAAGTTGTGTAAACCTTAGATCACCATAGAAAGATAGGGTCTTTAACCGTTGATTAAGTGACAAATTAATTGGTTAATTATCTAGGTTGTTAGGTTCTTTAAAAACGAGAGTTAATTGAATCTACACCCGAGTTTTGTTTGGTAAATCAGTCTCAACACTCGAAAGATGAGAGATAGATAATTGAATTCACCACGAAAGTGGGCTTTCATAGCTTGAGAGATAAGTTCACTAAGAGATTAGGGATTTGTGTCTCGTGAAAGGGTGAAACCACAATTTGAATTAAAATCATGAGATAACTAGAATTGAGATCACTAGGCTTGTTCAATGTTTGACCCCATGTCTTTAGTTTAGATTGTTTTTATGGTTCTTAGGTTAGATTTATCTTGATTGTTCTTTTCTGTTTTTATGTTTTGTCTTTCGTTTATTCGTTCTTTGAGTAACAATTGGTAGGATTAGTGAAATTAGATTCAACATCCCAATTCCCTGTGGATCGACCCTGTACTTACCCTACTATGCTATCAACTACCCGATATTTGGTCGGTTAGGAGTTAGTTTGCATGTTAAGTATAGGTTTATAAATTTTCTTTTGTTTTTATGATGCAAAATCCTCCCAACAATATTATCACATAGATTGCTGAAAAGGACACAACAGAGATGCTGTGGTCCAAACTTGAGAGTCTGTACATGACAAAGTCTCTAACTAACAAGTTGTTATTGAAACAACATATGTTTAGTCTGAGGATGCATGAGGGCACTCAGCTGAGGGATCATCTAGATTAGCTGAACACAATATTGCTTGACCAATGGAATATTGATATGAAGATTGAAGATGAAGATACAAAATTGATCATACATGTGTCATTGCTCGCATCATATGAGAACTTTGTGCGATCCATTATTGTTGGTAACGACTCGGTGTCATTGGAGGATGTGGGATCATCACTCCATGCTCGAGAGCTATGCAATAAGGCATCCGGTTCGGGACGGACAATCGCCTTCTTAATTGGTGGCCCATGGAGTCGACAGAGGATCGTGGTCCAAGGGTCCTAAAGCTAAGGATGTCTATAACTTCTGCAAGGTGCAGGGACATTGGAAATATGAATGTCCAAAGAGAAAGAAGCAGCAGTGTGCTCAGCAGGGTATTGTTGTTTTGGCAGAACAAGACACCAACTCTGAAGAAGATCTGGCCTTAGCAGTTCAGAGTCAGCAAGGCACATGGATGTGTGGATTCTTGACACTGGGTCATCTTATCATGTGTGTCCAAACAGGGAGAGATTTTCAACGTATCAGTGGGTTGGGAGCCATATTGCTATGGCAAACAACAAGGTCTGCAAAATAGTTGGGATTGGATCTGTTCAGGTGAGGACACATGACGGTAAATTATGCACACTAAATGAGATTAGGCATGTTCCACAGATGACCAAGAATTTGATATCACTTAGTCTAATAGACACCAAGTTCAGGGGTGAAAATGGAGTGATGAATGTGTATAAGGGTTCGGTTGTGATTCTAAAGGGTACCGGACAAGAAACATTGCACATTTTTCAAGGGTCTACCGTATTAGGTTCTGCTATTGTGGCATCATTAGAGGTTAACCAGTCACAGCTTACTAAGTTGTGGCATATGAGATTGGGTCATATCGGTGAAAGAGCGATGCAAATTCTGTCTAAGTATGATCTACTTGGGGGACATAAGGTTATGGATTTGGAATTTTTTGAACACTGTGAGTTTGGGAAACTACATTGGAGCAAGTTCCCATATGCAATTCACATCACAAAAGGGACACTTGAGTATGTCCATTCTGGTTGTTGGGAACCTTCAAGGGTGGAGTCACTGGATGGTCACATGTAATTTGTGTCTTTTATAGATGATTACTCAAGAATGGTTTGGGTAGTTATGATGAAGCACAAGAGTGAAGCATTCAAGCACTTCAAGCAGTGAAAGGCTTTGGTTGAGAATCAGACATGGATGAATATCAAGAGACTTAGAGCTGATAAAGGACTGGAATTCTGTTGGTCTGAGTTTGATGAATTTTGCAAGAATGATGGCATTTCTAGACACCATACTTATGAAACATTCCATAGCAGAATGGTGTGGCAGAAAGGATGAATCAAACTCTTCTGGATAGGGCAAGGTACATGCTCTCTAATTCTGGTCTACCAAAAAGATTTTCGGTAGAGTCTGTTAGCACAGCATTCTACTTAATCAATAGGGGGCCTCACACTGGGATCAAGCTCAAAAACCATATGAGGTTTGGTCTGGAAAATCAACAGACTACTCTGGTCTAAGGGTTTTTGGAAGCACAGTCTACTATCATGTCAGTGAAGGTAAACGGGAACCTAGAGCCAAGAAGAGAGTATTTGTTGGATATGGAGATGAAGTAAAAGGGTATAGAATCTGGTCAACCGCTGAAAATAGTGTTATATTTAGCAGGAGTGTAGTCTTTGATGAAAATTTTATGCTTAACTCATCTATAAGGGCCACATCTAAATCTAAAATTTGATCTGAAACTAAAAAGGTTGACAAACATGTGGACCTTCAAGTAGAGTCTGCTGAATTGAAAGACTCAGTAGGGGATAGTCAGCACTCAGCAGATCCAGAGCTGGATCCAAACCAATTTGCTGAACAAGGATCAGCAGATACTCAAACAACTGATGTTGGTCAGCAGAGTATATCTCTCAGGAAAGCTACAAGGACCAATATCAGACCCTCAAGAAGATATGAGTTTCAGGAGGATATGGTTGGATATGCACTATAGATAGCTGCAGAAGTGGATGGCTTTGAACCAAACACTTACAGGGAAGCTGTGACATGTTCTGAGGCATCTCAATGGCTTCCTTCCATCGGAGAAGAAATGGAGTCACTTCAAAAGAATGAGACTTCGGATCTAGTCAAACAACCAAATGATAGAAGGGTGGTCAGATGCAAATGAATCTTCAAGAAAAATGAAGGAATGCTATCTACTGAGGGCATCAGATATAAGGCATATTTGGTTGCCAGAGGGTTTAGTCAGAAAGAGGGGGTAGACAATGAAGAGATTTTTTCTCTAGTGGTCAGACATACTTCCATTAGGGTGCTGTTAGCAATAGTGGCACATCAAAATCTTGAACTTGAGCAATTGGATGTGACAGCTTTTCTACATGAAAATGTAGATAAGGATTATATGACTCAGCCAGAAGGTTTCCAAGTTCCTGGCAAGGAAAGATATGTTTGCAATTCGAAGAAGTCCTTATATGGACATATGTAGGCCCCAAGACAGTGGTACAAGAAGTTTGACAGTTATATGATTCAGCAGGGTTATAGCAAGAGTCTATATGATTGTTGGGTTTATCACAACAAGTTGAAGGATGGTTCACTAATCTATCTGGTTTTGTATGTGGATGATATGCTAATAGCTGCTATGAACAAGTCTGATATTAAAGATCTGAAGAATCTGCTCAAATCTGAATTTAAGATGAAGGATTTGGGGAATGCGAAGAAAATTCTAGGAAAGGAGATATATAAAGATAGAAAGCAGGGGAAGCTGTTCTTGTCTCAGCAGGGGCATATTGAAAAGGTATTATCCAAGTTTGGCATGTCGAAGATCCAAACCTATATATACTCCAATGGCACCAAATCTACATCTGTCCGCTATGTTTGCTCCACGGTCGGTCACCAAGAGGAAGAATACATGTTGAGGGTTCCATATGCTAGTGTAGTGGGCAGTTTAATGCATGCCATGGTCTGTACTAGGTCAGATTTGCCTAAGGCGTTCAGTGTTGTCAGCAGGTTTCTGGCTCAACCTGGAAAGGAACACTAGAAAGCAGTAAAAAGAATATTTAGGTACCATAGGGGTACATATGATATTGGACTCATTTATGGATGTGGTACTCAATCTTTTGTCACAAGGTACTGTGATTCTGATTATGCTACTGATGTGGACATCAGGAGATCTATGACTAGGTATGTGTTTACTTTGGGTGGTTCAGTGGTAAGTTGGAAGGCAAATTTACAGGGTATAGTGATATTATCTACTACTGAAGCAGAATACATGGCACTGACAGAAGCAGCAATGGAAGCAATCTGGTTAAAAGGGCTAGTCAATGATCTGAGTCTGCATCAAGATCAAGATAGGGTGTATTGTGACAGTATTAGTCTAATATGTTTGGCTAAGGATCAGGTTCATCATGAATGAACCAAGCACATTGATGTTAGGTACCATTTTCTGAGGAATGAGAGGAGGGTCATAGAGGAGAAGTTTAGTACTGATGTTAATCCTGCTGATATGTTCACTAAACCAGTTCTAAGGGGCATGTTTCAGTTATATCTAGACTTGCTGAATATCCCAAGCTGTTAATCTAAATCTGGGAAGGCTAAGATGAAGGTTGGGTTCTTCAGAGGTATTCAAATCTGAAGACAAAGTGGAAATCTTGCACTTGGTTATGCATCTGGTTAGTTTGCATAAAGTTGAAGTCAAGGTGGAGATTTGTAATGGTGACATAAACTATGCTACTGAGTTTGGTCAGCTGAGTGGGATACTCTGCTGAATCTGTGTGGAAACTATGGTGGTCAGCAGGGTCTGAAGTTGTCTGCCGAGTCTGGTGTTTTGCTGAATGGGGTCAGCAGACTGATCATCTGTTGAGCTTGATTTGCTGAGTGCGTTCTCAGTGATACTTGTGAACACGTCTGCATGGTTTTCCGGTTCTAGATAAAGTTACTTCTAGGGTATTTTAGTTATTATCTGGTCTGGCTGTTAAGTCGGTTAGGGTTTGATTCCCAAGGCTATAAATACCATTCGTACCTTATCTGTTGTAAATTGTAACTTTCAAGTGATAATAAGATAATCCTCGATTGTCAGTGGAGTAGTCGGCATATTGCCGGAAACCACGTTAAATCTGTGTTCTTGTTTCTATGTTTGTTTACTTGTTAATTGTTTATCTTTACTCACAATCACCATCACTTCTTGATCGATCCATTATGAGACAACAATACTGTTTGTTTCACAAGATATTTTTCTATTGTTTTTATTCTAATAAAATCTCATAAAATGTATCACTTTGTTAATAATTAATAAAAGCTAGTTAAATTATTCTATTATATTATGTAACAAGGCGAATATTTGAGCGAAAACAATTTAACAAGGGAAAGTAAAATACAAATCTGCTATGATTAAACATCTTCCCAGAGAACATTCAGACCATAACCCCATCCTTCTTGATACTGATTTCAAGATTGCTAAACAGAATAGGACTTCTGCATTTTTTCCAAGGGCCTGGCTGGAGCATGCTATTTGACATGACTATAAAGTTTGCCACTGCAGCAAATGACTGTAATAGAAATGTTTTTGGAAATATCTTTACTCGAAAAAAGAATTGCTTGGCCAGAATGCAGGGTGTTCAAGAAAGTTTGGAAAGGGCACCCTTCATGTTCTTATCAAATCTGCACAGTGCCCATAATGAAGAACTAGACGATATACTGATACAAGATGAATTTTATTGGCATCAAAGATCCCAACTTAAGTGGCTCACTGAAGGGGAAAGAAATTCTCATTTTTATCACCTGTCAACAATCAAGAGAAAGCAAAGAAAGAATACCAGTTGCCTTAAAATGAAAAGGGAGACTGGTTCTATGATGTTACTACCCTAAATGAAATGGTGAAGACGTTTTATTCCGATCTCTATAGAGAGGACCCAAACCTGCATATTTCAGACTTTGATTTTAGACTACCAACACTTTCGGACTCAAACATTCGTTTCTTGAACAGAACAGTCACTGAGAAAGAGATATGGGATGCTTTATTTGAGATGGGAGACTACAAAGCTCCGGTTCTAAATCAAATCCCTGTTGATTTCTTCAAAAAATGTTGGCCCATCACCTGTAAGTCCCTCATCCCGTTTGTTGTTAATGCTTTTGAAGAATGTAAATTTGATGAACGCCTGAATCACACAGTGGTCTCCTTAATTCCAAAAGTTAACCCACCTGAAAATATTACCAAGTTCAGGCCGATTGCTATGACTAATGTTTCTGTGAAACTAATTTCCATAGTTATTGCAAATAGACTTCAATCTATCATTCGGAATTCGGTGAGCCAAAATCAAGCTGCTTTTATACCAGGGAGAGGTAGTACTGGTAATATCATTCTTGCACATGAAGTACTGCACTCCCTTAAACAGAAGACTTGGAAAAAGGGAGCTATGTTGTTATAAATAGATTTGGAAAAAGACTATGACCGTGTGGACTTGAAATTCTTGGAGCTAGTACTGGCCAAGGTAGGATTCTCCCATAAGATTGTTGATCTGGTTTTATTCTCCCTCAAAATGTCCAAATTGAGAATGATGTGGAATGGTAACTTGTTGAGTCCTATCAAACCGTAGAGAGGACTCAGACAAGGAGACCTCATGGCCCCATATTTATTTGTTCTTTGCATGGAGTTTCTGAGCCAGTAAATAGATAATGCAGTCAGGGATGGCCACTGGAAACCGATCAAGGCCTGTAGACATTCTCCTCCTCTATCTCATATCTTTTTTGCTGATGATTTGGTCATGTTTGGAGATGCTTCTGTGGAATAGGCTGGTGTGATTAAGCAGGTGCTTGATAAATTTTGTGAATATTCAGGCCAAAAAGTTAGTAGTCGCAAATCCAGATTGTATGTATCCAAGAATACATAGCTTCACATGAAAATCCTTTTCAACCAGGAACTCGATATGCAATGTACTAACAACCTGGGACAGTATCTTGGGATGCCACTACTACATTCCAGGACTACTAGGAACACATATAGCTTTATTGTTGATAAAATGAGGAGGAAATTAGCCAATTTGAAAGTTAAGAACCTGGCTCGAGCAGGTAGAATGATCCTAATTAAGAGCTCATTGGCAATTCTTCTTTTTTATGCAATGCAAACGGTCAAACTTCCTCAAAGTAACTTGGATCATATGGAGAAAATCAGTAGAAGCTTCTTTTGGGGTAGGGAAAATGGGGAAAAAAACGGATGCACTTATTCTCTTGGAATAAGGCTTGTCAACCAAGAGATAGTGGAGGTTTAGGTTTCAAGAACTTGAAACTCATGAATATTGCACTCCTTGGAAAGCTTGTCTGGCAAACTCTCACTGATGATCATTCGCTGTGGGTGAGGACTCTGTTTCGTAAATATGCCGACCCTCTTTGAGAAGCCTAAAACCACCAAATATACGGTTTGGAAAGGTATTTGCTATGCGGCGGCTTCTTTGAATGAGGGTTTTGATGTCATTGATAATTCGATTTTCTAGAGCAATGCCAGTAACAAGAAATATAGTGTGGCTGATGGATATGCCTTCCTCTAAAAGGACACCCAACCTGGTACTGACAAGATCTGGGTGGATATATGGCAGCTTAAAGGGTCAGCTCGCCTCAATTTTACTTTGTGGCACACAATGCATAATGCATTGCCTACGATGTCCTTATTGTTCAAACGCCATGTCTCTCCAACAGCCGTCTGCAAATTGTGCAATGCGGATGAAGAAACTTGTTTACATGCCTTGGGAGATTGTAAGATGGCCAAGCAGCTGTGGAAAAACTTTCTTCCCAAGCAGAAATGGAGGGATTTCTTTTCACAGGATGATGCGGCCGAATGGATTCGTAATTTTATTACTGACAGTGGAAGACATAAAAAATGGTTCTACCAATTTAGAGATTTGATCCATTACATTTGGTACTGGCGAAATAAAATTCAACATGGAGCTCAGGATGGCCATCCACCCCTACATGTGTTGGTCTCTAAATCTGAAGCCCAAGTTCGAAATCTTAGACTAGCATGGAGTTTTGATTAATTTGCCTTTGTTTTTTGATCCCTTTGTTTTTTCTTCAAACTCTTGTAATTTGTGGGTTTCCCACGTTTTCTGATTTAATAATAAAGATCGTTTTAAAAAAAAATCATTTTATATATACTGGTATATTTTTTCGATCCGGAAAGGGGGGATGCCCCACAAGCTATAGTGTGCGTCCGCCCTTGCGTTTACCGTGACAATGATATCACGGTCAATGATTACATATCAGACCGAAAGATTTAGAAAAATTAATTAGTAGTTGATATAAAATAAAATATGATCACTTTGTTCCGGATACCGGAGATTTTAAGGGGAAAAAAAAAAGGAACATTTTGAAAAGATTTTAAATTAAAAAGGATATCTTAATAAGTTTTATAAGGTGGGGGAGGACATTTTATAAAAAAATTTATAGGCTAAACGACATTTATTCTAATATTTCAACCCATTTATATTTTTTCATTCCTCCCTTATTTCTAAACACTTAAATGTTTTTATATATAGATCCCCAAAATTGATTAAAATATCATCAATTTTTTATATATTTAATTTTCATTTCTGCTTCGTTTTGAGACTTTGTTTGATATCATTACATCGATCGTTATTAATGTGATTTTTTAACAGTGCATTTCAAACAAATGAAAATGTTTATAAATTACGTCGGAATATGGTAATTGTGGTTTCGAAATAAATAACGCGAAAAATAATAGAAAAAAAATTGTGAAATAATATGATGCAAGCCAGCTAGCATTTGATCATATATATATATACCTCAACCTTCAACCCTTATAGTAGCAATTCTTGATTTCAGGCAGAAAACTTCCAATTTTTTCTTGCAATATGGAAACCAAATCAAACAAATGGCTACTCAAATTCATCACAACGCCATTGAAAGCTCTAGGGAAAGCTAGAGATTTTTATGTGAAAAGTCTCATAAGCTGTGCAAATAAAGGGATGCCTTCAACATATTCCGTAAGCATTTTGCCAAGAACCTTTAGCGTGAATTCATCCGAGTCATATACATATACGGACACCGAAGATCTAAGAGAGCTCATCAGGGCTGCTTCAACTCGAACCCTGGCGAATCGGGTTGATGTTAGATTCGATAGCAAACAACAAAAGATAATAAAGACGACGATGAGCGGATCAGATTACTCGTGTAAGATGATGACACCAAGAAGCTGCAGTGTGGGTATGGAAAGGATTGATGAAGAGAAGCCTTGTTTATATGAAGAAGAAAATGTCAGCATAAAGAAAGAGTTTGCTTATCCAAGAAGTAGAAGCTATGGTGGTAAAAATATGGGCATCGTCTTTTGAACATCATACAATATTTTTGCATTTCTGGGATAACTTCTTCGATTTTCAAGAATAGATCCTCTACAATTTCCTCTTGAGTTTTCATTTTACATATGTGGACAGTGGATTAGGATTGGTAATATATATATATATATATATATATATATATATATATATATATATATATATATATATATATATATATATATATGCATTTCTTCATCTGCAAGTTTTTTGGGAGGGCTGGTTTAAAAGGACAAAAAAAAAAGGGATAAAAATAGGAATCATGACAGTGGAAATATAAATTGATGATAAGAACAAATGCATCATTCATAACCCCAAATCCACTGTTTGCTGCAGTGGAACTGACCTTAAATACAAAAATGACTTTGAAAATAACATTGAAAAAATATCAAATGAGATGTCTAAATAAAGATGAAGAAAAAAGGAAAAATGTGATGAAAGAATTTACCATCTTGCGACAATCATATCAAAAGATATATTCGCTTTGTAGTTGAATACGATAGAATTTAAAACAAAATGGAATAAAGACATGTCTTTTTTTTCCAAAAAAAAAATATTCCACTGTCCTTTTGCATATTTCAATGTTTAAATTGTCGTTTTTAACAATAAACAATTTTGCCTTACTTTTTTCCATTTGTTCTTTTTTCTAATCTCATAAGAAATTCACAAGAATTGACAAGATGATTCCAACATTATATATGTATTTCTTTTCCTACATCATAGGTTCAAACTAGATTTAAGATGGAGGGAATTGAAAATATATAACTTTCGCTAAAAATAGTTTTTTTTTATACCCCTATTTTTAATTCTTACAATCATAAACCCGTCAAAATACTCACTAGGACGGGCAATTTGGTATTCAAGCCGGGATATATTGTCATAAGACCGGATTATTTTTCATTGAGGCTTGGATTAAAATAACACGTACTCAACAAATGTTCTCACTCGGCCAGGCTAAAAGCCCGTTTTGCATATCTTTTTTTTTTTTTCCTTTTCTTTTCCTTTTGTTTTTTTCAATTGTCCGATGTTCTTTTTCTATTATGAGGCTGATATTTTATTTTTTTCAATAACAAATCTCCTGTTCATCTGCAATTGAAAAAAAAAAAAAAGGGAAGGAAAAACCCTTTCACCTCCGTTGAATTGTTCTTCCTCGACCTTATCAAACCGCCGGCGTCATCTTCTTCCTCCATCCCTTATATTCCTCAATCTATGGCAATATACCGACCCGAACCACCACCGGAATCGATTAAATAAACAGGGGAGTAAAATGGTGTGAATTTGGGAAAGAAATGGGTTAGACATTGTGCCAATTTGTCTCATTACGAATTTGCATAAAGCTGCTTACGATTTGGATTTTGCTGCATTTTTTTTTAATAAGAACAGGGATGAAGATGAAGAAATGGTGCGGAGAAGGAGGACTTTTGATTTGGGGAAGAAATGGTGCGAAGAAGGAGGACTTTTGATTTATTTTGGTGCGAAGAAGAAATGGTGAAAGAAATGGTGAAGAAGAAATGGATTTGGGGAAGAAATGGAGAAGAAGAAAGGGGAAGAAATGGTGCGAAGAAATGGATTTGGGGAAGAAATGGATTTGGGCGGAGGATAGTAATATATAATATGTTTATGTATGTAAGAAATATGGTATATGCAGAGTTGGAATTTTATTTTTTTAATAAGAATACTGATGCGGCAATTAATGATGATGTGGCATAGATTTTGGCCGGAAAATGTGCACAGTCGCATTTTCCGGCCTTTAGATGATTTTCGTAAAAAATTGACCACTTATAGTGACTAAAGTCGTCACCGAGAAAAAATAGGGACCAAAATCGCAAAACCCGTCCAGCATACAGGACTAAAATTGCAATTTTGCCCCAAATTTAAGGATAGAATAGCTGCCCGCTAATGCAACTAAACAACTTCACATTGGAAGATGAATACCAGAGTATAATTTCTTTGTTTGTAGCATAAAGAATGAATAAACACTCGATCAAACTACTCCCGTGGAGTTTTTTCACTTCAAAATAGGATAGGATGATTCTTCAATAAAATTAAAAATAATAATAAAAAGGATATGATTATGCAGACATTTTCAGTGAGGGAGCTAAACCCATTTGTAAATTTGAAAGAAAAGAAATGGAGGAAGAAGATGACGCTGACGGTTTGGTATGGTGGAGGTTGAAAAATTCGTCGAAGGGGAGGTTTTGCAGACGGCAAACTTTTTTTTAGGAAAGCAGAGCATATGTCGAGGGATATATATATATATATATATATATATATATATATATATATATATATATATATATATATATATATATATATATTTTTTTTTTTTTTTTATTTTTGATATAATGTAAATGAATTGCTGATTTTAAAAAGAAAAAATTGCAGGACGGCAGTTTTTAGTCCTGGCCGTCGAGTGAGAAAATTTCCTTTCGTGTCATTTTATTTTAGTCGCCTCATAACAATATATCACGGCCTGAATGAAAGGTATATATTTTGAATTTTCGTACACAATATTCAGTCGATCGATACTGGGATTAAATTGTAAAAACCCCACTTTTTTATCATAGGTGTTTGAATTTGTTAGAATGTGCCTAAGTAAATAGATTAGCTTTTAATTATTTTAATTAGTTTTGGGAGCTGTATAAAAGATTTAGTCCTTTTGTACAAATGTGTTCTTAGATCCTTATCTTAGATTTCCTGAAGATTATTGTACTGTTGGTTCCATATATAAATATACGATCAAGGCATCAACATATTCAAGCTGGTGATTCCTTTTCTAGATATATGCTCAATTATCATATCTCCCGAAAATTCTATCTTGATATCAGCACTGCACCAGTCACCATAGGCGAATCTACCCTTTGCTAAAGGGGGTCCACGGACCTCGTTAAATATAAGAAAACTCTACATTTTATGTGTAGAAAAATATTTCGGACCCCGTGAAAAATAAATTTACTCTGAAAAAAAGTTACAGACCCCGCTGAATATTATTTCTGGATCCGCCACTGCCAGTCACCGGTGTGCTCCGGTGACCTCCATCAATTTGTCCCCTTGGGAGCTTCTCTTCCCTCTCTCTACAAGATTTCTCGTCTCCTTCGTTGCTTAACACAATGACATCACAAATCACTTCCGATGTGCCACCAATTCCTCCGATTCTTTTTACCACCGGTTCCATCTCTCGACCACCAATTTCTTATCCAACTCGCATTAACCTTGGAGAAAGCCTCAATCAGAGTTGTGCTGTGAAATTGGATGGGACAAACTATTTTCTATGGAAATCGATTGTTTTACCTGTGGTGAGAAGACACCGGCTTGATGGCTAATTCTTTGGACCAAAGCACCACCTTGTTTACCGAGTTTGAACCCTTAGTCTTCATCTTCGCCTCTTCAAAATAGAGTTTGTTCCCCACCTTCGGTCTTCGATACGAGTTTTTTCCCTCGATTCGTCGTTGAACATTGCTTATAATCCTAGACTCTTATTAATTTTCAAAAGCTAAACCTAATCTATTGAAACCCCATCAGCTTTCTATTACAGTGCTTTTTTGATTAACCTATACAATATCAGACTCTAGTAAAACCTATACATCCACCTCAAAACATCTTTTTGCTTGCAACTATAACATCTAGCCTGACACTCATCATGAAAACCTAAATATTTCTAGCAATACATAAGCCTGACATCATCTTCATTAGAGAACAAAGAGGAAAACAAAATGGTAGACTCAATAAACTAAAAGATTCCACAAACGATCGAAACGCAACACAAGTTTCAACTAAACCAACATCCCAAAACTAATACACAATGATCGAAGATCCATTCAACATTACAATTCTTTCTTTATAACCAGAAGGTACAACAAATCTCAATCTATTAGAAAAGAAAATGGCATATTTTGTACCATTGTAAAAGAATGATAAGCTTCAAATGCTGCAACTTCGGATGCATCTTTGGGAATCACTCTTTAGCGATATTGAATTTGACCTACACCCAACTATCTTCTCGGGGTGGGGAAAAATAATAAAAGGGAAGTACAAACATACATAGCAAATGGTAGAAGCACCGACTCTAAACTTATTATAACACAAGGAATAAATTATTAGCATATATGTTCAAGTAGCTCACTCCCCTTTACTAGTCTCACATAATAGACACAACCAAAAAAGACATATGTTACACATGGATCGAAGGACACTTTTCATGGTGAGTATGCACCATGACATTTCCTTAACACCTCCAGGGCACGATGGTTGACCATGTAGGTCATTCCCTTATCTCTGATTTTAACCCTTGTGTAAGGGCAATGATTGACCACGTGGATATTCTATGCTCTCTCTATATTTCCTTATGGATGGGACTCTAGGCATCTTCACCTTGCTTGGTATCTGCACCTTGTAGAGGGGCAATAATTCCATGTAGCGATACAAAAACACGTCTCCCAAAAGAACAACATGTTTTTGATTTTAGACACATCAAGTAAAGTGATTAAACAAACAACATGGGTTCATTCACATAAAGGCTCCTTGGGGACTTCTATATTCCTAGACCATTCTAAGTTACACTACTTAGCACATTGCATAGAAATGTTGGATTCTTGTCCAAACCAACAACGATAAGGGAAGAGGTGTCCAATGATCCCGAGTATCTCCTCGTAGAGGTCTCCACTAAGTGATGAGCCAAGTCCACTAAAAACAAAACCCTTGGTCCCAGAGAAGGGTAAATCAAGAGTCCGAGGGGGTGAATGACTCTAATTGGAGTTTAAAACTTTTCCTTTTGAAAAAGCTTTGTGCAAAGGAATAACCCTTCCAAAATATATTTTCAAAGTAAAAGCAATCACAAACACAAGAATAATAAATAATAGAAAGTAAATGCGTAATGTAAATGCTGAAAATAAATAACACAAAAAACTTATAGTGGTTTAGGGTGGTGTAATCCCTTAATCCACTATTCTCATGTGATGATTGGAGGAATTCACTAATGCTTTCACCAATACGACAGATTGATTGTCCTTCACTACTCACAATCTTGAGTTATCACTCCCTGGAAACAGATGTTTCGGTGATTGATCTCTTCACACATTGCTCATTTAGACGATTCTTTCATAAGCTATCATAAAAGCCATAACTCCTTCTAAGATTTCCCTAATTCAGTTGCTTCATTCCTTGAAGACAACATATGTCCCTTCACTGACTTAGGAAATCTCAAGGAGAGATAGAATGATGTGAATTAATGGATTCACAAACTGATCAAGTTCAGCCCGGATAAATCAGTTAAGGGTTTGGTATTTCTGAACTTGAATATCTAAAGAAGTATTTTAAGATCAAGAGTATGAAGGCTTGAAATTGCAGAGTATGGGCATATAGAATTCTTAAGATTTCTTGTTGTTTTTGCCCTTTTGTTGATGCCGTCTATTTATAGCCATGGTTCCTTCTGATTTTGAAAACATGTCCGTTGGCTAATTAATATTAAGGGAATAATCCTTCATCGTATTTTGATTTGCATGATCCGGATTTTATTCCCAACGTTTATCTCAAAATCCGTCCTTAGATGATTTTGTCATTAATGCTTTGTCTTCCATATTTTTCAAGTGTCTGAACTGCTTCTTCTGCTTGTGTCAGTTTAGTTGCTCAGCTGACTCTTGATCACTGTGATTTGCTGCTTCTTATGCTCTGATTTGTTAGTTCGATTGATCTCTTAGTCAGCTCACTTATTGTTACTCAGATGACTTCACTGTCCTGATCTTGCTCCAGTCAGCTATACTGATTAGTACTTTTCTTGATCTTATGAGCTTATGAGTACTCAGCTGATGCTTTTGTGCTAGTATTCTTCAACCGATTTAGTTAACTTCGCTGACCCTTAATTTGGGTGAGGTCAGTGAACACCAATTTTCAGAAAATTAGATTTCATCAATTATCTGATATCTTAGACTTACACAAGGTCATCACAAACTTCCTTTCTTGTAAGTCAGTCCATAAATCTTCAATTCAACAAGTCTGGATTCATAGCCTTGATACTCAGCAGATCTTCTGTCTTCACTTCATTGAGCTGGCCTACCAGACTACTATTTACAATGCTTAGTCTGATCAACTTGTACAACATCTGACTTCTAATAAAGCCTATACATTCAAGTCTAACTTATAATAGGCTTGCTATAATAACTAGTATGGCCATCATCAAAAGTTAATAAAATGTTCCTAACAAATATAGATCCAACAACTAAAATAACATTAGTAGATTTTGTTAAACACCCCTTTACATATGATTACACCAAGAAACTCCAAGAACACCAACTTGAATCTTGAAGAATACAATGATATGAAATCAAATCTTCAAAATCACCAAGAAACTACAAATCCCACTTTGAATCTATAACAAAAAACAATGTTCTACGATCACTACAACCTTTAAAGAGTTATTTATATAAGGAAATTAAAACACTTCTAGATCTAGAAAATGGGTTCCGAACTTTTTTACCCGATCAAAAAAAACTTGTATCAAATCGTAGCTCTCTTTATTGTGAGCCTCGTGGTGCAATTGTTTTGTGATTTTGACGGCCAGATTACCCAAAAAGTGGAAGAGTCCATTTTTATTACTTTCCCTGTGAATAACCCAGTTGAGACAAGAACAACTTCATTTGATTCCTATCTCTCCAGATCTCCATCCCCAAAATTTTCTTGGCTGCACCCAAATCTTCCATTTCAAAATCAACAGTAAAAAGGTCTTTCAGATTCTGAACATCATAAAACTCTTGAAGCCGTCAACATGTCATCCATATACAGGACAAGATATATGAGTTATCCATCTCTCAGCTCACTTTTATAGACACAACAATCATATGGACTTTTGTTATAACCAATATGGATTATGTAACTCGTCAAACCTTTTATACCACTACCTTGCCGCTTGCTTCACCCATACAAGGACCTTTTCAACTTACAAACAAAATCTTCCTTTCCATGAACTTGGAACCCCTCTAGCTGAGCCATGTATATTCCTTATATACCTCTCCATGTAGAAAGGTTGTCTTTACATCTAACTGCTCAAGTTCAAGGTCTTATTGTTCCACCATTGCTAGTAACACTCTAATTGAAGTGTGTCTGACCACTGGTGATAACATCTCATCAATGTCCACTGAAACTTTCTGACTGAACCCTCTTGCAACCAAACGTGCCTTATACTGGACCCCTTCTGCCTCAGTCATTTCTTCATTTTTCTTAAAAATCTACTTGCAAGTAATGACTCTCTTCTCTGGTGGCTGTTTGTCCAGATCCCAAGTATGATTCTTCAGTAATGACTCCATTTCATTTCCCACGGTAGCAAGCCATTGAGATACCTTAGAACATGTCACTGCTTCCCTATAAGTAGAAGGCTCAAAACCATCCACTTATTCTGCAACTTGAAGTGCATATCCAAGCATTTCATCAAACCCATGCCTTTTGTGAGGTATCCCAACATTAGATCTTTTAGCTCGCCGATGCCTATACTCGCCGACAATGTTCCTTGTTTGATTATTAGCAAACCCATATACGATTGGTCGGCTTAGACTAGATTCGGGTAGATGCCTTACCGGATCATATGTGCCGACTATCCGCTGGGTGTTGCATCTCAGCTAACTCCACCTTATTGCGAGCCCTCTCGGATTCAAAGACTAGTTTCAAACTCAACAATGCTCCCCACCGATGAGCCGAGCATAGAACTCTTATCAAAAACAACAACTCTGCTCCAAATAACTTTTCTCTGCTGATGACCAAATTTTATATCCCTTCACCCCATCCCCACACCATAGCTGATCTTCTGCCTTAACTTCACTGAGCTAGCCTACCAGACTACTAAGTACAATGCTTAGTCTGATAAACTTATACAACATCAGACTTCTAATAAAGCCTATACATCCAATTTTAACTTATATCAGGCTTTCTATAACAACTAGTGATGATGTATAAATCGTCACAGGTGTCCTTGCGGTGTATAGACGGTGGATATCTGGCTGTATTAAGGTGGTGCGATACTCCGGCGGGTGGCGGTATGGAGGAATAAAAATGGACAGAGCTTTGGCTTGCAAGTGTAGTGTATATTCTCTCTTCCACTAATTTACAATGACCACACCTTTTATAGAGGTGGGTAACTTAGGGAATAAGTAATCTATTAGACATTTTTACTAACAGCTAGGTTTAACTTAGATATTAAGTAAGACGAAATATCTAAGATACAAGTGGGGAAAAGATCCGGATCAACCGGCGGCCATCTCTCCGAGGTCGCAAGGAGCAAGCCTTTTCCCCGCCTCGTCCCCTTGGCGCCCCTTCTCGACTTGCCGGATGAGACCCACAGATCCGTTGCACTTGCCCGGGGCTGCCCGGTGTTTTGGTCGCGGCGAGGTGAGACACAGTGGCCGCCCTCTTTGCGATCTATTCTGTCATGCCGGAGGATGGCCGCGGTGGGTCGTCTCCCACTGTTGAGGTGGTGGAATTATTTATACCCATCAATGGCCCCCTACTCCGTGCTTTATGATATTCCCTGAGGATATGAAGGATGGAGTAATTATCAACATCTTTTATGACCTCGTCGTCGGGTGCGACTTGTACACTTAGGGCCGTGCTTTTAAAGCAAGCGACCTCAAAGTAATTTTGGGTCAGTTTTTGCGACCTTGTCGTCTGATGCGACTTGTTCACTAAGGGCCGTGCTTTCAAAGCATGCGGCCTTCGAAGCAACTCTGGGCCTGTTTTTGCGACCTTGTCGTCTGATGCGACTTGTTCACTAAGGGCCGTGCTTTCAAAGCATGCGGCCTTCGAAGCAACTCGGGCTCGTTTTTGCGACCTTGTCGTCCGATGCTACTTGTTCACTAAGGGCCGTGCTTTCAAAGCATGCGGCCTTCGAAGCAACTCTGGGCCTGTTTTTGCGACCTTGTCGTCTGATGCGACTTGTTCACTAAGGGCCGTGCTTTCAAAGCATGCGGCCTTCGAAGCAACTCTGGGCCTGTTTTTGCGACCTTGTCGTCTGATGCAACTTGTTCACTAAGGGCCGTGCTTTCAAAGCATGCGGCCTTCGAAGCAACTCTGGGCCTGTTTTTGCGACCTTGTCGTCTGATGCGACTTGTGCACTAAGGGCCGTGCTTTCAAAGCATGCGGCCTTCGAAGCAACTCTGGGTCAGTTTTGGTGGGGCGAGATCGTCAATCGTGGCTGACGTCAGTCCTCCAGGTACCATTCTGCTGAGTAATGCGGCCGCCTTTGCAACTGCCTAGGCAGTTGCACGTGAGCATTGATGGGACGCCCCTTCATATTTCGAAACTGATAACTGCCGCCCCAATCTGAACCGTCGGATGAAGGGTCCCCAACCGTTCGATCGTGGCCCCCTTGCCTATATACGGTTTTCACCCCTCAACCTCCTCACACTTTTAGCATTCCTTATTTCCTTCGCTGTCTATCGATCGGAATTCTTAAGGTTTTGCGGCGGAGCTTTGAAGGTTTTAGGATTTCAAGGTGGTTCTTTTGAAAATTCTGGCCACTTTCTTGAGCATTTCCCAGACTTCACGCGGATTTCCTCTTTTCTTCAGCAAATTGGGTAAGAATTCATCTCCTTTAACTCTTTTATTCATCCATCCCTGCGTTATTTTTCCATGGGCATCATTTTCATCTTTCTTTCTGCAACGGGGATGCAACCTCGATTTGTTTCTGATTAATAATGGGGGTTTTTCCTGGGGAGAGATTATAGCTTTTCCTGGGAAAATTGGGGTTTCACCCGCTCCCCGCTTTCCTCTCGTAATTTTATTTGCGATCTCTCTTGCAAAAACGGAGGAGGCGGTATTGAAGTGGGTGCGATCACCTTCCTGGGCTAATTTATTATTATACCAGGTCTGAAAGCTCCACCTTTTTCCTCCCTTGTTTTTGCAGGATGTCGGGGAATGATTATTCTGGAGATGATTCTGCGGAGAGGGAGATTTATGACTATGCTGAGGATGACCCCATATTATCTGCGGCCTCAGTCGGCGATCTACTGGACGAGGTGGAAGTGGAAAGTACTCGCGCAGGTGTTGGCGAGATTACTGCTGATGAGGTCGCTACTATGGATGCCGACCCTTTTGAGTTGGAGGCCTTTATCTCTGCCAGAAATCCGCCGCGTAGAGCGAGCCTTAAAGAGAAAGCACGGGCTCAAAAATCTCCAACCGTTCACGGGGCCGAAAAAATCGCGTCCCCGGCCGAAAGACAACCGCGGTCCCAAGTACTAGCGGCGCTCCGGACCACGACGAAGCTTATGTTCGTGACGCCGCAGCTCATGAGTTAATGGGGTCCAAGTGAGGATGAAAATGCTGAATTGCCTCGGAAGGATATCTCGGGTGCCCGTAAAAAAGCGTAAGAAGAAGAAGAAAATCGCGAGCCAAACCATGACGCCGGCGAAGCCGCCGCGGCCGCCACCCAAACCGAAGATCTCTCGACCTAACAATCCCGAAGCTATGCGGGAGTATGGGACCATGTCGGCGTACGAGAAGGATGTTGAGAAGAAATGGTCCCGACTGTGTAAGAGCAGCGATCTCAATAGGACCATAAATCGTATATTTGGAATCGACATCAGTGTGTATCGGTTTTCTTTTTTCGATTATGAGAAGGAGGCCGACAAATTTAAGCCCTGGGATCACAAGGATTACGTATGTGCTCGCCGCTCCGAGGACACTTTATCCTCCACTTCCATCATTTGCATGCGGGTCTGAGACCGCCTTTCGATCCTTTCTTTGTGGAGATCTGCAAGGAGATGCAGGCGCTTCCTTCCGATTTTGCCGTCGGGGCTATTATCCAGTTGATGGCTTTCACAGTTATGTGCCGGATTCTGAAGATTGAGCCGACGTTAACTTTACTAGGGCAATTTTATCTCTTATGTGGGACGACTGTTCCTGGACAAGTCTCCCTGAGGACGAAGACTCCCCGCCTACTATTCCCGCTTCCCAATAAGTTTGACAAATGGGGGAAGCGGGTACCGAAAGTCGAGTCGAAGGTAGGTTGGCCTTTTCCCAAAAGGCAGAGTCCGCGGAGGCAAATCCACGCTTTTAATCCTTGACCCCCCCGTGAGTGAGCGGCGCTATGTGAAGGGGCCGATGACGTTAATTCGGTCCGGATGGGGCGGCGCCATCTCGGAGAAATGTCTCCCGGGTTGAACTTCTTGACCCGGCCGAGCCTTTTGTATGTATGGCGGGCCTAGTAGGTAGGGGGAATGCCGTGCCCTTGGTACGAATGGGTCCTGAGAGTTGCGATCCGGACTGGATTGGGGATTGCCATATCAACAAATGTTTTCCTCCGAGTGTCCGTACGTGGGGGCGATCCTTCAATTAGGCCGCGTTGTAACTTTCTTTGTCCACTTGTATTTATTTGTATATGTTCATTTTGTTTTGTTGGGTTCTAAACCGCTTTCCTTTTGTAGGTATGGATCCAAATGCTCGCAGGGCTCAAAGAAACAAGCTTAACGCGGAGGCAGCCAATGCTCGACAGGAGGCTCTGAAGAAAGCTCTAGGGAAAGTGCCCCGAACTGTGGATGCCTCGATTGTCGCCGAGACATATAACCCGGAAGCCGCGACCTCTTCGCCCTTGTTGCGACTTCCTCTCGCCCTTGTTGCGAGCCCAGTCGGCCGGTGCCTCAAAAGAGACTCATCCCCCGCTAAAGAGTCGCACGGCGTAAAGCGACCTCAACCGAGAAGGCGAAGAATGATCGCCCAACCAAACGGCCCGCTCACGCCCGGTGCATCTTGAAGAGGTTGAAACTCCGGTGGAGAAGAGCGCGCCCACCGAGACACCGCCACAAAAAACCTTGCCTCGAGGTTACTCGGGAAAGAGGCCCTTTGGTTGGATCCGAGCTTTACCCAGATCTTGACCTATCCAAAGCTCGCCGGGTTGGTGAAGCAATTGCTGATGTGATTCCTCTTGGGCCGATTCCTTTTGACTATCCTGATCATGTTCAAGTGGAGATTGGTCGGGGCATATTAGCCCGCTTTGCGGCTCAAGATAATACTCCGCCTCAAGATGAGATCGCCGAAATCAGAGATTTGAGCGGCCAGTTTGGGATTGCTGCTTCTATGGTAAGACCACCTCTTTCTTCTCTTCTTCAATTTTTCTTTTTCTTCTTTTTATTTTTTGTTTTTTGTTTTTTGGCCAACTCCCCCTTGCTTCTCCCAGCTCGGCGCTCGTTTGAATAGGGTGCTCGAGGCCGCTGAGAGGCGCGAGGCAGAGATGATAAAGGTGACGGCACAAAGGGGCGACCGACCGTGCAAGAGTTACCGCCAAAAAGAAAGCTAGGCACGCGGCTGGCGAGGTGGAAAAGATGAGATCAATCTTGGAGGAGCACTCTAAACTGGATGTTGAAATCAATGAGAAAGTTTCCACTTTGACCAAGGATTTTGCGGGGGCGCAGGAGGAGATCGCTAAGTTGAGGGGTAAGCTCGCTGAGGCGGATACAGTTGCTAAAGAGGCTGCTGAGAAAGCTGCTGAAGAAGCTGCGAAGAGAGCTGCAGAGGAAGCTGTGAAGAAAACCGCCGAGGCCGCTGGAGGAGGCCAAGTCCGGGGCCGTCGCCGCCTACAAGAATTCGGATGACTTCCTTGACCTCACGGAGCATAGCTTTGATCGTGGTTTTAGTCACTTAGCTCGCCGCATCCGGGGCCGACCGAGGCAGAGAGCACATTACTCGGAAGATATGCCGCGGTGGGTGAATATGCACCAAGGTCATCCCGATTTAGTGGTCTTTCACCCGGAGATTCCCTATACCAATGAGCTTATTACCTCGATACGTCCCGAACAATTTAGTCGTGGCGAGCCCGTTTGGGATCCTGCTCCTGTTAATCCTGTGAACTTTGAGGCATTGAAGAAGCCGCCGTCCCCTGAGCAAGGCGATGAGTTCATCAGCACCCCACCTACCCCTCATGATCTCTAGATTTTTGTATTTTCCTGCGAGCCCTTTAAAAATTTGACTTGTAACCTTGACTATTTATCTTTGTGATTTGCCTGAATTCTGAGTTGTAATATCTTGACAATTTACTCTCTGCATTTTCTATTTATAAGATTTGATTTTTCCCGTCCCTGATTTGTGTTGACTATCTGGCGGTCTTTAGCGAGGCTGTGATAGGCATTACTTTATCCTCTATATGCGGTCCTCTTGATTTGTGCGAGGTCTTTTACATAATTTGTTGGAGTACGCGGTCACGAAACGTCGTCGTCTTGTCCAAACCATGGTCGCTATGCGGTGTCAATTGTCAAGATTTCCGCGGCCCTATGAGCAGTGTTGTCAAAAATTTAGCCTCTCAGAGCAGCCTTTGACCGTGTCATTAACGCAGAGTTATGACCCCTAATAAATAGGTGTCAGGTGTAACTGTAGCCATAAATTTTGGTCTCTTTATGGTCTGGCGTTCCTGCTGCCTTGGTTATATCCTCCTTTTAGTATAAAAAGGGGGAGTATCTTGGAACTCATTCTGCCTCTTGCCTTATACTGAATTTGCTTTCTTTCTTCTGCAATTTGTTCATTATCCTCTTTATTGTTTCATCCCCCCTTTATTTTATGCTATGTCTCACCCAGGAAAAAGCAGCCGGGTTCGGATATGGAAAGCTCGTCCTACTCGTGATGTATCCACTTTCTTCTCTACTGCCTCTGACGTTGCTAAAGATCATTTCTGGCGCTATTTTAGGTGGGTTGAGCCTGCGAAGGAGAGGGGTTTAAATCAGAGCAAGGTCGAGGGTGACGGTTCTCTTCTGCGCGTACGTTTTTCTGGGTGGGCGGATTTTGTTGCACCACCTTCGTCAATACTTCCCAATCTTTCAATAGTGAGGGAGTTCTATTCCATCTTGTCCGAAGTTGCTTCTGAGGGGACTGCCACCGCATTACCCTTCGTGGCGTCGCGATCGTTTTTACTCCGGAATCCATCAATGGTGCCCTGGGTATACCTGCTATCGACCCCTTATCCCATTATGAGCTCGCTTGGAACCTTGCCGATGAGTCAAGTAGACAATCTTGCTTGCAACGAGCCCTGCGCGAGCTCTTTCCTGATTATGAGTGACCTCGTGTACTGGGACCTGCGTCTGATATTTCTCGCAGCAATCGCGAGTGGAAAAGGTTCATCAACTCGCGCGCCCTCTTGTCCACAGATAACGAGGCTGTTAGTGAAGCCGAAGCTTTGCTTTTGCACGCTATTCGCGATCATCGCGTTGATATTGATTGGGGGATCTTGATTCATCGGGAAGCGGTTAATTTTGCGGTTTCTATGGACCGACATCGTCGCTTCCCTTTTGCTTCATTAATAACGAAGCTATGCGTACTTAGCGAGGGTGCCGAAGCATTCACGGATCGTTATAGGTACACTCATTAGATAGAGTGTAACCCGTTTTTTTTTTTTTTTTTGAGATCGCAAAGCATGGTAGGCCGCATTTGCCGGAAACAATTGTATTTCTTAATAAACGAAGATGGCTCTTTTATTTCGATTTCCTTTCCATATGCCCCGTTTGTACGCGGGCATGCATACGCTTTACATATAATATTTTTTCGCATTGTCCGCATGCCGGGGTCGGTTGTACTCGCGACCTTGGTTGTCACCTAGTACGTAAGTTCCTTTTTTGACTATCCGAGCGATCCTCTCGGTCCTTCCCGCTTTTCCGATAGTTTTCCCTTCTTGGCCTCGTGGCCGGTGGCTTGTCTCTTTCGCAAAACATAATCTCCCACGGCGAAGTGATGCCCGCGAATACGTTTGTCGTGATGACGCTTCGCCGCCCGTTTATAATTGACTAAACGGCCGTATGCTGGATGCGCCGCTCCTCTACTAGATCAAGCTCGAGTTTACGTGCCGCGGTATTATTGACCTCATTATAAAAAACGACCCTAGGGCTTGGTAAGGCCATTTCCACCGGCGCCATAGCCTCGCATCCATAAGTTAAGGCAAAAGGAGTTTCCCTCGTTGTGATTTTTCGCGACGTCCTGAGTGCCCATAGAGCCGCCGGAAGGTGATCCGGCCAGTGACCTGCTTTCTCACCCAGGCTCTTCTTTAGTACGCTTAGGACCTGTTTGTTGGCATTTTCATCTTGCCCATTTCCTTGTGGGTAACACACGGATGATTGCCAATGTTTAACATTGTTTTCTTCACAAAATTTGTCGAATTCGTCTCTGAATTGAGGTCCGTGATTGGAAACCACAACTCTCGGAACTCCGAATCTTGTCCATACTTGATCGAGCAAAATGTATGTTATATCCCTGGTGTTAGTTTTTACCAAGGCCTTAGCCTCGACCCATTTAGTAAAATAATCCATTGCGACGACCACATACTCGCATCCCGAGCGACCCCTCTTCAAAGGTCCGATGAGGTCAATTGCCCACATGTCGAAGGGCCAGGCCGCTACCACTATGCTTTGTTCGACCGAGGGTAGCCTGGGGATACTGGAGAACCTCTGGCAAACATCACATGCCTGGGTATATGCTTTGGCGTCTTCTCGCTAATTTCGGCCAATAGTATCCGGCTAGGAGTACTTTCTCGTGCTAGCGTTCGATTGGCGGGATGGCCGCCGCACATTCCCTCGTGTAGTTCTCGTTAGAATGCCCGTTACCTCCTCGTGTCGCACGCATCGCGTAAGGGGTTTTGAGAATGAATGACGGTAAAGCACATCGTCCATAATCATATATCTTGCAGCCCTTTTACCAAGGCCTTAGCTTCGCACGGATCACCGGGAAGCTCCCCTAGCTCAATGTAAGATTTCATGATGTCGACCCAACAAGTATTCCCGGGTTGGAAGTCCATGACCTCGACTTGAGAAATGGCGGGCTCAAAGAGATGCTCGACCATGATGCTAGGATCACACGACGCATCTTCATTGGTCAATTTGGATAAATAGTCTCGCCCTATGATTATCCTCTCGGGGAATGTTTTTGAATTGGCAATATGCGAAGTCGTTTCGAGTTTTTTGACGAGGTTGATATACCTTTGTAATATTTCGCAATGAATGCCGAAAGAGCCATTGATTTGATTCACAACCAACTGTGAGTCGTAAAATACCTGTATATTTTCGACTTTCATGGCTTTGGCGAGCTTTAAACCGCGATGACGGCCTCATACTCGCCCGGTTATTAGAGGCGGTGAAATCGAATCTCGCAGCCTCGCTCGATTTCCTCTCGATGTGCCCGGCTCTAACAGATTATCCCCGCGCCGCACCCTTTGTGACCGGCGGCCCCATCGACGTAGAGTTGCCAACGTGACTTGGCCTAAAAGGCTCGTCCTCTCGCGGCTACCTTATCCCGGTTGCATTTGGGGCAAACCTCGCTCCGTTGTTTCTTCGTTGAAGCTTGTTTCTACTATGAAATCTGGGAGAGCTTGGGCTTTTATAGCCTTCCGAGGCTCATAACGGATGTCGAATTCTGTAAGTTCGATAGCCCACCGGAGCAGTCGACCGGACAAGTCTGGTTTATGAAGAACCTGTCTTAGCGATGCATTCGATAGGACTACGATGGTGTGCGATGAGAAGTAAGCCCTTAATTTGCGGGCAGCTATAACAACACAATAAGCTAACTTTTCAATATTAAAATAACGACTTTCTACGGGGCTTAGAGCCTTGGAAACATAAAAAATTGGCTTCTGCGAGCCCTCCTCTTCTTTTACAAGTACTGCGGCTAAGGCCCTATCTGAGGCTGCCAATTACAAAAATAAAATATCCCCTAGTTTTGGGCTGGTTAACAACGGCGGGCTTGACAAGTATTCTTTAAGGTCTTTAAAAGCCCGAGAGCATTCCGCCGTCCAAGAGAAGGTACCCGCCCCTTTCAAAATTTTGAAGAAAGGCGTACTTCTTTCTCGCATTTTGAGACAAACCTACCCAAAGCCGTGATTCCGCCGTTTAGCCGCCGTACTTCCTTGACACCGGTGGGCTCGCTCATGTTGATTAGGGCTTCGATTTTTTCGGGATTTGCCTCGATCCCCCTCTGACTCACCATGAAGCCCAGAAATTTTCCTGCCTGGACTCCAAAAATACATTTCGCAGGGTTTAGTTTCATTGAGTGGTCTCTTATATTGGTGAAGGTTTTGCGGAGGTCCACCAGGTGATCCTGGAGACTTGATTTTACGACCATATCATCAATGTAGGCCTCCATGTTCCTGCCTATTTGTGTGCTAAAAACTCTGTTCACCATTCTCTGATAGGTCGAACCTGCGTTCTTCAGGCCGAAAGGCATCATCTCGTAGTAATAGAGTCCACCCGTCGCCCTAAAGGCGTCATCTCTTTGTCTTCGTCCGCCATTTTGACTTGGTGATAACCGGAATATGCATCCGTAAAACTCGCCGTTTCGAATCCGGCGATCCCGTCGACCATTTTGTCGATTCGAGGCGCGCGTAAGGGTCTTTGGGGCAAGCTTTGTTCAAGTCTCGTGAAGTCGACACACATCCGCCACTTGCCATTATGTTTCTTTACCATTACTACGTTTGCCAACCAGGTGGGATACCGAAGCTCTTTGATTATGCCTCGCCGCGAAGTTTTTTGATCTCGCCTTTTACCGCGATTTCTTTTTCCATGCAGAACCGTCGCGCTCTTTGCTGTATCGGCTCGAAGTTGGGGTCGGCACTTAGATAGTGCAAAGCGACCTCTGACTCTACGCCCTTCATATCTGTTACCTCCCACGCGAAGGCGCTTATGTTGGCTTTCAGAAGCCCGATCAATTCTTCCCTTTCTCCCTCGGTGGTCCGCGATCCTATTTTTATCCTTTGATCGGGATATTTGTCGTTTATTATGACCTCGACCAACTCGTCCTCAGCAGTGAAGTCGGGCTCGTCTCGAACTTGTAATGTTTCAACCTCCACTGCTCCTTCCGGCATTTCATTCAAAGTGGCGACTTGACCCCGAACCAGGCAAAAACCCTCCACTCTGGGTCGCTTGGAGTCGACCCTGTTCTTTGTCATATAATCGAGGAAAGATCCGGATCGGCTGATGGCGACCCCAATCTCCTCCCGTATGTGAAATTTGACCCTTTGATGGGGAACGGACGCCACCATTTGAAATTTTCTCATGGCTGGGATCCCCAAGATAATGTTGTAGTATGAGGGGAGATCAATAACTAGAAAGGTGATCATCTCGGTTCCGCATGGCTCGTAGTCACCCAACGTGATGCCGAGGTCGACCGTTCCTTTAACCCGCACAAGGTCGATGGTAAAACCCTCGAGCACCCCGAGGTAGGGTTTCAACTTAGCCTCTCCAAATCCGATCCCGTTTTAAACGGTCGAAATAGATGACGTCGCGACCACTTCCCGTGTCGATCATTACTCGTTGACACCATGCTTGTCGTTTATTCCGACTTTGAGAATAAGAGGTACTTCCATGGGGCCCTCGCTTGTGGCCAATTCGCTTTTAGTGAACATGATTCCCTTCTCGTTCTCCCCCAACACTACCTGCTTTTCAAAGCCGCGCGTATTAATCTGGTGCATCTGAGATTTCAGTTGATTGTTGCTGGGGATATCCCCATGGATAACCTGGACCTCCTTCTGATAGACGCGGGGGTGGCGACCTTGTCCGGTACCAGTGTTCCCGTCTCGCTTATACTTGGTCGCTGGTCCTTCACGGATTAACCTTTCTATCTCTCGCCTTAACGTGAAACATTCGTCTGTGATGTGACCGTGGTCCTTATGATAGTCGCAGTATTTGGATTTGTCGCGACTATCGGGATCACCCCTCATAGGTTTGGGCTTGTCAAAATGTTCGCGGATTTCGAACAAAATTTGAGATGCTTTAGTGTTGAGCGGGGTAAAATTGTCCTCGCCGAATTTATAAGGCTTTTTTGTCTCGCGGTCGTGGTTAGCATCTCGCCCTTTTTCCTTCTTACGCTCCTCTCGCGCGATCCTCTTCTCGTGAAGGTCGTTCGCTTGGGCTTCGCCCTCCCCGAGGACGGCGCTTCGCCGACTCCCATCATTCGAGCCCTTTCCAACATTTCCCCGAGACCCGCTTTAGGGGGCCGCAGTTGAACTCGCCATTGGACCCTTGGCGATCCCCGTGAGGAAACATGTGACAACCGCATCATCCGGAATGTTTCTTGTCCGATCGTATATTCGATGAAACGCTCATAATATTCTTTTCCGGACTCATATCCTCCCATGCGAACTTCGTATGTCCTCTATAGTTTTCTTTGGTCTACTCGCCGATTCAAACTCTCTCGACGAATTTCTCGGAGAGATCCTCCCAGCCTTTTACTGAGCCACGAGGAAGTCCACGTATCCAAGAGGCGGCCCTATCCTGCATGCTTCCGACTAAGGCGATGCACCAGGCAGATTTATTTTGGGTCGCCAGGGTGATGCGACCTTGGAAAGCGGTGAGCCAGTCGTTTGGGCAAGAATTTCCATTGTAGTAATTATAGCTGGGATAGCTAACCTTTTCGTGACCGGTAGGCAATGTTTCTGTAATTCTCTTGGCGAGCACGTCGATTCCTGAGATTGGGGCGGCTCTCTCGGCTGGCCTTGACTTTTTCAAATCGGCGAGCTCATTTTTCATTATCTCCATCTGGTTCGCCCAAACATGGTCGAAACTGGGTCGCAACGGCGCCTGTGTATTAGCCTTCTCTGGCCTGGCGCTCGACTCCCCGCGCTTCCGACTCCTCCCGACGAGCTCTTTTTTCACGGATAATTATGCGGGCGTCCGGTGCGTCCCTCGTCTCGTCGGGGAAGAAATCCTCCCTCGGGAAGGCTGAGACGACTTGGGGCCGAGGCCTTGTCCTTCTCACCCAACCTTTTGAAAGCCGAACCTTTTTCGTGTGATTTCTCCTCCTGATGATCGCGATCTGGGAGAGCCGAAGTCTGCACAACATTTTTCCTGGGTCCTTTGCGGCCTGATGAGCGCACACTTTCTTCTATCTCGATCCCGTGAATCGTCTCGCCGACCCTTATTCACCGCCACGGGAGCGATTTCATCTCTGGGGGGATTTGGGGGTCGTATCGACATTGGAGCTTGGCCCTTTGCTACCAGACGGGAATTGGCTAGGTACATAGTTTCCGCATACCTCGCGTATTCCCTTATTTCCGCAATCTCCGGATCTTCTTGGGGATCTGGCTCTGCCCTAGGGGTTGATCTCTGGCCTTGCTGCGATCGAGATGATCCTCTGATTTTCCCATCCAATGCTGCTACGACCTCTCTTGACTTAGCCTTCTGATTTATCAGATTTCGGGCATCGCTAGGGGCCAGAACTCCCCTTTGTGATCCTTCCCCACCCGCTTGCGTAATTTCTTGTGTCTCTACCGCGACATCAGCTTGTATATGTGTTTGTACAATGCCTCTCGCAGGAGTTTGGGGGTTCGCTTTCTTTGCTTCCAAATAGGTTATGACTATACTTGTGATTAGGACTCGCCTTGAGTCGGACTTCCTGGCAATCTGGTATGTGATTTCTATATGATGGAACCGGTCAGGTGAACTGCCGTTTTTTGATTTTGTGTGGAGTTATGAGCTGATGAAGCTTTCGTTTCCCGGTAACGGAGCCAACTGATGATGTATAAATCGTCACAGGTGTCCTTGCGGTGTATAGACGGTGGATATCTGGCTGTATTAAGGTGGTGCGATACTCCGGCGGGTGGCGGTATGGAGGAATAAAAATGGACAGAGCTTTGGCTTGCAAGTGTAGTGTATATTCTCTCTTCCTCTAGTTTACAATGACCACACCTTTTATAGAGGTGGGTAACTTAGGGAATAAGTAATCTATTAGACATTTTTACTAACAGCTAGGTTTAACTTAGATATTAAGTAAGACGAAATATCTAAGATACAAGTGGGGAAAAGATCTAGATCAACCGGCGGCCATCTCTCTGAGGTCGCAAGGAGCAAGCCTTTTCCTGCCTCGTCCCCTTGGCGCCCCTTCTCGACTTGCCTGGATGAGACCCACAGGATCTGTTGCACTTGCCTGGGGCTGCAAGTGTTTTGGTCGCGGCGAGGTGAGACACAATGGCCGCTTTCTTTGCGATCTATTCTGTCATGCCGGAGGATGGCCGCGGTGGGTCGTCTCCCACTGTTGAGGTGGTGGAATTATTTATACCCATCAACTAGTATGACCATCATCAAAACTATGAAAATGTTCTAACAACAACACATAGTATAAAGCTTTACACTAATCTATGCTCATATAAGAGAACAAAGAAAAATAACACACCAAAAAATAGGGGCAGACGTGCGTGTAATATGCCCTAAGCATGCAACCCACTTTGCTGATCCGCCTATTTTCAAAATTTCCATGCCAGGCATGTGACCGGACTACCTTTGGCATGCTCCCAAACTTTCAGAACACACATGACATGCACCTGCTAGTGGCTCCGAGTGTGCGCCTGCTTCATAATTTGCCCAAAAAAGTAGCAATTTTCTGAGGAAAAAATCCATGTTGTTCATCACCATTTCAAACAACAAACCTACTCCAATTTCAAACCAAAATAAAACAAAAAAGTACTACAACATGCTATTGATATAAATATAGATCCAACAACTAAAATAACATTAGTAGATTTTGTTAAACACCCCTTTACGTATGATAATACCAAGGAACTCCAAGAACACCAACTTGAATCTTGAAGAATACATAGATATGAATGCAAATCTTCAAAATCACCAAGAAACTACGCAACCCACTTTGAATCTATAACAAAAAACAATGTTCTACGATCACTACAACCTTTAAAGAGTTATTTATATAAGGAAATTAAAACACTTCTAGATCTAGAAAATGGGATCCGAATTTTTTAACCCGATCGGAAAAAACTTGTATCAAATCGTAGCTCTCTTTATTGTGAGTCTCGTGGTGCGATTTGTTTGTGATTTTGACGGCAATATTGTCCAAAAAGTGGAAAAGTCCATTTTTATTACTTTCCCTTTGTATAACCATGCTTGAGACAAGAACAACTTCATTTGATTCATATCTCTCCGCATCTCCATCCCCAAAATTTTCTTGGCCGCACCCAAATCTTCCATTTCAAACTCGGACTAATAAGGTCTTTTAGATTCCGAACATTAGACTTCTCTCTTCCAAACCGTCAACATGTCATCCATATACAAAACAATATATATGAGTTATCCATCTCTCAGCTCACTGTTATAGACACAGCAGTCATATGGACTTTTGTTATAACCAATATGGATCATGTAACTATCAAACCTTTTATACCACTACCTTGCACCTTGTTTCAGTCCATACAAGGAAGTTTTCAACTTACAAACAAACTCTTCCTTTCCAGGAACTTGGAACCCCTCTAGCTGAACCATGTATATTTCCTATCTACCTCAACGTCTAGAAAGGTTGTCTTTACATCTAACTGCTCAAGTTCAAGGTCATGTTGTGCCACCATTGCTAGTAACACTCTAATTGAAGTGTGTCTGACCACTGGTGATAACATCTCATCAATGTCCACTCAAACTTTCCGACTGAACCCTCTTGCAACCAAACGTGCCTTATACTTGACCCCTTCTGACTCAGTCATTCCTTCGTTTTTTCTTAAAAATCCACTTGCAAGTAATGACTCTCCTCTCCGGTGGCTGTTTGGCAAGATCCCAAGTATGATTCTTCAGTAATGACTCCATTTCATTTCCCATGGTTGAAAGCCATTGAGATACCTTAGAACATGTCACTGCTTCCCTGTAAGTAGAAGTTTCAAAACCATCCATTTCTTCTGCAACTTGAAATGCATATCCAACCATTTCATCAAACACATGCCTTGTTGAGGTATCCCAACATTAGATATTTTAGCTCTGCTGATACCTATACTCGTCGACCAATGTTCCTTGTTTGATTATCGGCGAGACCCGTACAATTGGTCGGCTTGGACTAGATTCGGGTAGATGCCTTACTAGATCATATGTGCCGACTATCCGCTGAGTGTTGCATCTCAGCTAACTCCACCTTATTGTGAGCCCTCTCAGATTCAGCACAATTTTCAAACTAAACAATCCTCCCCACTGATGAGCTGAGCATAGAACTCTTATCGAAAACAACAACTCGCTCCGAATAACTCTTTCTCTGCTGATGACCGGATTGTATATCCCTTCACCCCATCCCCACACCCTACAATCACTCCATTCTTGGCTCTTGGCTCCGACTTCCCTTCACTGACATAATAGTGAACTATGCCTCCAAAACACCTTAAAATTGAGTAGTCAGTATAGGCTTGCCTGGCCACATATCTATTGGTGTTTTGAGATTGATCCTTGTGTGAGGACTTCTATTGATGAAGTAGCAAGTTGTGCGTACAGCCTTTGCCTAAAATCTCCTAGAAGCATGCATATTGCCCTCTCTTGAAGAGTTTCATTCAGCCTCTCAGCTACCCCATTCTGCTGAGGAGTATCCCTACTGTATGATGCCTGGCAATACCCTCATTTCTTCAAATCCCATGAAACTCAGACCAACAAAATTTCAGACCATTATATGTTCAAAGCCTCTTGATCTTCTTCCCTATTTGATTCTCCACTAGAGCCATCCATTGCTTGAAATTATTGAATACCTCACTCTTGTGTTTCATCACACCATCCAAGTCATTCTTAAATAGTCATCTATGAATGACACAAAATATCTGTCACCATCCAATGATTCTACCTTTGATGGCCCCCAAATATAAGAATGAATGTAGTCAAGTGATGACTTTGTGTTGTGTACCCCTTTTTGAACTTGCTCCTATGTAGCTTCCCAAACACACAGTGCTCAGAAAAGTGCAGCTGCTTGAACTCACATCCCCCAAGAAGATCAATCTGAGAAAGAACTTGCATCCTTTTTCACCCATGTGGTGCGGTCTCATGTGTCACAACTTAGTTAGTCGCGTGATCGATGAACCACAACAGTGCCACATCGCAGACCTAGAAACGTAGACCCTTGCGTAATATACAAGGTACCCCTCTTGATTCCATTGAGAACAACAACCGAACCTTTGTGGATATTCAAAACTCCACCCGCACTCTTGATATTGAAACCCTTGATGTCCAAAAGACTAAGAGATAACAAATTCTTGTTAATCCGTGGAACATGTCTCACATCCTTTAATGTACGTAATTTACCATCCTTTGTCCTCACATTCACCGAGCCAATCCTAACTACCTTGAAGACCTTGCTTGTTGGCCATAAATATATGCCCTCCATCTATCTCGCTCACACCTTGAGAACCACTCCATGTGTGGGAAAATTGTTAGGTGTAGTGCCCGAAAGACAATTTGTGTAATTGTTTTTTATAACAGAATTTATCTCACCTTATTACTTGCTTTGTGCTTGTAAGTAATACACTGCTGCAAACCCTAAGTATATCAGTATGTAACCGTTTAACTCAGTGTATGGCATGCACGAGAGGATTGAGTTAGTGGTGATATACCTAAACCGTTAGTCCGTGGTGAACTTAATCGAGTTTAGGGTCTCTTGATTAAAACACCACTAATGCGCCCGAACACCTTAGGGTGTGATAGTCTTATCCAGTACCGTCGGTAGAGGGTACCTACGTAGGGCATTTATATATGATGGCATTCATATAGGACTGGACCGATTTAATCTGAATTTCTCGATATAATTCCATAGTCGAGGAATCTTATTAAATCATTAGATGATCATATATGGATCAACCTTAATCCTGAGGTGATCACAGGGTGCTGCTTGTCTCGGGGTAGTGTTTGATGTGTTAGTTACGGTTCACTTGAATATGTGTTCCAAGCCACTTCTCGTTGGCACTATCTCCTGATGAGTGAGTAGTTCTGATTTTCACAGACATGGAATCTATTCCTTCCTGCGGGAAGTAGAGAGACAATCCCCTTATTTGTTAGCCACGAGAAAGTGATCGATCCCGGGAGTTCACATTTGACTAATTAGCTACTAGTCAGATATGTGTACTAATTGATCATCAGGGGGTTAATGGTAAATAAGGATAAGATATTCTGTGTCGGGTTCACGGAGATATCCACTCAGAGTGGACAGTCTATGGATGGTTAATCCGTATGTAGTGATTATATCAATGGACGCTTATTCACTCTATGGGTTGAGTATAAGTATACATCTATAATCGGTAGAGTTCAGTTTCGGGTTTATGGTGGCGTAATCCCGGAATTAATAATTAATGTGCTTATTCTGTTCGATGATTAATTATTGGAGCTACTGGTTATAGGTCTATGGTCCCTGATGTGGCTTCTGTAATTCGGACTAATTATCTTGTTATTTGGGCCTCAATGATAATTAATTGGCTGGGCTAATTAATTGATATGCATGGATATTATTTAGTTGGGCTAAATAATATAATACACATAAAAGACATTTTATGTGGGCTTCTAACCCTAGATGTGGTGCCAATATATGTTATTTAATTAGAGAGAAATTAGTTTTCTTGGATAATTATTTGACATGTGATTTATCTTTTATTTGTTAAATGATAATTCATGGAATATTAGATAACAATATGATTTATCCTAATTTGTTTGGGATAATCATTTTATTTATCTTTATTTGGAATAAAGGATTAATGTAATAATTATCTCTTAATTATTAAATCCTTGGAGGACAAGGATTACTCTCCTATATAAGGAGAGTTCTACCAAGCCTTAAGATTGGCAAAAATTTTGACTTGACCACATAAAAAGAGAGAAAAAAAATAGTTTTCTTGTCTAGGGTTTTAAAAGAAGAAAAACTCTAAGTTTTTCTTGGTGTTGCATATCAAGGAGGTTCGTGTATCAAGAAGGGTGTCCACCAACCGCCGTTTGGAGAACACATCAGAAGATCAAGGCGTCTCTTCCCGATATTGGTAACGTGATCTTAACCCCCTTGTAGTAGTTTAAGTCCTTTAATTATGTATTGTGTTGTATAAGTCGTGATCCATCCGCTGCACGTAGATCTAACTCGTTTAGATCTAAGATCCTACATCCATCAAAAATATGATAAGATGCCCTAAAGTCCAGAATCCACATTAGCATGATGTGCTGAATCTCCCACTACTTGAACATGCCCAGCTGCCACAACAACTATTCTAGAACAGTTCTCCTACCGTTTCTTCCTATTTGGACAATTGGACTTCCAATGTCCCCATTCCTTACAGTAATTGCAAACATTTCTAGACTTAGGACCATTGGACCCTACATTCTTGCATTTCTTCTTTCCAAATTGCCCATGCTCTTTCCCGCTGCTGCTAACTCCTAGTCCCAGCAGCCTGAATGTCCGCCCATGTTGTCCTATGTCTCAGTTCCATGGCTTGTAAGGTTGACCTCACATCCTCCAAAGCCATTGTATCATTCCCAACTATGAAGGACTGCACAAAGTTCTCATAGGAATCTGGTAGTAAAACAAGCAAAATCAGAGCAACATCCTCATCCTCAATCTTCACATTAATATTCATGAAATCAAGTAATATTGTGTTCAGCTGATCCCCCCTCATGCATCCTCAGGCTAAACAACCTCTGCTTCAACATCAACTTGTTGGTCAATGACTTAGTCATAAACAGGCTTTCTAGCTTTGACCATAACTTGGATTCGTTGTCTTCCTCAGCAACTTCTGTGATAACATCATTAGACATGTGTGGTTGAATGTGCTTTCTCTTCGAGACTGGACAAATCTATAGAACTTGCATCCCCTTTATCAGATAAAAGAGTCCATAACCCTTGTTGCTTTAACAAGGCCCGCATCTTGATCTGCCACAAACTGAAACAGTTCCTCCCTGTAAATTTATCAATCTTTACGTTAACTGCCAACATACTTATTGCTAAAAAATAGACCTTTGATCACAAAATCCTAGCACCGTCCACCGGACTTGGTGAAGATCAATTCCGTTCAATCGCAAATACACGCAAAACTCTAAACCAACTCGGTCTTATACCAGTTTGTTAAAACACATATGTGTAACTTGCTCTCCATGAAAGATAAAACACAAGCAATGTAACAGTAAATAATGGCAGAATTTGATAAAACACAGAATTAAAGAGAAAACCGAGATTGTACGTGCTTTCCAGCGTTGTGTCGACTACTCCACGGACATAAAAAGGGATATTTTATCATGCACAAAGTTACACGTATTTTCATACACCCTACATTGATTAAAACTCTGATATTTATAGGCACAATTCCTTAAACCCAAACCGCCATAAGATATTTTTTGAACTCTCATACATACCCCAAATGTGGACCACCGCTCTAGCAGTTTCCGCCAGATGTAACTCAGCTCAGCTGACTTACCAGTTGTGTGACAAAGCACTCCAGATTGCAGAACTCAACAGCATTCATAAACTCAACAAACTCAGCAGACTACTGAACCAGAAGGATTTCAGCTGACTTCCACATACATGAACACTCTACTCAGCTGAAAACATTTTCATTATAAATGTGTCATTTAAACCTAAAAAAATTTAGTCATACTAAATGCGTATTATTCTACTTGATGTGGCCGTGGTATCTCTTCCTTTATGTTTTATTGACAGACTCGGATATAATTAATGTAATTAAAATATGCTATAACATTATGATGATTGTGTAATGGTTATTTAAACTCAAGATCATCATAATAGGATGGTGTGAATTACTATATTTTGGCAATACATGTTACCATTTTATTCGGATGCTTTTACTATAGAGATTTGACTTACAAATGAAGTATTAACGCTCACGAGACGATAAAATTCACAAATCAATTCACAGATCCGAACATATGATTAAATATCAAGGTTGTTTATGAAATAATTTTATTCATGTGATATTCACAAAGTTTAACTTAATCATCCGTAGATAATCATGTAGGAGATAAGTGTATCGTGTGTGGAGTGATTTACGGAACAGATCCGTAATTACCGGAATAATTACGGAATAATTAGAACTAACAATCATATTATCACAACAGATCTATGAACATAACTAATACCGTATAGATCTAACAAAACAGTAGCAATAAAATCATGATGCATAAATAAAGGACTAGAGATCAAACCGAAGCGAGTAGAACTCTTTCCTTAAGACATATTGCTCCGGTATGGTGCCCACGGTAGTAGCAACGGTCTCCTAAGATACAACGGCTTACGTCTTGGATTGATAGGCACTTCAACAATCCAAGCCCCAGCGAGCTTACTGAGTGCCCCGATTTCTCTTCGACTCAATATCTTGATCTACATGAATGACTAGATCTATATGACACTCTCTTTGTGGCGGAAAAGACAAGAGACAACTGAATGAATAAACTTTCATCAATGGGATTGTTTATATAGTGGAGAGGAGGAGCCAATGCTTAAATCTGATTGGCCGGAACACGTCACAAAACTTTTCCCCTTGGAAAAGTTACTAATTTCGAAATTATGCTTAATTTTATTTAAAAATTTCGAAATTAATTAAGCTATTTTCAAAAATCAATTCCACACTTTGATTGGTCGGATGACGCATCTCTGAATTCTGATTGGTCGAATGACTCAATGAATTATGATTGGTCGAATGACACAATCACATTCCAAAATTAATTTTATAGTTAATTTCAAAGAAATTTTGTCCAAAAAATCAATAGTAACACCCAAACCGAACCGAACCGAGCCGAGCTCGAGCCGGCCAGACGGCGGCGGCGCGTGCGTGCGCGCGTGTGGAATTATCTAAGTCCTCCCTCCTACACAAAAGTGCCTTGCCCCTTGGGGCACATCTATAAGAGTATACTAGCTCTTATTACTTGAGCTCACAAGCCTCAAGTTACCTATGTGGGAGAATGGGGTGATGTCCTCCCTTCAACTCCCATCTCCTACATATTTTCTATCAACTTTAGTCATTAATTTCTCACGATAACGGAAAAATTCACGAGTTATTTTCATAACATTTTACCCCATTTCTAATATCATTTTGAGCGTTATTATATCATTTCGAGTCATAAATTCCTTAGATTTATCTAAGTATGTTATTAGTAGTTATTTTATAAAATATAGTGTTTTTATGTGTTTTTATTAAGTTTTGTACCGGTTTAGTAACCGGAGTGTCGTGTCGGATTTACGCTTGGTGTTTTGGTGATTTATTGCGTAATTATATGTTGACCAAGACCCGAGTAACGATATATTTTGAGGCCTAAGGGATGTATTTTGAGGGATAGGAAGAAGATGCCATAAGTTTACGAGTTAAAACGGATTAATTGTCCGAAATGCTACTACCGTAACCAGTTTTCGATGGACATTTGACCCAACTTAGAGGCATTTTATGGGGAAGTGTTCTTCATGAAAGTTTTAGATCTTCAAATGAGCTTTCCAACGCATTTTGAATCACGTCAATCGGAGGTCTACAACTCAAGTTATGAGCGTTTTACTGAACAGCTGAAATCCCGGCTCGAACCGGATAAATACCGATTCGAGCCGGTGCAAAACAAATTGCATATTTTAGTAGCTAGCTTGCTCACATGGGATGTTTCTATGGGGAATATTATTAATGATGGCAAATATTCTCTCCCACATGCTAAAATTCCCTCCCATATACAAACTCCCTAAGATAATACCTTCCTTATAACAACCTCCCTCATATACATATGCTACCTCCCTCATATATCTTTCCCTATATAAACTCCTCCATCTCCATTGATCTTCCTTGCCCCTTTCTTGGCCAACTTTGGCCCCCTTCTTCCCCTCCTTTCTTCATCTTTTCCTTTCTTTAATTTATGTTTTGGGGGCCTAAATTAGATATATATGTAGTTATAATGTCGGTGTAATAACCCGACTAGTTATCGTTTTAATATAATTTCGTTTCCGTTTTTTTCTATTGCTTTCTTTCATTTTTATGCAATTAGTATAAATATATATATATACGTATATTATATATATCTATATCTATATATATCTATATATATATCTATACGTATATCAATATAGCTGTAGTATTTTATTTCGGTTTTGTTTTCTTTCGTTTTGTTCTTGTTATATATATATATATATATACGCATATATATCTATATACTAGTATTTATATATATATATGTATGTATTTAGATATATATTTATATTTTGTTGTTTTCTCTGTTTTTATGAGTAGCTAAAGTAGTTGTATAGCCGAATTATGTGAAAACGGGTGAAATCGACCCTCGGGAGACGAGATGGGAGTTGTGTGCGCGTAATTAAACGTTCGTATGATAAACTCATGTTTTAAAACCCGTTTTGATCATTTTAATAGCTTTGAATAAAATTGACAACTTTGTTCACGGTTACATCGAGCTTATAAATGTATTTTGCGGTGAGATGTGAGATATGGATATCACTAATCATAGTCCTGATTGTTAGATTGACAATCTAAGTGACGTATCCGGACTATGCCTAAGTGAGATTCTTATTTTTACGAGATGTGCGAAACATGTTTTAAAATCACTAAACCATAGTCTTAATCGTTAGATTGGCAACCTAAGTGACACGTTAAAACTATGTTTTCTCGTGAGGTTTTTCAACGGCTTTTTATTCGGTCAACCATGCTAGGCGAGTTAGCTCTCTAAAGGGAGGGTTAATAAACCTAGTGTGGGGGTTAAGTGAGAGCATTTCGATTTTAACGCAAGAATAAAAAGTTGACACCCGTGAATGTCATATGAACCGAATCGGATAAAACACACTCTTTATCAAGTTTTTCCCGTGGAGAGATAACTTTGTTGGATCATGGCTCGGCTATGCTTTTTAATCACCTAGTTAATCTCGTTAGTTAAAATTTATTTTTCGCATTAGTATAAAAACTCCACCTAAAACTTTGATCGCCTAGACTAAGAACCACGTTCGCTTTGGTACTCACAACCACATTTCTCTTGGGACGACCTCGTACTCCCGTAGCTATCCTAGCAATCGACCCGGTACTCGCCGGTTAGAGAGTTAGTTTACCCACGATTGCGAGTCTTTATAAATGTATTTTTGAGGGGTAAATTTTAGCTCATCAAAAATTGGCGCCGTTGCTCCATATTTTAGTGGGTGTATTTTTCTCTCAAAAAAATTGGCGCCGTTGCCGGGGAAATATGCGATATTGTTGTGATATCTTGTAAGTGAACCGAAGGCTTGGGCCTAGGTTTTTTATTTTACTTTCGATAAGAGTCTTGGGATGCTGAAGTGATATTGTCCTGAACTCGGTTTGAATACGACTTTGGTACTCAACCCAATCTCTTTACGGGGTTGTTATATTAGGTTGATATCTTGTAAGTCCGGCTAGAACTGGGGCTTAGGACCTTCGGCAACCATATAAAAAATATCGTGTGTTTACGAAAAAGAAAAAAAGAAAAAATAGAAAAAAATTATTGTTTTCTTGTTGTTTTCTGAGATCTTGCAGATTGAGCTTAAATGGATGGATTTTTCAATCAATACTACTCACCTGAACAACAATACTCCTACCAACCTCAGGCACCGGAACAATGTTATCAACAACGAGTTCGTGCCTCGAGCCTCGATATCAACGACGGAATAACCAAGGTTCATGGGGTTATCGGTTGCCCAAATGCATACCGGGACCGAATTATGGGTATTCGAGTTATGAGCCACAATATTACGAGGGTTGTCCCGAACCCTAATGCTTATCGGATTACGGTATTCATGCTCAATGCGTTGATAGCTTCAACCATATTCACCATCGATCGTTGTCCGGAATGGCAAGAAGACTACTACTCACCTCCGATGAATCAAAGTCAATATGATCGGTTTTTGCCACATGCCACAAGAAGACTTCACCGACAACAAATAGAGCAACTAGAACGATTGAACCGAGCTTGGAAGAGCGATCGTTGGACATGCGGGAGTTCAAGGTAAGTACCGACTCCGCCATAAGAAATCTTCAAGACAAGGTGGGGCAATTGATTGAATTAGTGAGGTATGTGAAAGAGGCGAGAGACATGTGAGGTGGTTAGGGATGATGATGAGGTTATCACCGAAAAGTTCGGGTTGAGAATAAGGTTGATAATTCGGTTCGCGAAGAAAAAGTGCAAGATTTGGAGATGACGAGTTAGAGGAGCGAGAGATTGATTGGCCATCTTTAGTAAAGCCACCGGGAGAGTTGGTAATAGTTAATATATCGGTCCCGGATTACTACATTCATCCACTCGTAAGGATGAATTTTCTCGCGGTCCGGTTTGTGTGCTCCCCGATGGATGAACTATATAGAATAGCAAAGAAGATGGTTCGACGATCGATAAAAGAAGATTCTCTGGGCCGGGAGGAGGTAGCATCGAGGGCCAAACGAGGTACGTTTCTAGACAATTCAAGTTCTTTGGTTCTCGCTTTGTTAATTTTTCTTAAGCTATTGATCTTCTTAAGTTCGATTTTGGTTGATAATTTGTAATTAGTCGAGCCAAAGACGTAAAACAAAGGCGCTTGGGGGGAGGCAACCCCGCCTTAATAAAATTGTGTGAAAAAAATAATAATAATAGTAATTTGGATACGACTAGTATTAATGAAATGTAGAATCTGTATGAAATATAAACACAAATCACAACCAAGTCTCAGGATGAATGTTTGAATGTCATTAAAAGGGAACAATTAGGTGGTTATCCGAAAATCCCGAGGGAGTACAAAGAAAACATTCAAATACATCATTTCTTGGACTTAGGTTATTGAACCCTTGAGGATCTGGGTATAAAAGACTCATAGTCACTACTCTTTCACACATTTCACGATCTAGTCTGTTTCAAATTTCTGGTCATTGTAGTATAGTGGTGAGTATTCCCGCTTTAATAAAACTGTGTGTAATAAAAATGAGTCTAGGAATAGTGGACTATGAATTGATGCTCTCTATGATACGTATATGCTTAGAAGTTTTGTGCTTTACCAGTGTGGGTTATTTTTCCATCTAAAGCTATATATATATATTGCCTATCGAATTTTCTGACGTGACAGCGCCATTATCTTATTATTCCCATATCCCTATTGCATATTTTGGCACGAGGACCATGTCCCGTGTTGGCTTTGTTTTGGTTGTTTTGGTACGGGGATTCGGGATGTGCTTTCTCATGGTCATTTACGGGATTCGATAGCACCTTTCCGCTCTGGTTTATAAGCTAAGTTTTCCTCTCTATCTCATTTACACTCTGAGAATAATGCAAAATCGTAAGTGGGGGTAGAGTATGGTTGGTTAGAAATGGCGGTAAGTGTTTAAACCCTTAGTTTTTGATTCTTTTTCGAGCATTATTTAGTTGATTAAAATAATCGTATAAGGTATATATTTCATGGATTTAAAGATGTAATGATCAATTTGGATATGTATAACCAATGTGAACCGTAAGTGCATTTTAGCCTAAATTTATTTGTGTAACATGAATTCCTTCACATAAGCCTTTGATATTGAAGCGAAAATTTTAAACTGTACCCATTCAGCATTCTAGTGATTTATCCTAGAAATAGCAGTAACTTAGTACCTAACTTCGAACATGTACTTGTGAATATCGAAGGTTTGAATGTGATAGAAAGAATGTCAAAATAAGATAAACTATATATATGTCGGTTGTAGCTACCAATGATTTGAGTGCGGTAGGGCGTTATCACGAAACGTCCCATATCACTATGAGGTTTAAAAGCTCCCGACTGCCTGATGATAGTAGTCCAGCTAGGGTGTTATCACGAAACATCCTATTGCTGGGAATGAGGGCATATGCTACACATGTGAAATTAAGTGAAAAGTTAGATAGGTATTGATGTATTCGATCTCACTTCATGACGCTTGAAAGATAGTCGATTTTGGCAATGAGTTCAGATATGTTAGTGTCCTATGAAAAAAAAAAAAAAACCTAGTTATCTTCTGACTATCCCCGTATAAACCGAATGATATGCTTTAGGGATTATCCTAATAAGTACACAGGAGGACGTTGTGTGGAACTGTTACTGCCTATACCTAGGAAAGTTATTAGGACTATCTGAATGGATATTTGTGCGTTTGCTTGAATTATTCAAGAGAGGATAGTGGAAATTGAAAAGGCTTGTCACACACACACACTCTGTTATACATTTATATTGCAGTTAACGTGTAGTTATGATTCGATTGGTTACATCATCTGATTGTCATTCATATCTTATATCTTCATGAATTTTTCCTCATTCATTTTATTTTATCGCTTATTTTGTTCGAAGACGACCAAAAGCTAAGTGGGGGGTTGTGATAACGGAAAAATTCACAGTTATTTTCATAACATTTTACCCCATTTCTAATATCATTTTGAGCGTTATTATATCATTTCGAGTCATAAATTCCTTAGATTTATCTAAGTATGTTAGTAGTAGTTATTTTATAAAATATAGTGTTTTTATGTGTTTTTATTAAGTTTTGTACCGGTTTAGTAACCGGAGTGTCGTGTCGGATTTACGCTTGGTGTTTTGTGATTTATTGCGAAATTATATGTTGACCAAGACCCGAGTAACGACACGTTTTGGCCTAAGGGATGTATTTTGAGGGATAGGAGAAGATGCCACAAGTTTACGAGTTAAAACGGGTTAATTGTCCGAAATGCTTCTACCGTAACCAGTTTTCGATGGACATTTGACCCAACTTAGAGGCATTTTATGGGGAAGTGTTCTTCATGAAAGTTTTAGATCTTCAAATGAGCTTTCCAACGCATTTTTCACGTCAATCGGAGGTCTACAACTCAAGTTATGAGCGTTTTATTGAACAGCTGAAATCCCGGCTCGAACCGGATAAATACCGATTCGAGCCGGTGCAAAACAAATTGCATATTTTAGTAGCTAGCTTGCTCACATGGGATGTTTCTATGGGGAATATTATTAATGATGGCAAATATTCTCTCCCACATGCTAAAATTCCCTCCCATATACAAACTCCCTAAGATAATACCTTCCTTATAACAACCTCCCTCATATACATATGCTACCTCCCTCATATATCTTTCCCTATATAAACTCCTCCATCTCCATTGATCTTCCTTGCCCCTTTCTTGGCCAACTTTGGCCCCCTTCTTCCCCATCCCTCTTCTTCTTTTCCTTTCTTTTAATTTATGTTTTGGGGGCCTAAATTAGATATATATGTAGTTATAATGTCGGTGTAATAACCCGACTAGTTATCGTTTTAATATAATTTCGTTTCCGTTTTTCTTCTATTGCTTTCTTTCATTTTTATGTAATTAGTATAAATATATATATATACGTATATTATATATATCTATATCTATATATATCTATATATATATCTATACGTATATCAATATAGCTGTAGTATTTTATTTCGGTTTTGTTTTCTTTCGTTTTGTTCTTGTTATATATATATATATATATATCTATATATACGCATATATATCTATATACTAGTATTTATATATATATGTATGTATTTAGATATATATTTATATTTTGTTGTTTTCTCTTTTTATGAGTAGCTAAAGTAGTTGTATAGCCGAATTATGTGAAAACGGGTGAAATCGACCCTCGGGAGACGAGATGGGAGTTGTGTGCGCGTAATTAAACGTTCGTATGATAAACTCATGTTTTAAAACCCGTTTTGATCATTTTAGTAGCTTTGAATAAAATTGACAACTTTGTTCACGGTTACATCGAGCTTATAAATGTATTTTGCGGTGAGATGTGAGATATGGATATCACTAATCATAGTCCTGATTGTTAGATTGACAATCTAAGTGACATCTGGACTATGCCTAAGTGAGATTCTTATTTTTACGAGATGTGCGAAACATGTTTTAAAATCACTAAACCATAGTCTTAATCGTTAGATTGGCAACCTAAGTGACACGTTAAAACTATGTTTTCGTGAGGTTTTTCAACGGCTTTTTATTCTGGTCAACCATGCTAGGCGAGTTAGCTCTCTAAAGGGAGGGTTAATAAACCTAGTGTGGGGGTTAAGTGAGAGCTGTTCAGATTTTAACGCAAGAATAAAAAGTTGACACCCGTGAATGTCATATGAACCGAATCGATAAAACACACTCTTTATCAAGTTTTTCCCGTGGAGAGATAACCCGTTGGATCATGGCTCGGCTATGCTTTTTAATCACCTAGTTAATCTCGTTAGTTAAAATTTATTTTTCGCATTAGTATAAAAACTCCACCTAAAACTTTGATCGCCTAGACTAAGAACCACGTTCGCTTTGGTACTCACAACCACATTTCTCTTGGGACGACCTCGTACTCCCGTAGCTATCCTAGCAATCGACCCGGTACTCGCGGTTAGAGAGTTAATTTACCCACGATTGCGAGTCTTTATAAATGTATTTTTGAGGGGTAAATTTTAGCTCATTAATCGATGGAAATCAAACCATTAGGGATCATTTATTTAATTGTATTATGTCTCCGGTGTATGTGTCGAGACTTACCATTAAACACACTACTCTGTGCCCTTCCTATAGTCAACTTACTACCGCAGTGTATGCTGATAGCAGCCACTAGTATGGAATATCCTCAAGGAAATTCCTAAGCCAATCAGCTTTTTTCTCCAGCCTTTTATCTCAGATTCCATTGTGAAATAAGCTATTCATGTCTGTCTCGTGAATTTCTATGACACAGCAGCACCACCAATCGTGAATAAGTATCCACTGGTGGACTCCAAATCTTTCATATCTGATATCCGGTTAGCGTCACAGTATCCTTTTAATACCGTTGGATATCGTAATCCCAGACTTATAGTGTACTTTATGTACCCCAACAACCTATTTATGGGTTTCCAATGGTTATGATCTGGACACTCGTGAACCTACTCAATTTATTCATTGCACATCCTAAGTCTGGCCGTGTACATTTGCTTATGTACATCAGACTTCCAATCACTCGAGAATATCTCAACTGATCCACAGGTTCACCTCTATTCTTGACTAAGTGCATACGTAGGTCAAGTGGAGTGCTCGCATCTACAACTCTTAGGTCCTTCACATCGAAGTCTCTTGTCAACATCCTTTTCGTATTCATGACACTCTCATGAGTACTTCCCATTAATAGCATGTCATAGGCATACTATCACATAAGTGTGTTCTTAATGTAGACATATATATGTCCTACCCACTTGACAACATAACATTGTCAAACTCGATATCCTATTGCTCTGGTTAATATTCGAGCCCACTGAGAGACTTAACAAGTCCACACACCTTACTCTCTTGTCTTGGAACTAAGAACCCTCGGGTTGTTCCAAGTACATCTCTTCCTTAACTCACAATTCAACAAGTGGACTTTCCATTCATTTGATGGATTTTAGGTTATAGACTCTAGCTATACCGAGGAGAATCCTTATATAAGTAATTCTCTTAACTGGTGACTAAGAAGTCAAGGCATTCTTTTGTCGATACCTTCGGGCTACCAACAATGCCTTACAACTATCAATAAATCCATGAACCGTTACCTTCAACTTGAAGATGCACCCGAGTGGTTCATTTCCTGACGAAAGTCCAACCAATTCTCAAGTATACTTCTATCTTCATAACCTTCTCCCAGAAAGGAGCTTCTGGAGTGGACATTGCCTCAACACATGTCATGTCTTCGGTTTCTACCATATAGGTCAGAAACTCAGGACCAAAGGACTTGGAAGTCCTAGTCCTCATACAACAACGAGGTTACTCAAGTATTGAGGATCACTCTCATATTCAGCCTCATATGTCCGCTTACTCATGCTTGCTTTAACTTTACCTTTCCCTTAACCGGAAAGATATCTTTGAGGAACACCACATTCAAAGAGTCGATGATGACATTATCATGTACATCATAGTTGTCAGTTTTAGGCACCAGAACCGATAGACACCACTTTTGAGAGTATATCCAATGAGTGTGCAATTAGTAGTTCTAGGTCATATATCCATGCTTTGGTCTAGGTACTTCTACCTTAGCTAAACACCCCCACATTTCCAAGAATTTGAAGTTAGACCTTGGTCTTTCCACACGTCACAAGGGGTGTCATCCTTCTTCTTCAAAAGAATCTTGTTCAGAATGAATTTTCTGAAAGGACAGCTCCCCCCACAAGTTCTGAGCTAAATTCGAACTTATCAACACAGCATTCATCAACTCTTTAAGAGTTCATTTCTTGCGCGCAGCAAGACTACTTGACTGAGGTGTGTATGGTGTAGTTGTTTGATGAATGATGCCGGGCCCTTAGCAAGACTCATGAAACAATACGTCATATCCAACACCACATTCACTACGGAATCATCTCATCCGTTTGCTATGTTTATTCTCACTTTCATTCTGACAATTCTCAAGGCATCACGAGCCTTATATGTTGCTTTCCAGAGTTTATACATAACAATATATGGTGCTATACTCAAAAAAAGTAATATAATAATTTTATCACCTCTAGTTCACATGAATCTAAGGTTCTGTGTTCCTTTCTACCGTTCAAACGGTGATTTAGCCAACATGGCTTCAACACATATTCGATACTTGTGATTCAGGATCAATTTCAAATTTGGTAACAACACCATATTCATCAATGGAGGGACGAATTTGAAATTCGCAAGTCCTAATCACAGTGTCACAAGCAAGACAACTCAAGTATGTAAGCAGAGCTTAGAGGCAATATCTTTGGCTCTTTATGGAGCATCAATTTTGTGCTCAACAGACAGTACTCCTGTCAACAAAATGATCAATCCAATTTGATCATTAACCATCGTCCGTTGCATCATGAATATCTCCATCCAAGGGATGAGATTAAACGGTTACCAGTGCTACGCTACATCTACTGCTACAACAAGCACATATACTTGTGTCACAAAGCCACAATATTAGGATTCACCTCGGTGTATCCTTTATTAAGCGCATATCAACTGGTGTTTGGTTCGTTCGCAATCCAAACCATAAATACGAATTGAAGTAGTTCAATTTTTTCCCAGAGTTTTTGCAACGTAAAATGGATATTATCACGTACTACTTCTATTATTACCGCCGACAAATGAAAATTTTGACAGTACCAGTATGGTCTATGCCGATCACATGAACTAGTAGCAGTGAATATTACAAAGGCTATATGGAACAATATTTATATTATGGCAATATTATTTCCTTTCTCAAAATCACCACACAAATAAATATTATTCACTGTTTAATTAGCTCTAAATCCGTAACCCAATTGCACCTTCACATATACTATACTATAGTACTTAGTTAAACTTGAAGCAGTATACTAAATAGGTCCTATGTTAATCATCCACGGTTGATCATTCTTGATTTAGGGAAATTGCTTTTTTATTTTTTATTTTTTATTTTTTATTTTTAGTAGTACATCTGTCTTGGAAGTATGATCACATACTAGAGGTAAAGGCCGAAAGCCATTACTGCTCAACATCGGGTCAAAAAATAAAACCTCTAAATTACGTAATTCAAATCAAACATTGAATTCAAACAATAATTAACTCTCTAGAGAATTAAATATTTCCCTTTCCGTATTTACATCCTGACAATAGGAATCAATATAAATGCTTGCCATACTTAGGCGATAACAATCAATGTATATAAAAGAGATTAAGCAATAATCTCTATTATTTTATTTTATCTATTATAATTATTATTTTCCAACAGAAAATAAACTCTAGTCGCTCGACACCAAAAAAGTTCAGAATAAGTATATATTCCATTAGATAGCACACAGCCACTTATGTTTGGTGCCAACCAAAATGCAATTGAAAAGCAACTTAATTTAACCTTCAACGAACACGATTATTAAATCATAAATACCGTGATTCTATTAAGGTGCACTACGACAACTTGCATAATTGACCACATAAATTATTTCCAGTAAATACGGACAAGTATTTAGATCGCACCAAATCTCTAACGGAACTAGTACCTTCCCAAAATATAAGTATATATAATTGCTTAAACTGGATGCAACATATTAAATTGCACACTTGCAGCATACACAAAGTATATCATGCACTATGTAAATATTATAGATTTTTGTCCAGAAAGACAAAATTATCAAAAAATCGAGGTAGAAGGAAACTATAATTTAATAAGGACAAAAGTAACAATTATGAAGTCTACATCAAATATGAAAGTAACAAATGTGGAATAGAGTAAATATGAAGTAACAATTGTGAAACACAAAGTCACATTAACACGTGAAATAACAATTTTAAAATAACAATTGTGATTCTTGTCCTTTATAATCATGAAAATGTTATTTTTGTCCTTCCAGACTCATTTATTAATTTTTTTATCATTGAGGCCCCTTTCCCCTAAATATTAAGCATGCAGCTCCCCACGAGGAAAAGAATAATTTTTTATATATATTTTTTTTTCCCCTTAAACAACAAGTAGTATTCAACATATCACTATAACTGCACGCTTCTATTGAGCCTCAACAACACAGTAACTCAAATCCATGGCTATTAAAATAGAACCAAATTCCCGTAAAATAAAAACACGATACTAACACCAGTATTTTGTGTGATCCTTCACACGAATCAATATGTCTTAAGCTTGTAGTAGATAAGTGTATCGTGTGTGGAGTGATTTACGAAACAGATCTGTAATTACCGGAATAATTACGGAATATTTAGAACTAACAATCATATTATCCCAACAGATCTATGAACACAACTAATACCGTATAGATCTAACAAAACAGTAGCAATAAAATTATGATGCATAAATAAAGGACTAGAGATCAAACCGGCGAGTAGAACTCTTTCCTTAAGACATATTGCTCCGTATTATGTTTTAGAAAAATAATTGTATTGTCATTGAATTGTAAAAGTGTATTACAATGGGTATTTATAGACACAGTATGTAAAGTAAATAATACAAATAAATAAAATATTCTACACTATTTGTCTTCGGTTATAATATTTTCGACATGCCCCCGCAATCCCGTGGGAAGTGGCTGAACACGGAGATTGGTCTTCATAGTGTCAAAGAGTGGATGCCCCAGCGGCTTCGTAAGGATGCCCGCAAGTTGCTCCTTAGAGCTGATAAAGGAAATTGTGAGGAGACGAGCCGCAACTAGGTCACGAACATGATGGAAGTCGATCTCAATATGCTTAGTACGAGCATGAAATACCGGATTGTGAGCGAGGTAGGTTGCGCCAATATTGTCGCACCAGAGGGTCGGCGGAGAGGGCAAGGGGACTTCCATTTCCCGCAATAAGCTGCATAACCATTGGATCTCAGCAGCAGTGTTCGACAGTGTTTTGTACTCAGCCTCGGTACTACTTTTGGACACAGTCAAGTGTTGTTTGGTGCGCCAGCTGATGAGGTTAGATCCCAAGAAGACACAGTAAGCCCCGACTGAGCGACGGTTATCGGAGTCGGCCGCCCAGTCAGAATCAGAATAAGCCTGGATAGTAATCGGAGATAGTCGTGAGAAGAACAAACCCTCAGAGATAGTGTGTTTAAGATATCGCAAGATACGTTTAACTGCCGTCCAATGAGCATTAGTAGGTTCATGCATGTATTTACTAACCTTATGAACAGCAAAGGCTATGTCGGGGCGAGTAAAACCGAGGTATTGGAGACCCCTAACAACGGAGCGGTAGAGTGCAGGATCGGATCATAGAGGACCATCATCATGAATGAGGCGAGTAGATGCACTCATGGGTGTATGACAAGGCTTAGCCTTATCCATAGAGGCACGCTGGAGAAGCTGTAGGATATATTTACGTTGAGTGAGGAAGATGCCATCAGCCGAGGGAAGGACCTCTATACCCAGGAAGTAGGACAACGTACCAAGATCTTTTACCGGAAACTGCGTACCCAAAAACTGAATAACCTGCTCAATAAGTGCAGTGGAAGAACCAGTAATAATAATGTCATCGACATAAATAAGTATGTAGATACGAGCCCCATGACGAGAGAAAATATAGAGGGAGGGGTCGGCTTTTGAGCCAGTGAAGCCGAACTGAGTAAGAGCATCAGTAAACCGGGAAAACCAAGCGCGGGGAGCATGTCGAAGACCATACAGGCTACGCTTCAAGCGGCAAACGTAATCCGGAAAGTCAGGATGAACAAATCCCTAACGTTGTTGCATGTAAACTGGTTCGGAGAGGTGGCCATGTAAGAACGCATTCTGTATATCAACCTATCGAAGCGACCAACCCTGCGAAATAGCAAGCGACAGAAGCAGGCGAATTGTTACCGGTTTCACAACTGGGCTGAAGGTCTCATGGTAATCAATGCCCTCGGCCTGATGAAATCCCTTTAAACGCGCCTTATGGCGCTCCAGACGCCCATCCGTACGTTGTTTTGTGCGGTAAACCCACTTGTTTCCAACAATATTCATATGGGACTGACGAGGCACAAGGTCCCACGTTTGATTTTTCAATAACGCATCAATCTCATCCTGCATCGCATGGCGCCAAATTTGGTGTTTAGAGGCAGTAGTGTAAGATGTAGGATCCGAAGTGGAAGTGGTAGCGAGTAGGGCTCGGGAGATAGGATAGCGAATGTAGTCAGGCATTTGTTTGGGTTTTAGCATGTTGGTTTGGGTACGGGTAATCATACGATGCGGATGAGTTGGAGGTGGAGATAAGGCGGCGGTTATGCCAGGGGAGGGTGGTTCGGGTGGAGAGGTGGAAGAGGCCTCGGGTGTGGGGCTGTTTGGCGGAGTGGGTGAGGGCGAAGGCGTGGTAGAGGGGTGAGGTTGGTGAATATATGTAGATGTAAAAGGGACGAAGTTGGGTAAAGAAACTATAGTGGAGGGAGTGGTAGTAGTAGTAGGAGAGAGAGTATAAGGAAAGAGAGTTTCATCGAAAACCACGTGACAAGCAATATAGATGCGGCCCGTGGCAAGATCAAGACATTTGTAGCCATAATGAGAGGAAGAGTAACCCAAGAAAACACAGGTGACGGATCAATAGTCGGTTTTGTGGTGGTTATAAGGACGCAAATAGGGCCAACATGCACAGCCAAAAACACGGAGGAAAGAGTAGTCGGGAGAACGGTGGTAAACCATTTCGTAAGGAGTTTTGTAGTTGAGAGTTTTGGTGGGAAGGCGATTTATGAGGTAAGTGGCAGTGATGAAGGCATCCTCCAAGTATGGATGGGGAAGATTCGCCTGGGCAAGTAAGGAGAGGCCAGTTTCGACAATTTGGCGATGCCGGCGTTCAATAGCACCGACTTGTTCATGGGTGTGTGGACACAAGCGGCGGTGTTGGATGCCTAGTGTAGTAAGGAGTTGAGAGAGGCGACGATATTCACCTCCCCAATCGGATTGTAAGGCTTTTAGTTTAGTAGAAAATTGGCGTTCAATTAAATTTAGGAAGGCGGGAAAAATTGTTTCAACGTCAGATTTAAGTTTGAGCGGAAAAAGCCAAATATATTTGGTAAAATCATCCAAAAAACTAACATAATAACGAGACCCGTAGGTCGAAGTTTCATGACAAGGACCCCAAACATCACTATAAATCAAATCTAACGGTGCATGAGAAGTAAAATCGGAAACATAAAGAGTTTGACGATGGCTCTTGGCCAGCTGACAAGGGGCACAAACACTAGGAGGTGCCTTATTGGAAACGTGAAAAGGAAGACGCTTGAAAACTTGTTGGAGCATTGGGAAGGAGCAATGTCCAAGACGACGATGCCACGTGGTGGAGGAGCATAGAGTGGCGGAGAGGGCGTGTGGTGGAGGACGGCTTGGCTGGGGAGAGAAGTAGTAGAGCCCATCTTTGACTACACCTCTAAGAATGGATATTTCCCGAGTAGTCCTTCACAAGAAAAAAGGTGTCATGAATCTCGAAGAAAACAGAATTATCAGAGGTAAATTTGTGGACTGAAAGGAGATTTTTAGCGAGGGAAGGGGACACAAGTATATTAGGTAAGTGGTAGGTGCGGGAGGGGGAAGTAAACGAAGAAGAACCAGAGTGAGAGATTGGTAAATCTGTACCGTCTCCTATGTGTATTTGATCAGTGCCGCCATACGGTTCAGAAGTGAGATTGAGGTTGCGAAAATCATTCGTGAGATGATGCGTTGCCCCAGTGTCAGGAATCCATGCAGAAGGAGTGACATGATGTTGCTCTGGATAGGGATACGCAGCATAAGCCTGAGGTGGTCGGGGAGCAGGAGGCCGTGGGTTGGAGCCACGGGACTCCTCATAATGCCAATAGCAAATTTGAGCTGTGTGACCTATTTTAGCACATATCTGACACTTGGGTAATGGATCATTCGGGTTGGAGGAAGAGAGTTGTGATGGACGAGGTTGACCTCGGCCACGACCACCACGCCCCCGGCCTCTGTTGTTCCCGTTACCATTATCTCGGTTGCGGTTATTAGACGAATAATTTGCAGAACCATTACCATAATTATTTGAACCAGTACCATAGTTGTTGGAAAAGGAATTGTTACCGTGAGAAGAATTACCAGCATAGTTTGCAGTGATGGAGCCGGATGGGGGGAGCGACGGTGGGGAAGCAGTGACAGCAACTGGCCGGTAGTTGTTAATTCTGGCTTCGGCAGTGAGAAGCTGGGAGTATAATTCATCGAGAGAGAGAGAGAGTCGGCTGAACAGAGAGCATGGTGACCAGAGACTCAAACTCAGGTCCTAAACTAGCGAGGAGATACGCAATGATGTCTTCATCGGAGAGGGGATGGCCGGCGAGTGAGAGTTGATCGGCAATATTTTTGATTTTGAAGAAGTATTCAGAGGTGGTGCTATCGCCTTTGCATGTTGATGCCAAGGAGGTACGGAGTTGGACCATTTTTGAGCGGCTTTGAGACGCAAAGGAGGTGGAGAGGGCCGACCAAATTTCCGATGATGTTGTGGCCGTATAAACTTGCAATAAAACGTCATCGGTGAGAGAAGAGGTAATTGTAGATAGTATAAGATTGTCGTTTTGAGTCCACGTTGTGAAGGCTGGATTCACAGAGGTGGTTGCAGCGGCACCTTCGCCGGTGGTAATGGTTGGCGGCGGTGGTGGTATGGTTCCATCCACACAGCCGAAAACTCCCTGTCCTCGCAGGTATGGGACGATTTGTGCTCGCCAAAGATTGTAGTTTTGACGTGGGAGCTGTGTAATACGGATAGTAGAAGAAGGAGGGGTATTGTACAGCGGCGGCGGCGGTGGTTTCTTCTACCACTTCAGACATGGCGGCGGCGGCTGTGCTGAGTTTTGCAGCGGCTGCTGCTAGGTTTTTTTTTTGTTTTTTGTTTTGTTTAGAGAAGCTCTGATACCATATTAGGTTTTAGAAAAGTAATTGTATTGTCATTGATTTGTAGGTAAAGTAAATAATATAAATAAATAAAATATTCTACACTATTTGTCTTCGGTTATAATATTCTCGACACTTCGGTATGGTGCCCACGGTAGTAGCAACTATCTCCCAAGATACAACAACTTACGTCTTGGATTGAGAGGCACTTCAACAATCCAAACTCCGGCGAGCTTACTGAGTGCCCTGACTTCTCTTCGACTCAATATCTAGATCTACATGAATGACTAGATCTATATGACACTCTCTTTGTGGCGGAAAAGACAAGAGAAAACTGAATGAATAAACTTTCATCCATGAGGTTGTTTATATAGTGGAGAGGAGGAGCCAATGTTTAAATCTGATTGGCCGGAACACGTCACAAAACTTTTCCCCTTGGAAAAGTTACTAATTTCGAAATTATGCTTAATTTTATTTAAAAATTTCGAAATTAATTAAGCTATTTTCAAAATCAATTCCACACTGTGATTGGTCGGATGACGCATCTCTGAATTATGATTGGTCGTATGACAATGAATTCTGATTGGTCGAATGACACAATCACATTCCAAAATTAATTTTATAGTTAATTTCATAAAGAAATTTTATCCAAAAAATCAATAGTAACACCCGAGCTCGAGCCGGCCAGGCGGCTGCGGCGCACGCGCGTGTGGAATTATCTAAGTCCTCCCTCCTGCCCAAAAGTGCTTTGCCCCTTGGGGCACACTTATAAGAGTATACATTAGCTCTTATTACTTGAGCTCACAAGCCTCAAGTTACCTATGTGGGAGAATGGGGTGATTTCCTCCCTTCAACTCCCATCTCCTACATATTTTCTATCAACTTTAGTCATTAATTTCTCATTCACCCGACATCCGAATCGAGTGATTCAAAAGCCCATCATTAACTACTCCGTATGAAGTATTTAATGATATCATTAACTCTCGATGACATACATCGGAGCCTATCCGTAAATTGTGTTAAAGTTGACCGTTCAACCTTTTAAAAGAGGCTTTTTCTCCAACAAATCATAAATACCCAAACAAGATAAGAGTAAGAGCATGCCTTCTTTTTAAAAAAAAGATTTATTCTGATGCTTGCATGGATTATGAGTCGATGTACAATATTCACTGATTCTATCAGATGGATGATTGAATGTATATTAAATTAAAGCATTTCTTCTTGAAACCTAAAAGATATGCAGTTAACTGGATATCCCCTCCTAGGAATTATCGTAAGCTTAACTCAGATGGCTCCACTACTAATATCCCTGAAAACTAAGGTAGCGGTTTCATTCTCCTTCATGATCAAGGTACTTTTGTCATGCTTGCTCTACATTTCTTGGAACTGCCAACAATATTGAAGTTGAAGCTAAAGAGCTCCTCTATTGTGATGACTTTTATGTTACGTGTTAATGGTGATTTTTATGGTTTATATGACTTTATTTCGTACTCCCTCCGTCTCAAAATGTTTGGGACGTTTGACTTTTCAACCGCTTACGAAAAGTCTAATTAATCCTTCGAATTTCATCAAATGATCTAATACTTTATACATTTAAGTACTTTAAGTTTCACTTTATCATAACCCTAATAATATTACATCAATTAACGAAATTCCAAGGATTAATTAGACTTTTCGTAAGCGGCTAAAAAAGGAAATGTCCCAAACATTTTGAGACGGAGGGAGTAACAATTTCCTTCGTGTTTTACTAATTTTTATAGAAAATTAAGTGTTTAAATGAAATATTGAAAGAATGGGTGTGGAAGATATTAAAATGCAAAATCGAGCTATTTACGTGATTTTATGAGTATTTTTCTATCAATATATATGGTTCTACATTTTGCATGTTTCTATCACCTTGTAGGTACATTTATACGGCATGGAAGGAGTTAAAATGATGTTTAATTGAAGATTAAATGGAAGGAAGAAGAAGCAAATTAATTTAGGGAAGAGAGATTTTACCTAGATGAGCGTTCAAAAATGCATGGGACGGGCGTCTTGTCCAGCTCGGCTCGACTCGAAGAAATTTACTTAAAGTGAACGAGCGTCCAACCAATCAGATTTGCGTTCAGAAGATCAGAAGGGATAGACTTGGAATTATCTTTATTTTTATTTGTTAGGGTTTAGCTTTTCTAATAATTACCCTAAGGCGGCTAGAACAAGTATAAAAGGAGCGGGCATTCGACGTAACAACGCGAGAACTTACACGGAGACGAACACGGCACGAAACCGAGAAGCCGACCACTCGGTCGACCGATTGCTGCTGCTCGGTCGACCGAGCCATATTTTTATTTATTTTTTATTTATTTTGTTTGTTCGATCCTGGAGATGAGCTGAGCAAGTCCTGAACAAGCATGTGAAACCGATCGTGCAGCGTTTTGATTTCGAATCTTGGATATTTTGTGAGTTTTAAATAAAGTTGGTATCTTTATTATGCTTTTACATTGATTACGCAATTATATCGATGGATTGTTGCTTATTGATGTTTAACGTTTGATGAGAATCGTTGTTAGACCTAGATCACCGTAGTAAAGATTAGATTTTTAACCTAAAAATAACGAGAGTTGCTAGGTTAAATTTCTAGGTTGCTAGATCGAGAAATCTTACACCTTTGTTATGGAAGCGTTAATCTTTAAGATCGAGAGATGAAAGATTAATAGGTGAATTATCTACGAGAGTAGGAATTCATACCTTTGATAGGTGAACCACATCTTTATTAAATCTTCACTAAACGATCTAGACTAGAAATTGAGGGTTGCGGGATAGGTGGATCAATGCTTGTTCTTCGTTAAAATTAATTGAAATCATCTTTGTGCCTTGTCTTCGTTGCTAGCTTAGAATTTTATTTCCGTTTTAGTTTATAGAATAGAATTAGTTATTTTAGGTTCGTAATCATATTTCCTGGCTTTGGATTGACAACCCTCTGTCCAGTTTATTGTATTCGTTTTCGTTTTTAGTTATTTTTCGTGACAACCTTTAGAAAGATTAATAAACTAGATAAACAACCTCGATTCCCTGTGATTCGACTCCAGTATCAACCTCTATACTACGATCCCTACACTTGGGGTATACCGGATTTATAAATTTATTACTTGTTTATTTTCATTGATAAAATCCGAGACAAGTTTTTGGCGCCGTTGCCGGGGAATCGGTGCGGTTGTCCAGTTCATTATTAATTTTTCTGTTTTTGTCACGAATTTTTTTTCGTAGATAGGTTTTTGTTTCTATCCTTTCTAGTTTCTACATTGATTCGGGGACATCTGAGGTTGAATTATCTGACTCCACGTTTTGTACGATCGAACTTTTGGATAAAAGGGATCGTTTTAGCACTCGTTAGTATTTTGGCCGTAACTTTCGGCTCGAGTGTCCGTTTGGCGCGCAGGACCCCAATTCGGAAAGCTCGTTCCGACGCCGACGACGTGGCAAACAGCCAATGTCCGTTTGATGCCGTTTTCGAGGTCAAAATCCACTGTTTTCCCTTCCATTTTGGGCTCAGAAGATTTCAACACGTTTTTCTCCCTTTTTCCGTTTTCTGTTTTTCTGTTTTAAATTTTTCGTAGGTAGATTTCTTTATCTTTTCTAAAAAAATAAATTAAAAAACAAAAAAATGTCATCAACTGGGATTATGCAAGATCAGAACGCCATGCTGGAACAGCAGATGGCAGCTCTTCAAGGGTCGCTTAATCCTATGAATCAGACCCTATATTTTCCACAGAACTCACAAGTTCTGTTTTGTGGAAGATGTTATCGACCTGGCCATGCTGTTGGCCAGTGTCAATTTCTTTCCCCTCCTGCGTATCGAGTCAATTCTTTCCAGAATCAGGGAAATTTCAATCTAGTCACATGTCAAAATTGTGACAACGTGGGACACACTGCTCGTTTCTGTCCTATGAGTGGACAGAACGATGAAGTAAATGCTTCCTGTGGCCAGCGGTATCAGAGATTTAATAATCAGTTCTCTGGCCAAAGCAATTTTCAGAACCAGGGTTTCAATTCTCAGAATCCAAATTTCTATCAAAACCCGAACTTCAGTCAGAGCCAAAATATCAATTTTTCCAATCAAAATCAATGGTTCAATCAGAACAGTCCCGATCCTATGTTTCAAAGTCATTCTAGCCAATCTTTCCCATAGAACTTTCAGAACCATCAAGGCCCCTCTCAATCGGACGATCTTGAAGCTGAATTGGAGGAGCAAAACAGGACACTCAAGAATCTTGAGAGACGGCTCAGGAAAATGGCTCAAGACCAAGGCATTGACCTAGCTCCCACACTTCCTTATGATAGAGAAGAGGACAATGCCATGAACTTAGGATCCGGCATTCAATTCAGTGGTCCCCCAAAAGTAGAAGTGTCAAGTTTAAATAATTCATCTGTCTTTGGATCCGATGCTCGTATACCCTCAACTGATGAGAATTCTTACGGACATGGATTTAACAACGTTCAAGTGAGATGTTCGTATTGTGGTGGAAACCATTATGAGGCTCAGTGCAGTGGAGGTAATTCACCCCACCAATGGAATACGATAGCAATTATGATGCAAGTTATGAGAATCCACTTCAATCTAACTATGCATCCACATACAATGGTGGAGAAGAGGCTAATGCTATGAATGTAAGGTCCGACACTCAACTTAGTGGTTTCCCCGTTCGGATGAGAGTACTCGGTGGTGATCCCCCGAGAAATAAAGAATTTAGTGGAAGTCGGGAGGCCGATCTCCCGACCGGTAAGGAAGGTGGAAACGAAGTAGATGATCACATGTCTAGAATGAAGGATGAAGAAGTGAAAGAACCTGAAGGGATAGACCTTTACCTTCCTCTCCAGAATGTTATGCATCTAGACAAGTGCACTCCTAAAAATCCTTGGTATGCTTCTATCGTCAACTTCTTACATTCCCAGTATCTAGATCCAGAATTGTCTTATCAGGAGAAGAAGAAAATTTTCTCTGATGTGAAAACATTCGTTTGGGATGAACCTTACCTCTTCAAGATTTGTAAAGATGGTTTGCTGAGAAGATGTGTTCCAGAATCCGAGCAACGTGATATTATTGAGCAATGCCACAGTGGACCCACTGGCGGTCACTTTGGTCCTTGGAAAACCGTTGCTAAAATCTTTCAATCCGGCTTCTATTGGCCCACGATCTTTAAAGATACAGAAGCTTTCTGTAAAGCTTGTGATAGGTGTCAAAGAACCGGAACTTTAACAAGGCGTTTCGACATGCCATTGAAACCCATCCTAGAATGCGAAGTCTTTGATGTATGGGGTATCGATTTTATGGGACCATTCCCATCATCTTGTGGTAACAAATACATCTTAGTCTGCGTGGATTACGTGTCGAAATGGGTGGAGGCTCAAGCCACTTCTCACAATGATCATAAAACGGTCATGAAGTTCCTGAAGAAGAATATTTTCGTGAGATTCGGGTGTCCACGCGCCTTGATTAGTGATGAAGAGACGCACTTCTGCAACCGGCCTCTAGAAAAGGCTCTTGAGAAATATGGTGTCCGGCACAAAATTGGCACACCATACCATCCTATGACTAGTGGTCAGGTTGAAAGAAGCAACCAAAGTTTAAAGAAGATCCTGGAGAAAACAGTTAACAGTCATAGAAAGGACTGGAGTCTGCAACTGGATGATGTGCTATGGGCGTATCGAACTGCCTATAAGACCCCCATGGGCACATCACCCTATCAGATGGTGTATGGAAAATCCTGCCACTTGCCAATCGAATTAGAGCATAGAGCGTATTGGGCCATTAAGTTTTTAAACTTCGATTCCCAATCTTGTGGAAAACATCGATTGCAACAGTTGCATGAGTTGGACGAATTCAGACTCCAGGCCTACGAAAGTGCCTGGATCAGTAAGGAAAAGACAAAACTCCTTCACGATGCCAAAATCAAGAAGCGAGAATTTCAAGTAGGGGAACAAGTTTTATTGTACAATTCCAGGTTACATCTGTTCCCTCGTAAGCTGAGGACACGATGGTCCGGTCCCTTTGAAATTCTCCAAATCATTCCTGGAGGTGTTTTAGAACTAAGAGGTCATGGTGACCAGCCGTTCAGAGTGAATGGTCAAAGGTGTAAGCATTATATCGGTCAACCCAAAGAGAAGCCTTTGATTATTCATTTCCTCGACATCCTCGGGTGTAGTACTCATGAAGTCAATTAGTTTGACGAGTTTTCTCCCGATTTGTTTTCTGAGAATGACGGCAGTGGTCCAGTAGAGGAAGTTCTGGCTGGTAGTTGGGATATGGAAGAGTTTAAACGGGAGGCACAGTTAAAGAGAAGATTGAAGAAGAAGAAGTCGCAATGGGGAAAATTAAGAATGTTTGGAAAGCGGTAAAGAACCTGACCCCATGTGTGAGATGCTGTTTCTGTAGCCACACTAATGACCAGAGCTTACACGAAGTAGTGGCCGGAAGGAAGATTAAGTGGCCTGACCCAGGCTGACTAGTACGTGTGTCTAGCCAAAGACACTAAAGAGAGGCGCTTGTTGGGAGGCAACCCAATATTAAGAAAAGTTTTTGCTATTATTATTTTGTTTTTTTGTTGAATAAGGGGGGCTAGTTTTGTCTTGTGTCGTCTAGGTTTTTGGTGTCGGATTTTGGGGTCAGGCAACTTGCATAAGCGTAACTTGCAATCTCGACTATAATCTCCTTCCTGCTATTGGCATGCTTTGTCGCTTAATACTTGATTCATCTGGACTTTAGTTGAAGCTACTGTCGGTTTTCCGTTGCTATTACTTTTTGATGAATCTTGTAAGCCTTAACGCGCATTTACGCTTTCAATTGGAGTTTGATATTTCTGTATGCACATGTTGGTCCATATTTGTATTGTAAGCTTCTGTGGCTTTATATTTGACGCTTGGATGCCCTGTGTTTTCTTTGTGTGGTGATTTTTCCATCTGAGCAATTATATCATGTGCTTATATCCAACTTTTCCGCGCAATATGTTATATTCCCCTATCCCCGAGGTACGTTTTGTGTTGTTTTTCATTTATGCAGGATATTTGCTATAGCACTTGTGAGCTTTCAGACGATATCAGTTTTCCGGTGGATGGTCCACAGTCTACTGATTTCTTCAAGCATTTATGGATCTGACTCGCGACCACTTCCAGACTTGCCACCTTCGAACTACAATCAGCTAAGTACTTTATCTTTTCTTTTATTCTGCACAACATGAGGACATGTTGTTATTTAAGTGTGGGGGAGGGATTGGTTGTACCTACAATGTGCTTAATTTATTATGCTTATTATGCTTACCACCATTCTTCAAAAATTCAACAAAAAAAAATCCGTCCCGAGCATGATTTTCTTTTGGTTTACTTACTTGCTATATTCCCATACTTGTGCTGAGTTGACTAGTATTTTGGCATAGACCTTTGATAAATAAGCCTTTACTCGAATTCTTTTCACGTAAGCCTCTTCGATGATGAGCTGAACTTAGGAAACTGTACTCATTTAAACCGATGATGTTTGATTCTGGTTATCAGACCGTCTGCTTAGTGCTAATGTCATGGAAATTGTAATATGTGCGTAGTTGGAATTGAAGTAGGAAGTATCGTGAATATACCGAAGCCTGAATGTGATAAGTGAAACGTGACTATTGTTCTTTAAGAAGTTTTTATTAAAGGAAAAAAAGAGAAAATATATGAATTAATTGGGTGTGTCGGAAGCTGGTCGATGATTGGAGTGAGGTAGGGCGTACCACGAATGTCCTATACCACTATGATGACCAAAAGCTCACGACAGTCAGAAGAAGCTGCCTTATGATTTGAGTAAGGTAAGGTATAACACAAATGTCCTATTCTGCTATGACGGGCAAGAGCTCATTCTGATGTGTGTATAAATGTGAAAGATTATTAAATCAACTTACATAAGGAATTTGGTATGAATAAATGAAAGACTTAGTTATCGCCTACCTTATCCCCGCATAGGCCAAGGTATATGTTGTAGGGAATATCCTCTCCGGGTATAACTGAAAAGATTTCGAAAACACATGTATTACTCTAGTCATGACGGGAGTAGTTTTGTAGGGCGTATGTATAGTCAGGATAATTCATTATCTATCTTAAATGGGTATTTGTTGGTTAGCTTGATTTTAATTGTCAAGTGTGGAATCGGTGGAAGTTGAAGAAGGCTTTGCACACACTACACATTCGAGTAATCGTTTATTGCATGGGATGTATGTTTTTAATGCTAGTCGACCGGTCGTGATTTGATTTTATGTGGTTCAATGTTCAAGTACGTCCATGGTTTTCTTGTTTTGTTTTGCTCGGGACGAGCAAAAGCTAAGTATGGGGGAGTTGTTAACGGTGATTTTTATGGTTTATATGACTTTATTTCGTAACAATTTCCTTCGTGTTTTACTAATTTTTATAGAAAATTAAGTGTTTAAATGAAATATTGAAAGAATGGGTGTGGAAGATATTAAAATGCAAAATCGAGCTATTTATGTGATTTTATGAGTATTTCTCTATCAATATATATGGTTCTACATTTTGCATGTTTCTATCACCTTGTAGGTACATTTATACGGCATGGAAGGAGTTAAAATGATGTTTAATTGAAGATTAAATGGAAGGAAGAAGAAGCAAATCAATTCAGGGAAGAGAGATTTTACCTGGACGAGCATTCAAAAATGCATGGGACGGGCGTCTTGTCCAGCTCGGCTCGACTCGAAGAAATTTACTTAAAGTGAACGAGCGTCCAACCAATCAGATTTGTGTTCAGAAGATCAGATGGGATAGACTTGGAATTATCTTTATTTTATTTTTTAGGGTTTAGCTTTTCTAATAATTACCCTAAGTCGGCTAGAACAAGTATAAAAGGAGCAGGCATTCGACAGAACAACGCAGAACTTACCTGGAAACGAACACAGCACAGAAACCGAGAAGCCGACCACTCGGTTGACCGAGTGCTTCTTTCTCGGTCGACCGAGCCATATATATATATATATATATATATATATATATATATATATATATATATATATATATATATTTTATATTTATTTTGTTTGTTCGATCCCGGAGATGAGCTGAGCAAGTCCTGAACAAGAATGTGAAACCGATCGTGCAGCGTTTTGATTTCGAATCTTGGATGTTTTGTGAGTTTTAAATAAAGTTTGTATCTTTATTATGCTTTTACATTGATTACGCAATTATATCGATGGATTGTTGCTTATTGATGTTTAACGTTTGATGAGAATCGTTGTTAGACCTAGATCACCGTAGTAAAGATTAGATTTTTAACCTAAAAATAACGAGAGTTGCTAGGTTAAATTTCTAGGTTGCTAGATCGAGAAATCTTACACCTTTGTTATGGAAGCGTTAATCTTTAAGATCGAGAGATGAAAGATAAATAGGCGAATTATCTACGAGAGTAGGAATTCATACCTTTGATAGGTGAACCACATCTTTATTAAATCTTCACTAAACGATCTAGAGTAGAAATTGAGGGTTGCGGGATAGGTGGATCAATGCTTGTTCTTCGTTAAAATTAATTGAAATCATCTTTGTGCCTTGTCTTCGTTGCTAGCTTAGAATTTTATTTTCGTTTTAGTTTATAGAATAGAATTAGTTATTTTAGGTTCGTAATCATATTTCCTGGCTTTGGATTGACAACCCTCTGTCCAGTTTATTGTATTCGTTTTCGTTTTTAGTTATTTTTCGTGACAACCTTTAGAAAGATTAATAAACTAGATAAACAACCTCGATTCCCTGTGATTCGACTCCGGTATCAACCTCTATACTACGATCCCTACACTTGGGGTATACCGGATTTATAAATTTATTACTTGTTTATTTTCATTGATAAAATCCGAGACACTACGAATGATATCTTTCCACTTCTCGTGGAAATGAACTTTTTTATCCCCCATTCCATTTTACATGATATCATGACAAGCCGCTTCCTTGAGGGCAACACGACCTTTTTTTTATCAAACTCTTCAGATTATTCGAGCACATGGTTACACACGATTTAGTATATTTATAGATGTCCAAATAAAATTGTGGAGTTCTTAGCGATGTCCTCGAGTTCCACTGGCATATCCCATCAATATGAGAATCACACACTTATTCCTTTAAAGTAACGCCTTCATATTCTTCGTGATAGACTTGGATTGTTTGCTATTCGCCTGGTCTAACAAAGAAGAATCATTGGGAAGCTCTCTTCAATGTTTTGAAGAGAGCAGAAAAGGTTGTCTTTATCACAACTATATCTTCATTATTTTGCTTCAGGTTTTATATGCCATATCACCACGGTTTGTTACAGAAGAGAATATTTATGGTTGTGGGATGGATTAAATCGTGTAGTGTGACTTATTAGGTCAAATCAGCTTGCTTTTATTTTAAAAACCACACTGAGGACAATAATATTGAATTGAAAGGACGCATGGAGCATCATTTTGGAAGCACCTTTCAATTTTTGAAGGGTTCAAACCATGTTAGTTATTTTTCTTACAGCACTTTGATCTTCGTGATCAATTCGAGGCTAGCTCTTTACGCGGCCAGTCAACGTTTCTTTCAAGACGAGGGATGCTAATCACAAACCATGTTACTTTTACTATATTTTGCAATCCCAATGTACTTTAGGGGGTCTTTTTTTCCGGATGCATAGGATGTTGTATTCTTTTCTATGCGTATGATTTTCCCACATCAGGTTTGCCATGTATAAGATTAATGGAGGCAGGGCTATGCGTCGTCTACGTAATATGATATAATGAGAGGGCCAAGATACTACTTTGTATGAACCTTTTCTATATTTATTAATAAAAGGCTTCATTAATTAAAAAAAGACTCTATCAATCGCTTCAAGATTAACTATATATTTCTATAATAATATGGGCCTAAAAAATTCGATGCATTTAAACTAGTACGACTATAGTCATTTCACCTCAAAACTTTTTTAATTTAACAAGCCGGTCCCTTAGTTAACTAAAAGCGTACCTTATAGCCCTCCTAGGAAAGAAAACGGGAAAATTGGCCCTCCGCTAAAATTGTGCCATTACCATGTGACTTAATATTTATAGGCAAGAGGCCTAGAAATATAATAAGTCCATTCTTCCTCATATTTTATTAGGAAAATAAAAAACCATGCCTTGTGATTTAAAAATTCTTGTGGAAAGGTTCTGGTTCAAACTAGATATCGTTAATCATGGCATATCACTCATCCCGGGTTTTATATTTAGGTAATCTTCCATTGTTTTTGTTTCTCCTTTTATGCATTGTACTAGTTGGTATTTAATCTGATATCTGAGAACAACCAATTCTAGAAACACATGTACAATAATTCATCAAATTTATATGGAAAATGATAATTTTTGTTGTTGGTCGTTAGAAATGTATATTTCTTGCCTCATATGTGTTTAAAATCTGAAATTTTATCACATATTTATGACACCATGTAAAGCACTTTTCACTTTCTTCATAACGGAAGAGTTTTCCGGGAAAACATAGCTTTTGGGGATCCTCTTATTGTTTTTTTCATCAGGTCCCCTTGTTTTGTCTGCCTTTCATTGAAAATGATGGGTCAACCAAACAATTTACGAGGGCACGCAAAGAATAAAAAGTAACCATATTTATGTATTCTGTGCGGTCTGAATCACTTTCACGTTGTCACTATTCTGGAACAAGTGAGAAGTGTTTCTCACAGTTATGAAATTCATTCATTCCTGCGGGAAATGGAAAGACAATCCCCTTATTTGTTAATCCTAGAACTGATCGATCCCGGGAGTTCGTAGTGGTTATTAACTAATTGATCACTAGTGGGTTGTTGGTAAATAAGGATAAGATGTTTTAAAGAAGGTTTACGGAAATAATCCCGCTTCATTACGGATAGTCTATGGAGGGTTAGTTTGTATGTAATGATTATATCAATGGACACTTATCGACTCGACTTAAATTTTGAGGATAATTTATATCTATAATCGATAGAGTTCAGTTTCGGATTTATGGTGGCGTAATTCCGGAATTAATAAGTTGAGTAGAAATATTCTGTACGATGAATATATTATTCAATTTATTGTAGCTACTGGTTATAGGTCCATGGTCCCCGGGTTGGCTCCTAACACGCGAGTGTTTTCTCGTTTTATGGAACCTCGAGAATAAATTAAATAGTTGGTCTATTTAATGAATATTCAATATTATTTATTTGGTAAATAATATGTAAAATAGAAAAGACATTTTCTATTAAAAAAATAATGACAGTGTGGCGCATATTTTTTGTAATAAAATAGGAAAAGAAATTTTCCTAGATTATGTCACATGTGTAATTAGTTAATTATTTATAAATAATTAACTAATTACACATGTGACATAATCTAGGAAAATTTCTTTTCCTAATTTATCACAAAAAATATGCGCCACACTGTCATTATTTTTTTGGGAATTATCTCTTATTTTATGACAAATATCTTTTCCTTATGGAAATAGGTAATTATATTGTGAAAATGATAACTCTCTCTTGACTAGTTATTTTCCTATATAAAGAGAGTTTCTCCCAACACAATATCAATCACAATTGGCGCCACATTATAATAAAAAGAATAGAAAAATTAGTTTCTCGTTCTAGTCATTAAGAGAAGAAAAACCTAGGTTTTTCTTTGAGCATATTCGATGAGGTTCTACGGCGAGGATCGACGTCCACCAGTCGTCGCTTAGAGATACAATCCGAAAGATCACGGCTTCTCCCTCTCTGTCGATTTACTATCCCTCTCCGTTTAGGTAAATCTTCAATCTTCTTATAGTTATATTAATTACTTATGTGAATCATATTGTGGTAAAATCGCATGCGAATTTGTTCGTAGCTTCCGCTGTGCATGATCGAGTGTCTCGATCGGTGCTGTGAATCAGATTTGACGATCCAATTATGGATCGGATCCGGATTTGGATTTTAGTATCCCGTCCTTATTCCAGCACCAGTAACAATAAATTCTCACTCAATGACGATGTATATTACCAAGAGCCCGTCGTTAATCTGAGCAGTCAGGTCGACGTTTACTTTGCTTGACTCCGGCAGCCAGGTCGACATCTTCATTTGCTTCACCGGCAGCCATGTCATGCAGCGGGTTCACTCACCCCAAACATCGGCCCCCCGGTCATGCCCTTAAGCAGATCGGTGAAGACACGGCCAATGAAACCTTTATGGACACCTCAATTCTCCAATTTCATTCCTAGTAGATCTAAAAATAAACCATATTTAATCATCTTCTTTTCAAGATTTTGCTCTTATTTTGTCTAAACCACAACTTCACTGAATTCTTCATCTCGTATGCCTTTTTTTTCTGGGCTTTGTATTTAAATTTTATTTTTTGGATACATTTTGAGGATGAATCTTATTTTACGTGTATGATTGGATTTAATCTTATTTTTCCATGAAACGCTGAAAATGGAAATTGGCTAGGTTGTGAAGAACACTTTGGGAATTGTAAAGGAGTTTGTGTGAGTATTTTGGTTTGTGGATGGGGGGATGCAAAAGATTTACAATGGAAGGTTATTGATGGTGAGGTGGGGAGAATGATAGCGTCATCTGGTTACATTCTTCTGCCTGACACAAAGGTAATTGGTTGAAGATGAATATTAAGATAGGATGAAGATTGAAAGAGATTAATAAGATGAAGATTGTTCTTAAAGGCAAGAACCTTTTTGTAATTATTTGTGTTGGATTGGATGTAGTCAAAAAGTTTGGTGCAAGAAGTAAGAATGACAATTTTGTAATTACAAATGTGGTGCCAATAAAATTTTAAATGTGTGTTAAGAAAATGTGGTGCCCAAGTAGATTTGATTGAATTGGTGTGGTGCAACTTAATTTAGGGTGTCGAAGTAAAGTGAGTGTGGTGCCAATAACGCTACCCTTTTATTATTATATAAACTTTTTTTTTTTTTTGAGGAATATAAACTTTTTAATAATTATATAAGTTTTATAGGAATTATTATATTGTAAAATAATATGTGGGCTTGGCCCACTTATAGCAGGAGGTTGTATATATTTTATGGGAAATTAGGGATAATGACACAATCTAGAATATTTTTAAATAACATGACAACTACATATTTTTATAGGGAGAAGGACAACTGCATAATTTTTATAACGAGAAGGACAAACAGAGAATCCCGAAAATCAGTGAATCTCCCCAGTAAATCCGGAAATCAGTGAATTTCGACAGTGAATCACGAAAATCAGTGAATTTCGACAATGAATTTTGAAAATTAGTGAATTTCGACAGTGAATTTCGGTAGTGAATTTAAACAGTGAATTTCGAACACAAGTGAATTTCGACAGTGGATAAATAGTTTTGTCCTTTACGCAAATGTTTCAAAAGACTGTCCTTCTACTCAATTGATGAAATATTTCTGTCCTTCTCCCTCATTCCCCATATATTTTATAGCAGGAGGTAGTATATATTTTATGAGCTTAGGGTAACCACAATGGTATACCCTATAACATTCCTCATTTATCTTATTTTCTGTTTCAGATTCACCTTTTAACACCTTATAAAATAATCAACTCCAATATTACTCCCTTTATAATTCCCTAAAATTATATTTCTTTCACATCTCAAGTAACTAATTTAAATAACAACACATTTTTCCTTCTTTTTTTCCTGATAAAACTAGAAAGAAAAACACAACTATGCTAAATTCATTCACTCCAAATCTTCTTAAATCACAAAAAGATTGAAACATTCTTGATGGATTCTTCAATGGTTGTTCACAGATGTGCTAAACTCACAGATATGCTAAATCAATGGATGTTCAGAAAAAAAAATTGAATAAATTATTGATGAGAAGAAGAGGAATCAATTAGCAAAGCAAAAGGGAAATATATGGATATAACGGGTTCATTAAAAACTAACCTCAATTCTGTAGAAAACACCACAATTGATTTCATTTGCAACTTCAATTTTGTTGAGAGAACAGTATTTTTTATGGATGCCATGGTCTTTTTTTGTGTGGTGAAAATGAAATGATTCCCACATTTTGTAGAACCCCTGCCACTTGAGAGAGAAAAAGCACCACTGTTCATATTAACAGAAACAAATATATACGGGGAGCATTAGTTTACTTTAGGGATAGGGAAGTCAATTGGGTGCCATTGTGATAATAAGGCATGGATGTCTATTGTGGATACTCTTAGCTTTTATTTGTTGAGAAAAAAAATAGGAAGACGTGAACAGAGAAAAGAGACGCTGCGCATACCTTTGTCGCCGGCGACTTTTTTTTTGTTTAATAAAGGTTTTGCTTTATTTAATTTTTATATTATGTATAGCTAGCTTTTTTTTCTTCTAATTAATTGATTATTTTACCCCTCGATTTCGTATGGTTGTGAGATCGAATTGTTCGTAATCCTTGATTAAATTGTTAGTATTTACTTATTTTATAATTTCATCGATTCATGATTTCATTGTTCATTTATTTGTTTCGGTCGGATGATTGGATGAATAATTAGATCTAGCACCAAAAATCTAATCAAGACGATTGTCATAAAGATTTGATTTTAAATGGTAAACAACATATTGTCTGCCGGTTCGTAGCCAATAGAATTTCCTGTTGTGAAAATAAGTAATCTAGGTTTAAGTTAACCCGACGTGTGTTAATACCTAGAATTAGGTTTTTCTAAGCGTTAATGCAACTGTTCTCACCAAACCTCTGCCGATTGTTGAGAGGTGTGCTACACAGTTAGAGTATAAGTAGTGGCGATTGTCCTGCTTATCAAAATTAGGAAAAATTGGTTGCTTGGCGATTGTTGACAGCTACTATAACTAATTTATTATGAGTTCAATGAGTAATTTTTGCATCAATGATCAGTTGATTAAGGGAGAAAATAATGGTTTTAGCTGAAATCCTCTTAAATTGATTTTCCCTACATTATTTGCTTCGTTCTACTTCTAAATTTTCCGCTTGTATTTAATTCTGCATACTTTGTGATTTCATACTTAATTTTAAAGTTATCTTACCCAACTTGTTTTTAATATTGTTCTGAAAATAAATAATCAGCTGTTCCTCGTGGTATCGACTCCGGCTTACCCTGTTCTAGTTCTAGAGTGAGAAGAGATTTAATTTTGGTGATTTAACGACACACCAAAACCTAAAACGACACACCAAAACCTAAACTGGATATCCCCTCCTACGAATTATTGTAAGCTTAACTAGGATGGCTCCACTACTAACATCCCTGGAAACTCAGCTGGTAGCAGTTTCATTCTCCTTCACGATCAAGGTAGTTTTGTCATGCTTGCTCTACATTTCATGGAACTGCCAACAATTTTGAAGTTGAAGTTAAAGCGCTCCACTACTATGAGGACTTTTATGCTACGAATGATATCTTTCCACTTATCGTGGAAATGAAAATTTTCATCTTCTATTCCATTTTACATGATATCATGAAAGCCGATTCCTTGAGAGCAACCCGACTTTTTTTTTATCAAACTCGTCAGATTATTCGAGCTCATGGTTACACACCATTTAGTATATTTATAGATAAGCGAATACAATTGTGGAGCTCTTAGCTAAGTCCTCGAGTTCCACATGCTTATCCCATCAATATGTGAATCACACACTTATTCCTTTAACACCTTCATATTCTTCATGATAGACTTGGATTGTCTGCTATTCGCCTGGTCAAACAAAGATGAATTACTGGGAAGCAATCTTCGATGTTTTGAAGAGTGCAATCCAGGTTGTCTTTATCACAACTATAACTTCATTATTTTGCTTCAGGTTTATATGCCATATCACCACGGATTGTTACAGAAGAGCATATTTACGGTTGTGGGATGGATCAAATCTTGTAGCGTGACTCATTATGTCAAATCAGTTGGCTTTTATTTTAAAAACCACATTGAGGACAATAATATTGAATTGGAAGGATGCATGGAGCATCACTTTGGAAGCACCTTTCAATTTTTTAAAGGGTTCAAACAATCTGTTTGTTATTTTTCTTATAGCACTTTGATCTTCGTGATCAATTTGAGGCTAGCCCTTTACGCGGCTAGTCAACCTTTCTGTCAAGTCGGATGATGCTAATCACAAACCATGTTTGTTTTACTATATTTTTCAATCCCAATGTACTTTAGGGGTCTTTTTCCTGATACATAGGATGCTGTACTCTTTCCTATACTTAGGAATTTCCCACATTAGGTTTGCCATGTATAATTTAATTAATGGAGGCAGGGCTATGCGTCGTCTACGTAATATGGTATAAAGAGAGGGCCAAGATACGACTTTGTATGAACATTTTCTATATTTCTTAATAAAAGACTTCATTCATTAAAAAAAAAGACTTGAGTAATCGCTTCAAGATTAACTATACATTTCTATAATATGGGCCTAAAAAATTTGAGGCATTTAAACTAGCACGACTATAATCATTTGACCCCTCAACTTTTTTAATTTAACAAGCTGGTCCCTAAGTTAACTAAAAGCGTACCTTATAGCCCTCACAGGAAAGAAAACGAAAAAATTGGCTCTTTTGGAGAATTTTCAAGGAATATGCTTTGGAATATTCTACCTGGTGGCACGGGTTTGAGATTTTTTTAAAGGGTAAAAATGTCTGCTGGCGAGTTCAACCCTAATCCCCTTACTTCTCTTTCCTACATCTTCTCCGCCGCCGCTAAAATTGTGCCATTTCCATGTCATTTAATATTTATAGACAAGAGGCCTAGAAATATAAGAAGTCCATTCTTCCTCATATTTTATAAAGAAAAATAAAAAACCAGGCCTTGTGATTTAAAAATTCCCGTGGAAAGGTTCTGGTTCAAACTAGAGATCGTCGATCATGGATGATATCATTTATTCTGGGCTTCATATATAGGTAATCTTCCATTGTTTTTATTTTCTCCTTTTATGCATTGTACTAGTTGGTATTTAATCTGATATCTGAGAACAACCAATTCTAGAAACACATGTAGAATAATTCATCAAATTTATATGGAAATTATAATTTTTGTTGTTGGTCGTTATAAATGTATATTTCTTGCCTCATATGTGTTGCAAATCTAAAATTTTATCATATATTTATGGGGAAAAATGGAATTTTAGTCCGGTAACTTGTCCATTTTTCGATTTTAGTCCTTTTTAAACTCCGGTGAGAATTTTGGTCCGTTAAGCTTTAAAAAATCGGATTTTTAGTCCTTTCTCGCCGGAATGCTGATATGTCATATTAATCCGGTGAGAGCTGCTGAATTGGCGGTCATGTGGCATGACCATGCTGAGTTGGCGGCCATGTGGCGGATTGGTGGCATGTGGGGCCCATTTTCGAGTTTGAAAATAAAAATGAAGACAAGGGAATTTGAACCCATGACCCCTTACATAAAATTCAACTCCTTACCACTATACTACCAAGAACAATTAGTATAAATGGGAACTAAAAATTATAAGTAATGTTTATACGTAAGTGTATGTATATAGACACTTATATAGACACTTAAAATTTCGAGATCGCTACCGATATATATATATATATATATATATATATATATATATATATATATATATATATATATACACACACAAAATAGTGTTTTTATATTTTTACACACACTTACGTAATATACAAAAACATATTTATGTGCGTGTATATAAATGTCTATATACATACACTTACGTATAAACATTACTTATAATTTTTAGTTCCCTTTTATACTATTTGATCTTGGTATCATAGTGGTAAGGAGCTGAATTTTATGCAAGGGGGCATGGGTTCGAATCCCATTTGCTTCATTTTTATTTTCAAACTCGAAGATGGGCCCCACATGGCCGCCAACTCAGCATGGTAATGCCACATGGCCGTCAACTCAGCAGCTCTCACCGGATTAATATGACACATCAGCATTCCGGCGAGAAAGGACTAAAAATCCGATTTTTTAAAACTTAACGGACCAAAATTCTCACCGGAGTTTAAAAAGGACTAAAATCGGAAAATGGACAAGTTACCGGACTAAAATTCCATTTTTCCCTATATTTATGACACCATGTAAAGCAGTATCCACTGTCTTCATAACGGAAGAGGTTTCCAGGAAAACATAGCTTTTGGGGATCCTCTTGTTGTTCATTTCATCTCGTCCCCTTGTTTTCTCCGCCTTTCATTGTAAATGATGGGTCAACCAAACAATTTACGATGGCACACAAAAGCATAAAAGTAACCATATTTATGTATTCTATGCTTAATTGTTCGGTGTATTTTCTCAAGTGGTAGTGGGAAAAAAATAGTTCATAAACATAGCTTTTGGGGATCCTCTTGTTGTTCATTTCATCTCGTCCCCTTGTTTTCTCCGCCTTTCATTGTAAATGATGGGTCAACCAAACAATTTACGATGGCACACAAAAGCATAAAAGTAACCATATTTATGTATTCTATGCTTAATTGTTCGGTGTATTTTCTCAAGTGGTAGTGGGAAAAAAATAGTTCATAAACATAGCTTTTGGGGATCCTCTTGTTGTTCATTTCATCTCGTCCCCTTGTTTTCTCCGCCTTTCATTGTAAATGATGGGTCAACCAAACAATTTACGATGGCACACAAAAGCATAAAAGTAACCATATTTATGTATTCTATGCTTAATTGTTCGGTGTATTTTCTCAAGTGGTAGTGGGAAAAAAATAGTTCATAAACATAGCTTTTGGGGATCCTCTTGTTGTTCATTTCATCTCGTCCCCTTGTTTTCTCCGCCTTTCATTGTAAATGATGGGTCAACCAAACAATTTACGATGGCACACAAAAGCATAAAAGTAACCATATTTATGTATTCTATGCTTAATTGTTCGGTGTATTTTCTCAAGTGGTAGTGGGAATAAAAGACAAAAAAAAAGAAGGAGAAAAAAGAAACAGACGGCGGAAAAAAAATAGTTCATAAAGATACAACATTTAATAATCCGGCGAAAATGAAAAAAAAAAATGAAATAAGATATCAAAATAAAGAGGATGAAAATAATAATAAAAGAATTACGATGTGTTGAAACTTAGATCAAAGGAAATATTCATTTTCGTATCGGAGTAGAGAGAGAATAAATGAATTCTCATCGATAGGAATTTGTCGTGCTTTCGCAATAAGAAATTTTTTGACTGGAGCGTTTAAACATTGCCATTTTAAACAAATTTTTTTTTTTGTTGTTAATGAAGTCTAAGTGTTGGCAGACCCTTTTCGTTCAAGAAGAACTTACCGCCATGGAACTTACATACTCATTTGGCCTACTTAAAAAAGTAAACGTAACCTAAGTAGAAATAAATTTGTCATAAAGCTTCCTTGCGAGGCATTAGTGTTCGTACTTTTAATAGTATTAAATTAAAGAGATAGAGTTTTTTTCTTTGAACTTCCACTTAGTGTAAATAATTCAAAATTTCATCAGGATATTACGGTGAACGCAGCATCTTGAACCAAGGACCCAATCGTGATGTAACTGAAGTTAACACACATACTATTCCAAGAAAAGAGTGTCTATTTGTTCCAACGCATTAATGGACATGCGTTATATCCCAAAATTCATGAGTGCCCTAGAGACGGTCTATATCTCATAGAAAGCAACTTGACTTTCACACTCACATAGGTAATTCCGTAAAAAGGTGACACTGCGAGTCACTTTCTCTGACAATGGGACTCTTTAAGAACAATATTAGACATTTACCATTCAGTATTTACTCACACTAGATATTTTGCGAATGAGATTTATCAAATACTCTAGTGCCTCGTTCTAGTTAGATTTTAACTTGTTTGTACCATTTGAACTTTGTTTATAATTAAGGTTCCTGTCAAAGCTTACTATTGATGCATAGACCTTAATCTCATCCCTTTTGTTGTTTTCACAATCATCTTTTTAGCCAATCTTTTCCTCAATGGATCTACTAGGTTATTCTTTGACTCTACATAGTCAATAAAGATTACATCTTTTCCTCAATTTGTCGTGCTTTCGCATTAAGAAATTTTTTGACTGGAGCGTTTAAACAATTTTTTTTTGTTGTTGTTAATGAAGTCTAAGTGTTGGCAGACCCTTTTTGTTCAAGAAGAACTTACCGCCATGGAAGCTGCATCAAACAAGTTTACGCTCCCGAGCATGTCGTTCTCAGATTCCAATTATGTTTTATCAAACGAAGATGACACGATGTTTGAACACATTCTTGTTTGTTTCGTCTGCACATTTATCTTTATAAACATCTCCAAGACTTCGAACCCTCTTTCTTTTATACTCCATATGATGTCATTGTCTCCATCTCTCACTTTTCTTGAAACATCTTTCTGGGAAGTGGGAACCCGACTTGCGTACGAAACTGTTGTTAAATATTGTCTTTCCTACGATCCACAATGCTGTGAGATTGCAGATAAGTGAATTGAGCAAGGATCAATTTGTGTTTTTTTTATCCTCTGAGAACTGGTTACACATCATGATCCTATGCTATAAGGAAATGAGGATTCAGGCAACAGAAAACAGTTAGAAGTTTGTTGTGTACAATTAAAGCTGTTGTAATTGAGCATTTAGAGAGTCTATATATACTTAGAATCACAGTTTGTAAATTGAGATTTATCTATATATACTTTTGTTTTCATTGCTGTATCTTTTCATCTGGCTGTTTTTGCTTTGAATCTGCGCGAATACACTCCAACAAAAAACAACTATAGTAACGTACGTATAAAGGCATATTTTCAAAAAATGCCACTAAAAGGAGGATATAGAGTCACTAGTACAGAAAACATATCTACAGCATGTAGAGTGTAATTATGTGAGACCCTGTGGAGACACTTTACTATGTCTTAATTTTGTTATACCTGTGGAAGCACTTTAAAATATCTTCTGATACATCAAAAATGGATATAGGGACACACTTTTTTTTTTGAGATAATATAGAGACACACGTAAATGACACTTTTCAATAAAAAAATGCAGCTAAGATATCCTCATTTGGCCTACTTAAAAAAGTACCTGTAACCTAAGTGGAAATAAATTTTTCGTAAAGCTAAGATATCATCATTGGTATTATTTCGTGTTTTATTGGATTATTTTGAGGATATGAATTTGGGCTAAGCATTATGGAAGAATTCTAGATTGGACTGGATGAGTGTATTGGGCCTAGGGTATTCCAGAACCTTCCAACTTAAGTCGGCAGAAGAAAAAGGACGAAAATACCCCCGATTAATCGGGAGATGCCGCCGTCTAATCGAGCATCCAGAATCTTCCGAAATGCGTTTTCTTGGATGAGGGGTAGTGCTTAGGATTATCTAAGTCGGTTCTACGACTAAAAATAAGAGGCATCGCTCTCCGAATAGTATGTACCAAAAATTTACAAGTTTCTATGCAATAAAAGTTCTTTTTTTATTTTCTTTATGAGTTTTAGTCACAGATCCAACGGATTCGCCTCTTTGGGAGAGATCTGAGGAAGATCTACGCTCATCTTCGAGTGTATGATTTTCAGCTTTCTCTAGATGTAGATATGTCGTTGTTTTTGTAAGATTAGTACGTTTTGATTGTTATTATTAGTTCTAATTATGTAGTTGTTTATTTTACACAATATATGTTCAGATCTGAATCGTTGGTGAAGAAATCATGAAATAGTGATTGCATTCTTCAGATTTATGACGTTCTTTATCGCTAGATCTGAATACCTAGTAAATCCTAGTTCATGATAATCGGCGTCAGCTATGTCTGATCGACAGATTTAATTTACATGTTTGTAGCCTGATCAACTATTTGCATGTCATCGTAAATTAACATGAAGGACAATAAAGTGAATTTTTAGTTCGGACAATGTCTTGATCGATCCTTAGGAATGTGCTAGTCAATCCACGATAGGCGCTTAGGAGGTCTTCGGTCTTAAGTCGGCTAGTCTTAATACTTATTGCATGTGAATTAATACAACGAACGAAGGAGGTTAATCGCACATAGGCACCTAATGTCCTTTCAATGGAAGTAGCGTACTATTAGGGATTAGCACCTGTAGCTATTAAAGATCTAAAATTTACCAACGGGGATGATTGATGCATGATATGGGGGGAATAACTAACAACTCATAATTCGACTGATGCATTAGAAACTCTTGTGTGCTTTTGTTGAACTTGCATAATCTTGTGTGTTTATTGGCACCACTGTTTATATTCTTGCACCATAGTTGGTCGTAGACCGTAATTGTGACACTCAGTCTTTATTTAAACGTATCTTACGAGTCTCTAAGAGATTTGACCTTGACTCGCCAGTACCTTGCTATGATAGACCTAGTCCTATTTCTAGTAGTCTGTGCCTTACACCATAGCGTGATCATTTCAACTTAATGATACAAAGATGAGAGCTTTTGCTGAATCTGACTTTGAAGCTTTGGTTGCAGCTCTCTTGATCAAGTAGATCACTAGATGTTTTCTTTAAAATTCGTAGATGTTGATTTCGATTCGTAAGCGTTGATGATGATCTTGTTCTTGTAGAGATTGAATCATATAGCTTTTAAGATTTTTCAAAAACTATTCTAGAACTTCTTCTTCAGTTGCTCTTCTTTGTGCATTTATACTCTTCGTACGGTAGGTATGTCTTCTCCTTCTACAGTTGTTCTACCAAATTGATAGAAGTCTCCGATGCTTTCTAAACAAACACTTTTCAGATCGATGTTGAATACATCCTCCAATCCTTTAATTTTTCGGACATATGCAGCGATCGAATTGACTAGAGTTTGATCAATATACTTTGCAATATACTGGTCAAGAGAAACGATCATTCCGGGTTCAACAATAGTGAAAGTCATTTTTTTTTGATTGAGAATTTGAAAATTTGAAATTCAGAGAGTGGATTCAAAGTTTAAGCGTAAGGAATTACGAAAAGAAATTCTGGATATTTATAATTTGTAGCAGAGGTAGTTAAGAAATGAGTGGGATTTTAAAACGTCTTGGCATAAATGTTTTGAGATTGCAAAAAGGTGGGTGAGTGGAAAATATGAACGGTTTAGATTGAGAAGGACCACATCTTTTCTTGATAACCGTAGCTAGATAACAGTAAGTAGAGTAGGTACGATGTGTCAACAGCTGTATACGCTCAGTTTTGACCTTATGCTGAATTCAAAAACTCAGTTGTAAATACAACTCAGTTTTGTGAATTGCATTTTTCAGTTCTCAGCTAGTGGTGTTTCTCCTGCAAAACAAAGTGAGTAATTTTTGGTACCCATATCTGTTTGGGTCCTAACTGATTAGCTTTTGATGGTACAACTTTATTTTTAACTTTATACCTTTCTTTCTTGATAATTTGATGAACAAAGTCGGTTTTCACAAACTTTTCTTGTTTTGTCATAACAGCTTTTAAATTTGTTCGGTTTGTGAAACTGGTGTGATGGTTCATTCCAATCTTCATCAGTGGGAAATAATCTTCCTTTCCCTCTGAGTCTATTATTCCATGAATGATCTTCATTCTTAGATGGATATGACTTGAAGATTTTTCTTACGACTTCGCATCGGTTTACCGTTTTCGACCTTCGAGTCTTCCTGTAAAATCTGTTGGCTTGGTGAATTTTACCAACTGATTTTTCAGTTTTATTAGTTTGTGTGTTTCGCTGTGCTGGGTATCTATCAGTTCTAATAAATTTATCAGTTTTCTGAAATCTTGACTGTTGAGTAGTCACAAATTTTATTGCAACTGATCTTGGTCTAAACTTAGAATTATACTGATTATCAAACCCTAAACCAGATCTATCTCCAAATGGTTTTCCTGGTTTGAATTGAACTTTGGAAATTGGATCAACTGATGATTTAATGATGTTTATAACTTTTGTTGGTCCATCAGTTGGTCGAATTACCTTGGTTCCATTATCAGTCTTGATTAGATTGATTTCAGCATTCAATCTCGAAATTTTGGTTTTCAATAACTTTTTCTCCTTTTTGACATTCTCATAATTATTTTGAATAACCTCTAATTCCTTTATGAGTATGTCCAAGGTTTCATTGAAATCTTCATTTCTTTGATTGTTCAGGATAGTGTGAGTTTTGGATGTAGAAGCACTTACCTCCTGATGTTTGATAGGTAAACCTTCTGTTGAGGAATCATCAATGATTAGAACTTGTTTTCCTTTATCAGTAGCATATGTCTGTGTAGCTCCGAGCAGCATAATTTCTTCATCGCTTTCACATCCATGACTTGTAGGTAGAGTCTCATCAATATCTGTAGCTTTTGCACTGGATGGATCTCTGGTTAGTTTTTCTTCTATAGAATCAGCTACTCGAAGTAATTCTTTTTCTGCTTCTTCTGAAAGATCGCTTAAGGATGGAAATGTTCAGGATTCATCATCTACATTCGTATTTAGCTCCATGTCTTCATCATAACCAAATTGAGGTTCTTGAATTGTGTGACAGCTTATGGTACTGAATCTTTCAAATACTTGATCCTGGAAGTCATAGACAACATTCTGCAACTAGTCAGTCAGGGGGTTATTTAGCCAATTTCTAATTCTAGATGTATCCATTAAAAATGTTTTTAAGACAGGTACAGTAAGGGGTTTTCAACAACTGGTTGCCTCGATCAAATAACTGATACACAGTTATCTCCTTGAGCAGTAAAAACTCGGATCTCCTCCAAAAGGAAGATTTGCTCTGATACCAATTGTTGGTCCCTTGGAAAGGCAAACACAAGTTTAGAGGGGGGCGGGGTGAATAAACTTGTCACCAAAAACTTATCCCGAGTGGAAAAGCCCCGGGAGTTTCTCCGAAACTCAAACGATCTTCGCCCGGTTTTGTTCCCGTCCCTTAACTTGTACGGAGTTCAGTTAGCTCAACTGAGTGTAAGTCAATGCTTGTCTTAAATTCAGTCTTGATAACTGGCAGCGGATAAATAATAGCCTTTAACAATTAGTTAATTTAGTTTCAGTATGAAAACCATGTAAATATAGCTATAATGAAATAAGTGAATGCATAAAGTAAATAAACACGAATTATAGAGGTTCCGGGTGGTGTAATCCCGTACGTCCTCTCTTCCCCGTGATGCGGAGGAAAATTCCACTAGAACTTCTTTGAGATGGCCCGGTTACAAAAAGTTCTAAACTCGATAGTCCTTGACTAATCACTAGCTTCACTATCTAAACACTTGTAGAACGGGTAGGATTCTTTGCTCTTCAACCGTTTGAACCACCGGTCCTTGGAGGGTAGAATTGCCTCTTCACCAAACACTCATCACAAACACGCTCTTCCCGATCGCACTCAACCGTCCTTCACACCTTCTTGGTGTTTCACGATCTAAACCTTTGATAAAATCAAAGTTGAGATTTTGAATCAATAACTTTGATTCAACTCGTGATTTGATCTTTTCTTCTCGGATGATTAATTTAAGCACGGTTCTGTATTTCTTCAAATGAAGGATCTTGAATCTGCTTGAATATGTTTGAGTACTTTGAAGAAATTTCTCGATCTTGCAATTAAACACTTAGCAGGTATTCTTTTGAATTTGGCTTTCCCCCTCAATTTGATCTTTCTTGACTAGATGGATTCTTTTTAATTTTCATGCTTTTTTTTATCACATCCCTGCTCTCTTTTATGATGTCATAGAGGTAATCTATTTATAGGGGTTCATTCAATGTTCATCCTGCTTGAATCTTGCAACGGCTATATTTTATGACCGTTCGATTTGTCCATAGTTCATCCAAGTAAGATTGCTTCCTTTACAACGTTCGACTGTACGATCAATTATATAAAACTGAGTTTCCTTATCAGTTTTATACTGAGTTTTTCACTTATCAGTTTCCTAACTGACTTGGAGCATTAACTGACATTTTACTCTTCTTCAAATATCAGTACTCCAGTTTTCATCTGATTATTATTGACTAATCAGAGTACACCATAACTTATTATCATCTAAGAATTCATTGTTCTTATGATTCTTAGGTCTTCATACCAGATCTATAAAGTTAGTTCAGGTCACCACAATCTTGCCTGAAGTCTAACTTTATAGTCTCGACTTGTAATCTTCATAACTGAGTTTGAACCCTCAGTTCTTCATTCTTCTAGACAAGTCAACCGAGTATGTGTCCCTCAGCGAACTTACCTTCTTCAGTTCCATGTAGGTGTATTCTATGTTCAGTTTCTTGTAGAATCTCAGTTAGGTTAAATATCAGTTTCTTCATTTCTCAGTTCCATCCTAGAACTATTACAGTGCTTGTCTGATTTAACTTATACAAATATCAGACTCTATTAAATCCTATACATTGATATCTAGACATCTTTTTGCTTTGCACTATAACAGCTAGTTATGACACTTCATCAATGGGGTTAAGAACAATTAACAAATAAGTGATGAATCATCATCAAAACATAAATTTTATTTCCAACAATTTCCCCATTTTTGATGATGTCAATACCCTCCTTAAAAGCAATGCAAAAAGATAAAAGACAAAGTACAGTAAATAACACAATGAACTTAGAAACTGAGAATTTATTTGATAATTGAGTTACAATGCTGAGTAAGTGATAAAGTACAACTTGATAAAAAGAACTAGAAGATAGTTTCTTTTTACTTGGCAGATTGAGAAGGTTGATTATCAAAGTTTTCCGCAATAGTTCTCATTTCATCATTTGTGGCTGAATGTTCAATTCCATGAATGCTTGCCCAAATGTTCCATGATTGAGATAGATTGTTCTTCTCGAAAAATTTGCTTTTGAATAGAACTGCAAATGTAAAGACTGATGTCCTTAGTCTTTCATTGGTGGCTGTTCTCAGTAGGATTTGAATAAATTCAGGTTTAGCCTTTTCAACTTTCTCTGACGCTCTATCTAAGGTGCCATCTGCTTCCTATTTCTTCAGTTTATTCCAATAGTACACGAGTATCTTCTGCATGTGTAGAAATGTTTCAAGAGATTCTTCTTTTGATACTCCTTCTCTCTCTGGTAAGTTCTTGAATAGGGTTTAGAGACGAGAATCCAGACCAACTCTTTTGTCAGTCGGTTCTGAGTATTTAACAATCAGTTTCATCTCATCATCAGTGAAATCTCCTCTTGCTTTCTTCAGTTCACTCAACTTATCATCAACATTTGTGAGGACTTGTGGCATTTCAGCTGCATGGACTTTTAAGATATCCAAACTTTCCCCCTTATTGACATCATCCTTATGAATCAGGCTTTTGATGTAAGCGTTCAATGTTTGTTGAGTCGATGCCAATATGGTTTGAGCCACAACTGAGTCCTTTATTCCTTGTTCCATTAAAAACATTCTATCGACTAGATTATTAAGAATTCCTTCCCATTTGTCTTGAGTTTCGTTTTTTCTTGTGACATGCTCAGTGGTTGTTTTCCGAATCTCAAGCAGAGTGGTTTGACAGTTGTCATTCACAGTGTCCATATTCTTTTCAAGCTTAGTTCGTTCATCTTGACTAGCTTCTAAGGATTTTAAAACTTTTCCGAATAAGCTTTGGTCATCTTTTTGAATTCTGAGTATTTCATTGTGATAATACCTAATGAGATCAACTTGAGTAGGAACATCTTGTGAATTTCTTGCTTGTTGATCTATTCCTTTTCTTGTCCCAGCCTCATTTGGTTTAGGTGAGAGAACAACAATTGCTTTATTTTTTCTCTAAATTCAGCAGATTGTCTTGTCTCTTCAGATTGTTTCTCAGCTCCTTCCAGTCTTGATGAATCAACAACTTTCATAGGTGACAGATGTGCTTCAAGTTCATCATCGATTCTTCTCCGTGCATGTTTGCCAAGGTTCTTGCTATTTCAAGTGTGGATTTATCGGTGGGAGATTGGTAACCTTCTTCTCGCTTCTTTTTCACTGAGTGTTAGATGCACTTTCGAGCTTGAACTTCCACTGCTTTCTTCGAACTACTAGAATTATCATCGGTATTCGGTTACGTTGCGCTTTCCTTTTCTTGTATGGAAGCAAGAATCCCTTTCTCGTAGATCGGATCTTCCTCAAAATCATCATTATTAACGTTCTTCTTAGAACTTCCATCGCCATGGCTTCCCGCCAATAGTTATTTCGATCGCGCATATCCTTGGTTTAGAAATTCGTCGGTATTGATTATCTCCATTAAACTGGTAATGTTGTAGATATCAAATACCCATTTCTCAATAATCTCCATTTCTGCACGCTGACTTCTTTGATTATCAATAGAACTGAACTTCCAAGTTCCATATCTTTGCAATCGCTCATAATCAGCTTTCATAAGTTCTGTATGATCAGATGGGGATTTGAATGGTGTGAGGGTGTCTTCTGATTCTCTTGTGATCTCATGATCTTCTTCTTGAATAGAGACTTCAATCTGCATAGGATCAATTCTTGTAGTATCATCAGTTTGCATAGGATCAATTTTGCTGGTTTCTCCCTCAGCAGTAACTTGAATAACTGATGTTTCCTTTCAGTGATCGAAACTGAGATTGTATGCTCAGTTTGCGACACTTTTTCACTTGCGATTTCTTCAACGGCTTGTTTTTCACCTTGCTCAGGTTCCAATTCAACAACTGGAACTTCCTTCATTGTGTGTTCAGTGGGTTCAACTTCATGAACTTGCTCATCCAACGAGTGATCTTGGTTGATTCGTTTCGCTTCTTGACCTCCTTTTCCTCGCCTTTGATGAGCTGAAAATTCTTTAGCGCTTCCTCATGTTCTAATGCGGGGACGATTCTTGAGGAGTAGACTTGGGTTTTGAAAGCAACATAAGCATGTTCAATGTTGTTTCATCAATCAGTCTTTCATCACCATCGGATTCTTCGTCATCATGGTCAGTTCTCAGGGTCTGTTCCCCCTGAGTTACAGCTTCTCTCTGCAAATCAGTTTCAACAGTCTGTTCTATGTTGACAACTTCAGTTTCTTCTACCATTTGCATTTCCTGTGAATGCATAACTGGTTCTTGAGTTGGTAAAACTTCAGTTACCGAAACTGGAATAGATTCGGTGAGATTATCTTCATTTTGTACTTCTGATGCTGATCCGACAGCAACTTCAGTTCTTGCTTCTTGAGTTGATTTCTTAGTCAGTTGATCAGTTAAGCCTTTTTCTGATTCTTCCAACTGTTTTCTTCTTTCCTTTAAATCAACAATTTGTGCCAACACTTCATCTCCAGTTGCAGGTTTCTTTGATTTCCTGCTTTTCTTCTTCTTGGGTTCAGTTTCAGATTTCTCAGCTTTCCTTTTACCAGCTTTTTCTTCTTTAATGACAATTTTCCCATCAGCAACTGGGGTTTCTTTCCTCTTAGCAACTTCAAAATGGTCGAGTATCCTCTGGACTACCAACGCAAGAGTCTTCTTGTGATAAAATCATCCTTTCTTTTCATCGGTCTTCTTTTTAGGTACGTCAATTGACTGTGCTATCAATTGATCAAATAGATACCTTGCCCAATTGAAATCTTTTTCAAACCAAATCACATATAGCAAATCTAATTTTGCTCCAGATAGATTGCTGAAGTTTCCAGCATTCCCAATTATGCAATTTGCCAGCATCTTTGAGAGAAAAATAAATTCTGGCTTGAGCAAGCTTGTGCTCCCTGTTTGTAAGACAACAGATTCTCCGATAATCGCTATATCTCTCCATAACTTCTCTTTCTGTTCCTTAGCCAGCTTAATGGCTGCTGTTCCACCGGATTTGTCAAACCCAAAGATTTCTTCAATTACTTCTTCAGTGACTTTGATTTCCTTATCATTGACAGTGGTGATATAAGTTTGTGTGTCTTCTCCTTCTACAGTTGTTCTACCAAATTGATAGAAGTCTCCGATGCTTTCTAAACAAACACTTTTCAGATCGATGTTGAATACAGCCTCCAATCCTTTAATTTTTTGGACTTTTGTAGCGATCGAATTGACTAGAGTTTGATCAATATACTTTGCAATATACTGGTCAAGAGAAACGATCATTCCGGGTTCAACAATAGTGAAAGTCATTTTTTTTTATTGAGAATTTGAAAATTTGAAATTCAGAGAGTGGATTCAAAGTTTAAGCGTAAGGAATTACGAAAAGAAATTCTGGATATTTATAATTTGTAGCAGAGGTAGTTAAGAAGTGAGTGGGATTTTAAAACGTCTTATCATAAATGTTTTGAGATTGCAAAAAGGTGGGTGAGTGGAAAATATGAACGGTTTAGATTGAGAAGGACCACATCTTTTCTTGATAACCTTAGCTAGATAATAGTAAGTAGAGTAGGTACGATGTGTCAACATCTGTATACGCTCAGTTTTGTCCTTATGCTGAATTCAAAAACTCAGTTGTAAATACAACTCAGTTTTGTGAATTGCATTTTTCACTTCTCAGCTAGTGGTGTTTCTCCTGCAAAACAAAGTGAGTAATTTTTGGTACCCATATCTGTTTGGGTCCTAACTGATTAGCTTTTGATGGTACAACTTTATTTTTAACTTTATACCTTTCTTGATAATTTGACTGAACAAAGTCAGTTTTCACAAACTTTTCTTGATTTGTCATAACAGTTTTAAATTTGTTCAGTTTGTGAAACTGGTGTGATGGTTCATTCCAATCTTCATCAATGGGAAATAATCTTTCTTTCCCTCTGAGTCTATTATTCCATGAATGATCTTCATTCTTAGATGGATATGACTTGAAGATTTTTCTTACGACTTCGCATCGCTTTTTGTTTTCACCTTTCCGAGTCTTCCCCGTAAAATCTGTTGGCTTGGTGAATTTTACCAACCGATTTTTCGCCTTTTATCGATTGTGCGTTTGGTCATTTGTCTTTGGGTATCTATCGCTCTAATAACTTTATCGCTTTTACGAAATCTTGATTGTTGAGTAGTCACAAATTTTATTGCAACCGATCTTGGTCTAAACTTAGAATTATACTTGTTTATCAAACCCTAAACCGAGATCTATCTCCAAATGGTTTTCCTGGTTTGAATTGAACTTTGGAAATTGGATCAACTGATGATTTACTGATGTTTATAACTTTTGTTGGTCCATCAGTTGGTCGAATTACCTTGGTTCCATTATCAGTCTTGATTAGATTGATTTCAGCATTCAATCTCGAAATTTCGGTTTTCAATAACTTTTTCTCCTTTTTGACATTCTCATAATTATTTTGAATAACCTCTAATTCCTTTATGAGTACGTCCAAGGTTTCATTGAAATCTTCATTTCTTTGATTGTTCATGATAGTGTGAGTTTTGGATGTAGAAGCACTTACCTCCTGATGTTTGATAGGTAAACCTTCTGTTGAGGAATCATCACTGATTAGAACTTGTTTTCCTTTATAAGTAGCATATGTCTGTGTAGCTCCTAGCAGTATGATTTCTTCATCGCTTTCACATCCATGACTTGTAGGTAGAGTCTCATCAATATCCGTAGCTTTTGCCTTTGGATGGATCTCTCGGTTAGTTTTTCTTCTATAGAATCGCCTACTCGAAGTAATTCTTTTTCTCGCTTCTTCGAAAGATCGCTTAAGGATGGAAATGTTCCGGATTCATCATCTACATTCGTATTTAGCTCCATGTCTTCATCATAATCAAATTGAGGTTCTGGAATTGTGTGAGAGCTTGTGGTACTGAATCTTTCAAATACTTGATCCTGGAAGTCATAGACAACATTCTACAAGTAGCCAGTCAGGGGGTTATTTAGCCAATTTCTAATTCTAGATGTATCCATTAAAAATGTTTTTAAGACAGGTACATTAAGGGGTTTTCATCAACTGGTTGCCTCGATCAAATAACTGATACACAGTTATCTCCTTGAGCAGTAACAACTCGGATCTCCTCCAAAAGGAAGATTTGCTCCGATACCAATTGTTGGTCCCTTGGAAAGGCTAACACAAGTTTAGAGAGGGGGGGTGAATAAACTTGTCACAAAAAACTTATCCTGAGCTGGAAAAGCCCCAGGAACTGAGTTTCTCCGAAACTCAAACTGATCTTCAGTTCGGTTTTGTTCCTGTCCCTTAACTTGTACGGAGTTCAGTTAGCTCAACTGAGTGTAAGTCAATGCTTGTCTTAAATTCAGTCTTGATAACTGGCAGCGGATAAATAATAGCCTTTAACAATTAGTTAATTTAGTTTCAGAAAACCATGTAAATATAGCTATAATGAAATAAGTGAATGCATAAAGTAAATAAACACGAATTATAGAGGTTCTAGGTGGTGTAATCCTGTACGTCCTCTCTTCCCCTGTGATGCGGAGGAAAATTCCACTAAAACTTCTTTGAGATGGCCCGGTTACAAAAAGTTCTAAACCTATAGTCCTTGACTAATCCCTAGCTTCACTATCTAAACACTTGTAGAACAGGTAGGATTGCTGCTCTTCAACTGTTTGAACCACTGGTCCTTGGAGGGTAGAATTGCCTCTTCACCAGCTCATCACAAACACAGTCTTCCTGACTGCACTCAACTGTCCTTCACACCTTCTTGGTGTTTCACAGTCTAAACCTTTGATAAAATCAAAGTTGAGATTTTGAATCAATAACTTTGATTCAACTGTGATTTGATCTTTTCTTCTGGATGATTAATTTAAGCACGGCTATGTATTTCTTCAAATGAAGGATCTTGAATCTGCTTGAATATGTTTGAGTACTTTGATGAAATTTCTCGATCTTGCAATTAAACACTTAGCAGGTATTCTTTTGAATTTGGCTTTCCCCCTCAATTTGATCTTTCTTGACTAGATGGATTCTTTTTAATTTTCTTGCTTTTTTATCACATCCCTGCTCTCTTTTATGATGTCATAGAGGTAATCTATTTATAGGGGTTCATTCAACGTTCATCCTGCTTGAATCTTGCAACGGCTATATTTTATGACCGTTCTGATTTGTCAGTAGTTCATCTAGTAAGATTGCTTCCTTTACAACGTTCGACTGTACGATCAATTATATAAAACTGACTTTCCTTATCAGTTTTATACTGAGTTTTTCACTTATCAGTTTCCTAACTGACTTGGAGAATTAACTGACATTTTACTCTTCTTCAAATATCAGTACTCCAGTTTTCATCTGATTATTATTGACTAATCAGAGTACACCATAACTTATTATCATCTAAGAATTCATTGTCCTTATGATTCTTAGGTCTTCATACAAGATCAATAAAGTCAGTTCAGGTCACCACAATCTTGCCTGAAGTCTAACTTTATAGTCTCGACTTGTAATCTTCATAACTGAGTTTGAACCCTCAGTTCTTCATTCTTCTAGATAAGTCAACCGAGTCTGTGTCCCTCAGCGAACTTACCTTCTTCAGTTCCATGTATGTGTATTCTATGTTCAGTTTCTTGTAGAATCTCAGTTAGGTTAAATATTAGTTTCTTCATTCTCAGTTCCTTCCTAGAACTATTACAGTGCTTGTCTGATTTAACTTATATAAATATCAGACTCTAATAAATCCTATACATTGATATCTAGACATCTTTTTTGCTTTGCACTATAATAGCTAGTTATGACACTTCATCAATGGGGTTAAGAACAATTAACAAATAAGTGATGAATCATCATCAAAAACATAAATTTTATTTCCAACAAGTTAGGTCTTCTGAGATTTCAAGCCTACACTAACTTAGACTATATTTGATTAAGTGCAAATACAAGCAAAACCTGACATATCCTATACAATTCGCATGTAAGACTGCTTAGCAAACTTTACTTGGTTGATAAACCAATTATTTTGGTGTCATCAAAACTTCTAATATTTAGGGACCTAAAAGCGGATGAAGTGTTTGATGGCTGAACGATTCATACACCCCAATCGTTTGATGAATGCCCAGTCTAAAGCTACACTGATGATGATCATGTACCCAGCAGTAACCTTGATGAGAATTATATGTGCAATATGTCTAAAGGACGCTACCGGACTACAACAGCTATTGAGATTAACACATCTGTTATAAGTAGTGTGCAGCAAATTGAAAAGGTGAATAAAAAAATTGTGCCCACCAAGTGTTCGACAAAAGTTTGCTTTGAGTCATACAGCAGCAAACATAGTCAAATTCAAATAAAGAAGTTTGAAGCTGGCAAGTTCTTGACAGAAGAGTTACAATTGAAGTCATTTGAGGATTGGTGCTCATCCACAATTAAGAGTTCTACTGCTAAGAAGATGGAAAGAGCTAAGCGGTGTGATGAAAAATAGCCACTTCAAAGGAATTTTTAACTTATGTCTGATACAATGGCTGAATATGCAGATTCATATCAGCAAACATTTTGAAATACGACTCGGTTTGATGTTTCGGCTAATGCGACGGTGAAAGAGACTCATATTGTGTCTGCAACGCAGGATACTCCTCAAGATGTGATGTTTGACAGCACATCTGATTTGGAAGACGATGGTGAAAGGATAGATGCAGCATTTTCCAAGCTTCTACCACCAGTCCTAACATTACAAACACCAAGAACAGATGTCCCAAATGTTTATGACACAAAATTTAACGACCAAATGCTGCAAGCTTTAATAGTACCAACAACAGGGGTTGTATATGCCATTTATATGGCACTGCAGGACATTATGGAACATGTAAACGGCGTTGGTGTTTGGAAAACCAGATTGAAGCAAGGCTTCCCTATTTTAGGCACACTGTATGAACTTTCTAAAGATATAAGAACTTATCAATGTGAGCTTGCACGCGATTCATCTCTCCTAGGTCGCTGTAATTATACTTTTGTGGGCGTGGAATCCATTTGGGGCTCAGTAGGGTTGAATGAGAGGACAACTCAATTATTGTTATTACCTTCATTTTTCGAAGTTCATTCCAAAGTGGATGTGTTCTTGCTTGATCTATGTGGAAGTCATACTTTTCAAAATTTTAGGGATTACCCTCTTTCCAACTACTGCATTTTGTTAAGTAGAAGGGTATGAGTGGGAATTACACTTATGCAAAAAGGTTTAAATACTTGAATTTTCCTCCGCAGTTGCTCAAGAGTTTATACATAAAATTGAAGTTGGAGAAGCTTAGTGTAATTCAAGTTGAAACATTACCGGTTACCTTGACCCTGCCTTATGGAAATTTAAAGATTTTAGAGTGTGATGAAGCCGATCAAATGGTAGCTGAGAATGGCTTGCAGCCTTTGAATTTGGGACTTCTATTTCACATCCTCATTCTATTCGATCCGTGTAGAATTGTGTGTTTTCCAACATTAAACGAGCCGAAAAAGGAAAAAAAGCTTAATGTTGCATTGGAGGTTGCAGGAACTTTGGTTTGCATGGCCTTAACATTAGGTATGCATGGAAAGGTGAAAGGCATAATTAATACACATGCATACTCAAACTCTATCATGCTGCTAGAGTTATTGCCACAAGCAAATAGATACACAAAAGGTTTGGAAATCTTGGTACAAGTATCATTTGTGAGTGTGTTCAGACAGGACAAATTGCTATACACATGAGATCACTTATTGGGAATGTGTGGAGCGTGATGGGCTCTATTGAACAACACCTGACTTTGGCACTAAGCGGGAACATTCAATCGATCGATACACTTATTTGTGAGGAGATATTCACTTTTGATCCTTGTGGTTGTTGGAGTATAGACAAATTTAATGGCTGGTTGTTGTTTCCGCTTAATCTCCACGAAAGCTTATCTTTGAACTAAAGGATATTGGCCTCATTTTAACTGATGGATGAGTTATTCACCGGGAATGGAATGATGCGAACAATGCTAATACGTTCCTCATCGCTAGGAGAAGTGAAGTTACTATCTCTTTATGCTTGAGCATTGTGGGCAAGAATGGCAATTTAAGAGAATTTTAAAATTATTCCATAAGGCGGTGAACGGGCTTAATCCTCCAATGGATGTATTGGTGAGCTCGAGAGTTTCAATGTGCTTGACTTGCCATCACCAATGGACTTGCTCGTGGATGAGCATTCTATGTATGGGGATGGAGATGATGTAGCACATCCAAGTTAATTACTATTATTTTATTAATGTTCTAAGTAAAAGTAGATAACCATGTGGGCTTGTTAATGAGTTTGTTTAGCTAAATGGGTTTTTAAGCCTATAAACACCCTTAGTATCCAAAATGCTAGGCTATGATGTAAACTTGAAATATCGAATCCTCTTCTCTTTTGAAAATGAAGTTATCTTTGAGCTTGAATTAGCTCGTTTATTCCGTTATCGTAGATCTTTAAATGACTCGGCTCATGTTTCCACCGAGATGTAACTTAGCTCTTGACTTACTAGTTGTGCAACTAAGAAGACCATATTGCAGAACTCAGCAGCATTTCTAAACTCAGCAGACTATTGAACCAGAAGGATCTCAGCTGACTTCACAAGTTGACTTCAACAGACATAAAAAATCTACTCAGCTGAATACCAGATTAGTTCCACTAGATTAGAGATCAAGTCACACTTAGCTAACAAATCTCTACCTTGACTTGAACTTCAATTCAAATCAACAGGCTGTATAATCAGATGTACTGTACCAGATGCATTGTCTATGCCAGGATGTACTATACCAGACTTTCCTACAGAATCCACTCAGCCAATCTGCCCTCAGCTGAGTATCCGGACTTCAGATTATAAACTTTGAATATTCAGCAAGTCCAGACATAACTGAAACTTGCTCTGCTGAACTGGTGTAGTAAACATATCATTAGGATTCTCTTTGGTGCTGATCTTCCTTACTTGAACCCTCTTCTCATTCCTTAGAAAATTATACCTCACATCTATATGCTTGTTTCTCTCATGATGAACCTGATCCTTAGCCGAAGTATTGCACTCAAACTATCACAATATATATCTTCATGATCTTGATGTAGCCGCAAATCAATGACTAGTCCTTTCAACCATATACCTTCCTTGGATGATTCAATAAGAGCCATGTATTCTGCCTCAATAGTTGATAAAGCCACTGTTGCTTGAAGAGTTTCTTTGACAACTGAATTTCCCAATATGAAAACATATCCAGTCATAGATTTTTTGTTGTCCACATCACCTACATAATCAACGTCACGGTACCCTGTGACCAGACCTTGAGTATCACCTCCATAAATGAGACCAACATCACTTGTACCCCTAAGGTACCTGAACATTCTTTTCACAGCTTTTAAGTGTTCCTTTCTAGGTTGAGCCATAAACCTGTTGACAACACTAACTGCCTAGACCAGATCAAGCCTAGTGCACACCACGGCTTACATCAAACTGCCAACAACAATATTATAGGGAACTCTTGACATGTACTCCTTCTCATCTGCTTATTGTGAAGCATAAACTGGTAAATGAACATTAGATGCCATTGGAGTATCTATTGGCTTTGCAGCAGACATGGCACACTTGGCAAAAATCTTCTGTGTATAACCATAGTAAGACAAGAACAACTTCCTCTCACTCCTATCTCTCTAGATCTGCATCCTCAAAGATTTCTTGGCTGCACCCAAATCTTTCATTTCAAACTCAACACTGATAAGGTCTTTCAGATTCTGAACATCAGACTTGTCTCTTGCAGCTATCAACATGTCATCGACATACAACACAAGATAGAAGAGTGATCCATCTCTCGGTGATTTGTTGTAGACACAACGATCATATGGACTTCGTTATAACCAAGATAGATCATGTAAGCATCAAACCTTTTATACCACTACCTTGGAGCTTGCTTTAATCCATACAATGACCTTTTCAACTTACAAACACAATCTTGCTTGTCAGGAACTTGGAAACCCTCAGGCCGAGTCCTATATATTTCTTTATCTACCTCACCATGAAGAAAATGTTGTCCTTACATCTAACTGCTCAAGTTCAAGATCCTGATGTGCCACCATAGTTAGTAACACTCTGATTGAAGTGTGTCTGACCACTGGTGAGAATATCTCCTCAAAGTCTACCCTTTCTTTCTGACTAAACCCTCTTGCAATCAAACATTCTTTATACTTGACCTCTTTGATCGCGTGTATGTCAGTAACGTCGATATTACTAGAAAGAATACTAGGTACATCGTAGTACAGTAAATGCGAGTCAAGGTCAATCCCACAGAGACAATGCACCTATAAGTATAAACGATTCTAACCTAATTAAGAAGTAACATAGAGGCGGTCATGGACCAACAATGAACAATAAGAAAACAAACTTGGTATTTCTCCCCCTCTTCTCACCGATCTACTAACTTGGATTAGTTAATCACTACGTTTACTTCCCCACATAATTTCCTTAAATTAATCGCGAGCTTTCGTTTTAATTATCATTATCAGCTACGGGTGCAACTCCTACTACTATCTACTTCGACAATGGTAGTAGACAATCTATATGCAAGCTACCCTCCTTAATTGGTCCGTAATAGCCCATACGCATAAAGAACTATAATTGCCAATATCGAGCGCTAACTCATACCGCTAACCCGCCTAGACAGCTGTCGACATTGATCAGCACATTCCTTGGGTCCATTCAAGACTATGTCCAAACTTAGCACTTCACTATTCGTATTTCATGCCAGTTTACGATTACAATAAGCAAATTGGCCAGATCTAACCTACTATTAATTAAACCTGTCGATCAACGTAGCTGTGGTGAATCCCAGTTTTAGGTTTTTGAAATAATGCATCGGTAAACCGGTATAGACCGCCGGGTTACCGGGGTCAGCATTTCATATTCCTAGATCTACATTGCTCAATTACGATTATTCTAAGTAAATTATGGGGTTTTTAAATATGCAGATTAACTAAAACACATAAATATGAACAAATCTACCATATTGAAAACAAAAAGGAACGTTCAAAGCTTCATACCTTCAACAATGGTGATCTAGCTCGATCTACTCAAGCTAGAGATGGTGGAGAAAGGGAGAAAACCAGAAATAACTCCTCAAAAGCTTGGAATAACTTTATTTCATCAAAAGTGTATAATATAATTGTAAACTATTGAAGAACTATGTAATAATCTGTAATTGCAGCCTTATATAGATACAATGACGGACTTAAAACTCTCTAAAACCCTAACCGACCTAGATAATGCGGTAGAATCAATTTCGTGTCAAATAAGTCACCGGTTCACCTGCCCTAGCCCTCGGTAAACCGGGCCGACTTTTCTCCTTTTCTTCAACAGGCTTCTACTTGGACTTTAATCACTTGGACCAATATACTTCTTTTGGTCTAGATCCATTCTCCAATGCTCCAGATTCGGTACATCCTATAAAACACGCAAACGAGACAAAACAGTACCAAATCTTTGGAAAAATAGCATAGATGCATAATTATGATCCTGGAAACACTCACATAGCATTTAACATATATTCCACATAATAACGAGCCTATCTATCCTCTCTTGAGTAGAATTCGGGGTGAATAAGGGTTTACTTATTGGTACCATTTAGAGCATTATCAACTACCCCCACTTAGCTTTTGATCATCCCGAGCAAAAAGGAGAAAAGAAACACGACACTCTGATCAATATACAAGTTAATTAAAAACAACTATGCCTCACAAAGTCAAGATCAAGATCATGCCACTCATATCCATCAGTAACGCATTAAACACTATTCATGTCATGAGCCAATGTGTACGCGCAATAAATTTCACAACCGCTTAGTAATGTAGACATTCTCACATTACGTCAACCCGTAGTCGAACTAACCAGTCTCGAACATGTTATTTATTAATTTATTGAGCTGGCAAGGTGGATCGAGAACCGAGTATATATTACTCTTAGGGTCGCGTTTATCGGTCTATGCAAAAGTCGTGCGTCTTACGCTCCATCGACTCAAATATTTGCCAAACAGAATATAGATGTATATATTTCAATGCACTTCTCTTTCTTGGTGGGTGAACTCTCATTGATTTAACTATCCTCACGGCCCCACTCATGATAAACTACCGAATCCGAAATTCCTTTGCCTTTATAAGCGTTGGTGAAACATGATTTGTGATGAAGCCGGGGTCAACTCTAGTCAAAGAAATATGCTATCGACTACACACCAAGGGAAGTGAGTTATACGTGCATAAAATGGTAGCTCATAACAGATTATGCGCTTAATACACCACTACTTCAGAAGTGGGCATTTTCTCTTACTTGTACATCGTGAAACAAAGATGAAGTCAATTAACTCGAAAAGATCAAAGATATCATATTTTTTTGAAATTCTGTCGAAATGAATCAAATTCTAAGTGGTGAATCGTGCGTCAAAGAAAATCAAGATAATCACACAATTTACGGAATATAGTGCTAAAGAGCTAAGTGACGTCCCTTACCCCCCACTTGAATGAAACATTGTCCCCAATGTGTTAGGTGAATAATGAAAAATGAAAAGGAACTTAGCTGCGGTTAAGGGTGGAACCATATAAGAATTCGATCGTCGTATAAATCATCGGGCTCACGAATGCAATCCATGAACTCCAAAACAAATTAAGCCGTCAAAACATTATTTTAATTAAATTCTACTACATTAACTAGATAGGAAAGAAAAAATAAAAACAAAAATGGAAAACAACAACAACGAAAAGAAAGAAAACTAATCCTCATCAGAATAACCCTCCTAGTCATCTCTAGGCTCAAAACTGGGAGGTGGACCAGAACTTGAGACAGCAGCGGCCGAAGATAAGGCTCGGTGATGTGGGGCAGTCCCAGGTGGTGGGGACAATGGAGGTACGCCAAGGAAGTCTATAATCCTATCCATTTTGCGATGAAAACTCACAATCTCTCGCGAGTGCTCCTCTAGCATAGCTCTCTGAGTCCGAGGTGTTCCGAGGATCGGAGTACGCTCCCTCTCAGCTCTTCCAACCCATCTTTGAACTGACTGCGAACTAATCATCGGCTCAGGGTCTTCCTAATCATCACTTATAATAATTTTCACCTCGTCCTCTAAAGGAAACATGTCAATCATCGGCCCGTATGGCAACAGCTCGCGCTCAGATGTGGCGGCAAGCTCGTGAATACGGCCATGCATCAGTAGACCGATGTTGACCGGAGATCCCTGCTCCAGATAAAATATCACTCCGCCCTCTTGGTTGTGACAGATACAGTGTGCTTGGTCGGTAGAAGGCGGGCACAAACAAATTTGTTGACCATCTTCCGACCCCAGGATAACTCGTTCTCTAGGAAGATGGTGGGGGCTGCAGCAAGATTACGCTTCCATTGTACCCCAAAATATTCAGCTATCATGTTCATCCTCTCAAGATCTTCAATGTTGCTCGAGGATGTGTACTCATCCGGGCCAATCGGTGGATTTCGAACCCCAAAATGAGCATTGATCCGCTCAATAGAAAAATGAATTTTAACCCCTCTTACCATAGAAAATGTAACTCCGGGGTTGTGCGAAACATAAGTGTAGAATTCTCTTACCACCGTGGCATTGAACCGAGTCGGTGAGTCTGCCATATACAGAACATCTTACTCTTGTAGGGCTCATGGCAAAATCGAACCGCAATCATCCAGTTCTACCCCTCGTTCTCGAGCAACTGGTCTTGCGTTCCAATGCCCTCAGAATGACTCGCAGATCTCTAAAGAATGGAATTGCTCAACCCCATCTATCAAAGGGTTGGAATCTCCATATATGCTTTGATAACCACTGGGACAAACAACTAATCGGCTACGCTTGGGACCCATCATGGATGATAACATGACCTGATAGTGCAGTTGTTTCTGAAAAATGGTACATCGGTAAACCAGCAGGTACTTCTGATTTACCGGCCTGTTTTTTCTGGATTTTTTCTAGGACAGTGCCTCTGATGATAAAAGATGAAGAACCGCAGCACCTCACTTGCACAACAGCACTAGCCAGCAACAGGGGTGAAGAAAATGGGTGTTTTGGTTGGTGAAAATGGAAGACAGGTTTGATTTTTGTGGAGAAGAAGAAGAAATGGGAGAAGTTTGGTGATTTGAGGAGAATATGGTAAATGAGAGTGATGATAATGGTGGTGAATGGTTGGTTTAAATAGGAAAAATGAGTGAAGGAGGAAGGATTTCATGGGATAGTAGGAGAGAAGTAATTAGGGAGAGGGATTTGAGGATGTGATTGATAGGATTGAGGTGGAGTTATGGTGGAGTGTGGAAAAGGATAAAAAATATGAAAATAGGGGAAAATATGGTGGTTTCTGCTGACTGGTGGTGTCTGATGCAACATGTGTCCTTCACGTGTCTTTAAAAATTCAGCTTTATAAACTAACGTTCAGAAATCTGAAAATCAAAGCTCGGTAACCCGGGGGTTACCTAGGGTTTACCGGTGGTTCTTCTTCCCCAGATTTCTCTGTCTACCATTTCTGCACTCCTTACTCAACCTCTCTGCTCAATTCTGACCTCAAATTGACAAGACTCTTACTATTTCTGTTGTTATTTCTGACTCAATCCTAACCTACTTCACTGGAATCCACAACGAGTAAAAAAACCTTTCCACAACCATCGGTTTCACGCCTAAGGGTGCGTTAGGATGAAAAAAAAGCTCGTCCCTTCATCCATCTACTTTTATTCATTCCTAATCTACCTAAGAGTTTAAAGAAATAGTTCTGAGTTTATAGTCGCCAGCTCGACTTTCTTCAGATCTCTGATCATTCAGGGGTTGGAGCTTTAACTAGCCAAGCTTTCGCTCCAGAGGTTTGTACCTTTCTAGAAACTTTTGAGCTCTCTTCCTAGCACGCCTCTATTTCTTTGCTTGTGTACTAGGTCTGCCTCTGGGTCAAGATTTAGACTTTAGATCCAAGGACTCCACATTTCCTTATTTAAGCTCAAAGCGTTCACTACGCAACATGGAAGGACTAGCTTCCGTGAGCATCTTGCTGTGGTCCTTCTCTTCTCTCTCTCTTTCTCAGCATTAGTCTCATGAATTCCTGCTCAACGGTTTCTACTACAACCTCTCTATGCTTATGCCCTTCTATCTCCATAATTTCCACCTTTCCTGAAGCATACGTCATTTTGCAACGTTCTGGCCTATTCTCTAGGGGTTCTAAGATTTTGAAAGATACAACATCATTAATCAACCTCAAAGTAATCTCCCCTTATCAAAATCCATGATCGCTTTGCTTGTCGCTAAGAAAGGTCTTCCTAACAAAACTGGGGCACTCGGGTCCTCTGGTACGTCTATAACCATGATATCAATTAGAAAAGTGAACCCTCCTGCCTTAATCGTGCACTTCCTAAGCAGACCGGCATGCAAATCTCTAGTTCTATCGACGAAAGCCATGGTTCGAGTTTGATTCATAACGACCAGAAGCTTAATCTTTTGGCAGAGGGAAAATGTAGAATGTTGCAACTCGCCAGAGTCGCAGAGACCTAATCTTACTGATAAACCATTAACAAAAATCGGGAGTAGGAATGTGCCCGGGTCTCCGAACTTCACCATGGTGTCTGAGTCTGGGTAATCCTCAGGCTCAGAGAACATCATGCCGGGATCCTCATCAGGGTCATCAGAATCATAATCCGAAGACGATATTTCAATTAACTCACAAGGGAACTCACCTGGACGATACGTGATATACTCCTCTAAGTTCTCTTCAGGCTCTTGCTTGATTGCTTCTTTCTCTTTTTCCAGCCGCTTCTTAAAAGCTTCATAATGCTCTCTTGCTTCAGATCCAGGGTACACGGAAATCGATGTGATGTTCAGTATCGTTCTAGGCATATTGCTTGACTCGTTTGCTCTTTTTCAATTCCGGTTTGATCGAATCTATGAAGTGTTCTGATCTTCCTGCGAAAAAGACAAAATAAAACAAAGAAAAGGTTAGCAACTTCCGCTTCAGTTGGGTACAATTCCAACGGTTGCGGACCTACTAACTAAAATCAACAGTGAATAACACAGAATAACAGGGGCTGTCAAAATTCAATTTTCTAGGCCTCGGTAACCCGGGGGTAAACCACGGTAAACCGGCCCAGAAATTTCTCTTTCTAGCAGTTTAACAAGTGCAGGTTTGATCCAGAATGACTCAAGACTCAAAATAAAAAAAAATGACTTCTTAATCATAATTAAAACATTTATATTATAATTGGCCATTGTCCCCAGAAATAGGGCCAAAAATCTTGATCGTGTGTAACTCACGAACGTCGATATTACTAGCAAGAATACTAGATACATCGTAGTATAGTAAATGCGAGTCAAGGTCGATCCCATAGAGACAATGCAACTATAAGTATAAACGATTCTAACCTAATTAAGAAGCAACAAAGAGGCGGTCATGGACCAACAATGAACAACAAGAAAACATTGGTATTTCTCCCCCTCTTCTCACCGATCTACTAACTTGGATTAGTTAATCGTTACCAATGTAAGTTAAAATGTAGTGGATATAACGATCTCGGCAAGATAATTTACAAAGTAGCAGACAGATTAGTACACTGGTCAGATCCCTAGATTCATACAAGCTAATGACAAAAACAAGCTGCAACATTTAATAGGTTGACAGAGATTAAAATGAACTTCAGTACCAAACTACACTTCGGCAAAGACTCAAGTAAAAATCAGAGTAGGCAATTTGGACAAAGAATAGACCTGATGCAAAGCCTTAAGCATATAGACTAACTCAAGCTTTTGATTGATTATAGGGCAGATTATGATTTTCCGGTTCGTAGCCCGTAGAATCCGCTATCACGAAAATGAATAATCTAGGTTAAAATTATCCGGTAGGATTAATACCTTGGATTGGGTCTCTCAAATCTTAATGCTTCCGGGATTCCAAACTCTTATGACCGTGTCTAGGGGTGTCTTCCGGTTAAAGTATAATTAACGACCGTGTCTTGATTATCGAATTTAAGAGAGATTGATCGCTTGGTGGTTGTCGGTGACTATAACAAGTTTATCAATAAATTAGTGAGTCATCCTTGCGTCAGTGATCAATCGAGGTGGAAATAACTACTTTAGATGGAGCCTTCTTATTATTGACTATATCTCTACTTTATATCGCTTTTGTCTCGTTTATTAGAACTCTTCACATTAATTATTGCAATTTTAGTCAATTCAAAACCACTTGGATTTTTTTATTACTATTCTGAAAGGAAATAATCAAATGTTCCTCGTGGGATCGACTCCGACTTACCCTGTACTAGTTATAGAGTGAGAAGGGATATAATTGTGGTGGTTTAATGACATACCAATGAACTTACCAAAATTCACCAGCACATCTTCTATAACTCCACAAGGTTTCTTCATAGATCTATCAGCCAACTGAAGGGTTATAGATGTTTCATTTAACTCTTGCCTAGCTTATGTAAAATGAAGAGTGACATTAAATTGACACTGGCTCCAAGATCACATAATGTTTTGTTCAGGCATACTCCTCCAATGGTGAAAGGTATGAGGAAGCTCCCATGATCTTTACACTTAGGGGGCCGCTTGCGCTGCAAGACTGCCGAGCAATCCCAATTAAGGCAAATAGTCTCAAGGTCTAACAACTTCTTTTTGGAGAGACTGATTCTTTCAAGAATTTCACGTACTCTGGCATCCCGGCCAGAGATTCTACCAAAGTTATATTCACTTACAATTTCTTAAACATTTCTATGAATTTTTTATAATGAGCATCATCATGACTTGGTTTAGATATCCTACGGGGATAGGGTAAAAAGCAGGAATAATAGTTATAGTTTGTGAAGACTTACCTGCCGCCTGCTGCTGCTATTCTTGCTCATCTTCTAAAATTCCAGGCTCTCGATTAATCGGACCAATGTCGCATCTAATCGGGCTCCCTATTCTCCCTGATTCTGCTACGTTCTGATGTTGACTGCTTTTTAGTTCTTTCTTGGATAGTTGGTATAACTGGCCCAGGCAGTTCATTTCCGCTTCTTGTCATAATGGCATTCACGTCCCTCGGATTCTTCTCCGTGTTACTTGCCAAACCTCCAGGAGGACGGGCATACACTTGTTCGGTGATCTGTCCCACCTGGTGCAACAGATTCTGCACTAAAGCTTCCTGATTGGTCAGTCTTGTATCATTCTTCTGACAGTATGTTGTAAAACTTGCACTGAGCTCATTCATGGACTTAGTAAGATGATTGACCGTGTCGGTCATAGTTGAGCTCAACTTATCCATGGCTTCTTCCCAACCACCGAACTTATTGAATAGAGGCATGAATCCACCAGTTTGCTTTGGTCTCTCTCCACCGCAGGATCACTTAGTCGAAAAACAGGGTGGTCGTGAGAACCTGGGCGATATCCGCCCCCATAACGATTTCCTTGGCTTCACAAATAGTTCACGTCCTCAGTGTTGGTTGCTTCTACTTCTTGTACTTTCTCGACCATGGCAATACGATCTTGCATGCCATCCATCTTCTCTTTGATGACCATCAGTTAATATAAAATCTTTTGAGAGGCATCCTCTCCGAATAATCCCTCAACTGATTGTGCTGTTTGAACTTCGTGTGTTCCCCATTGACTCGTAAGGGATATCTGTTACAACATCTCTTCAGCCTCTTCTGGTGAAATCAATGTAAAGCTCCCATTGCTAGACGCATACACTCTCATCTTCTCACTTGGCCTCAATCCGTGATAGAAACTATGCATACGTACGCGCAAAGTGATGTCATGATGAGGGCACTTCTGTTGCTCTTCCTTAAACCATTATCAAGCTTCTTCAAAGGTTTCTACAGATTTCTTATAGAAATTCATGATCTTTTGACTCATTTGTAGTGACATTCAAGGTGGACTGTTCTTATTCACAAAATTTTGCAGTAAATCGGCCCATGTTTGGATTGACCTTGGTGCTAGAGATAAGAGCCAATGCTTTGCCTTGTCTTTCAGAGTGAATATAGTCCTCAGGCACTCTAGTTGGCTTGATTGTGCTGATGATCTCCAGGAAATTGGTGACATGTACACGTGGATCTTCATTTGGCACTACATGGAAAGTAGTGTAGTTGGTCACCATCTGAATCACGTTCGGCTTTGGATGAAAGATCTCATCTGCGTTCGCTGGCTGAACAATTGATGGCATAAACTGCTCAATTGTTGGCATCACATAACTCAGTAGAGTGCTTCTTTCTGCAGCTACTGCTGCAGGTTGATTTGCTCTTCCATTGACTCCATTGCTGCCATTGTCTTGCTTGGGTCCTCTAAGTTAGGTACCTCTTCCTACTTTGTGCGAACTCAAGACTCAACAAAATAAAACAGTTAGTAACTTGCCTCAACAGCTGTTACACTCGTCTGGCAGACTCAAAAATACAGACTCTGGCTACTGACTCGACGCTGAACGGATAGAACCGATTCTATCAATTATGGGACGCTCGATTAGTCGCGGGTAATCCTCGATTAATCGGGTGAAGTTTTCTACCAGATTCAAACAGAACATGCTTTGTACGAATCCTATATTAACAGACTATAAAATAGACTTGAATATTCTAAAAAGGTATTTACACAAATTCAATCTCAAGTAAAAAGTATTCTAGACACGAGTCCCCGGCAACGGCGCAAAAAATCTTGATTTCAGCCAAACGGACTGCTAGTAGCAATAGGACTAGGTCTATCGTAGCAGAGGAATGGCGAGTCAAGGTTGAATCCCATAGAGACTCGTAAGATACGTTTAATTCAAAATTGATTGTCATAAAAGCGGTTTACGGCCAACTAGGGTGCAGAAAGAATAAAGTGGTAACTAGAAACACATAAGATTATGCAAGTTCAAATATAGCACATAAGAGTGATCAGTTATTCCCCCCATATCATGCATCAATTATCCCCGTTGGTAAATTTTAATTCTTTGTCAGCTATGCATGCAATCTCCTAACCCTATCTACTTGCATTGTAAAGACAACAGACAATCTATATGCAATTAACCTCCTTCGTTGGTGGTATTAATTCACACGTATTAAGTTTTAGAGTTACCGGCTCAAGACCGAGAACCTCCTTAAGCAGCTATCGACAATGACTAGCACGTTCCTAAGGATTGATCAATACTATGTCCTAATTAACACTTCACTAAGAGTCCTTCGTGTTAATTTATGATGACATGTAAATAGTTGATCAGGCTACTAACATGTAATTCAAATCTGTCGATCAACGTGGCTGGCGCTGATTATCAGGAATTAGGATTTACTAATGTAACGATAAAGACCGTCGCAGATCTGAAGAATGCAACCTCTATTTCATGATTTCTTCACCAATGATTCAGATATTTACATTAATGGTGTAAAATAAACTAACTACTACATAGCGGAACAAAATAAACAATCAGAGCATACTAATCAACAACAGAACAACATGTCCACATCTTGGAAAAGAGGATACCCTACCTCAAAGATGAGTGTAGATCTTCCTCAGATCTCTCCTTAAGAGGCGAATCCATCGAATCCGTGACTAAAACTCATAAAATAAAGAACAAAGGAACTTTTATTGCGTAAAACTTGTAATATTTTTGGCACTAATGTTACATTGAAATCCGGGGCTAATGCCTCTTTTTTCTAGTTCTAAAACCGACTTAGACACGCCTAAATCCACCCCTTATCCAAGAAAACGCGTTCGGAAGGTTCTGGAATATTGCTCCATTAATCGGCCGGATCTCCCGATTAATCGGGGGCAATTTTGTCTTTTTTGTTCTGCCGACTCAACATGCAAGGTTCTGGAATACCCTAGGCCGAATCCTTTTGTCCAGTCCGCTCCAGAATCGTCCACAATGCTTAGCCCAATATTTTGTATCCTGAAAGTAATCAAATAAAACACGAAATAATATCGAATCGGGGAAAATAAATAATAAATGAAATATACTCGACTCATGAACCCAACATATGACATTCAACTCAAACGGTTCATAATTAAAGGTTGAAACAACTATTTTTAGCTAATAATGGATAGAATGTTGATGCCGAAGGATATACTATTCTAAGCGTCATCAGACTACTAAAATCCATGGAAACTCAGGTAGTTTTGTCATGCTTGCTCTATGTTTCTTGGAACTGCCAACAATTTTGAAGATGAAGTTAAAGCGCTCCATTATTGTGAGGACTTTTATGCTATGAATGGTATCTTTCCACTTTTCGTGGAAACGAACTTTTTCATCCTCTATTCTATTTTACATGATATCATGACAAGCCGCTTCCTTGAGAGCAACACGAATTTTTTTATCAAACTCGTCAGATTATTCGAGCTCCTAGTTATACACCATTTACTATATTTATAGATAAGCGAATACAATTGTGGAGTTCTTAGCTAACTCCTCGTGTTCCACTGGCTTATTCCATCAATATGAGAATCACATACTTATTCCTTTGAAGTAACACCTTCATATTCTTCGTCATAGTCTTGGATTGTCTGCTATTCGCCTTGTCAAACAAGATGAATTACTGGGAAGCACTCTTCAATGTTTGAAGAGTTCAAATCAAGTTGTCTTTATCACAACTACATCTTCATTATTTTGCTTCAGGTTTATATGCCATATCATAACATTTTGTTACAGAACAACATATTTACAGTAGTGGGATGGATCAAATCTTGCAAGGTGACTCATTAGGTCAAATCAGCTGGCTTTTATTTTAAAAACCACACTGAGGACAATAATATTGAATCGGAAGGACGCATGGAGCATCACTTTAAAAGAACCTTTTTTTGAAGGGTTCAAACCATGTGTTAGTTATTTTTCTTATAGCACTTTGATCTTCGTGATCAATTCGAGGCTAGTCCTTTAACCTGCTAGTCAACCGTTCTTTCAAGACTGAGGATGCTAATCACAAACCATGTTTGTTTTACTTTATTTTGCAATCCCAATGTACTTTAAGGCGTCTTTTATTCCGAATACATAGGATGTTGTACTCTTTTCTATGCGTAGGATTTTCCCACATCAGGTTTGCAAATGTATAAGTTTAATGGAGGCAGGGCTATACGTCATCTACGTAATATGGTATGAGGAGAGGGCCAAGATACGACTTTGTATGAAACTTTTCTATATTTCTTAATACAAGGCTTCATTAATTAAAAAAAGACTTGAGTAATCGCTTCAAGATTAACTATATATTTCTATAATATTGGCCTAAAAAATTTGAGGCATTTAAACTAGTACGACTATAATCATTTGACCCCTCAACTTTTTTAATTTAACAAGCCGGCCCCTTAGTTAACTAAAAGCGTACCTTATAGGCCTCCCAGGAAAGAAAACAAAAAAATTGTCTCTTTTGGAGAATTTTCAAGGAATATGCTTTGGAATATTCTACCTAGTGGCACGGGTTTGAGAAGTCTTTAAAGGGTAAAAATGTCCACTGGCGAGTTCAACCCTAATCCTCTTACTTCTCTTTCCTACATTTTCTCCGCCGCTACTAAAATTGTGCCATTACCATGTCAGTTAATATTTATAGGCAAGAGGCCTAAAAATATAAGAAGTCCATTCTTCCTCATATTTTCTAAGGAAAATAAAAAACCATGCCTTGTGATTTAATAATTCTTGTTGAAAGGTTTTGGTTCAAACTACAGATCGTTGATCATGGCATATCATTTATCCTGGGCTTCATATATAGGTAATCTTCCATTGTTTTTGTTTTCTCCTTTTATGCATTGTACTAGTTGGTATTTAATCTGATATCTGAGAACAACCAATTCTAGAAACACACGTAGAATAATTCATCAAATTTATATGGAAAATGATAATTTTTGTTGTTGGTCGTTAGAAATGTATATTTCTTGCCTCATATGCATTGCAAATCTGAAATATTATCACATATTTATGACACCGTGTAATGCAGTTTCCACTGTCTTCATAACGGAAGAGTTTTCCAGGAAAACATAGCTTTTGGGGATCCTCTTGTTTTTTTCACCCGGTCCCATCGTTTTGTCCGCCATTCATTGTAAATGACGGGTCAACCAAACAATTTACGATGGCACACAAAGTATAAAAAGTAACCATATTTATGCATTAGTTAGAAATGTATATTTCTTACCGCCATGGAAGCTGCATCAAACAAGTTTGAGCAAGAGGGTGTCATATTGTACATGTGGTGCCGATTGATTACAGTATCATCAACCACCACTACAACTAAGGATATTAATGCCAAGATGAAATTTTCCTTTCTCAGGTCTTTTTAGATGAAATTGTTCCATATTCATCTGGTTTGGATTATTTGGCCCATGTGATCTTTGTTAATTCTGGAGAGGTATGTTTGAGGATAAACTTTTTTGCTTGTTTGAACATTCCTTGTGTGTCCGTCCATCTCGCTTTCACCTTTCACCATTGAAGAATGAAATTTTGTTAGCCTTTAATTCTACTCTTTTTATTGTTGTTTTGGGTGTTCTTGGAAATGCTATGATTTTAGTTTAAAGTCGGCCATTTATTTTGTTTGCTGTGCTTGTCAGGATATTTCAATGAAGATAATCTCGTTTTGTCAACAAGGACCCAAAACTGTCTTTGTAATTGCTTGTAATGGTTTGGTTTCAAATGCTACCCTTCGACAGCCTGGTTCAAGCAATGAGGTGATTAACTATATATCCAATCATATTTATTTTGTTAGTTAATTGTGGTAATAATGACTATATTAATTGTGGTAATAATGTCTTTGAACATGTTGGACGAGAAGAGTTATGGTACAACAGCGATTCGTGGGTTGTACCAAGTGGAGGGCTGCACATTTATCTTTATAAACATCTCCAAGGCTTCCAACCCTCTTTCTTTTAAGCTCAGTATGATCTTTATTGTCTCCATCTCCCACTTTTCTTGAAACATCTTTAAATAGTTCATCTGTTCTTTCTGAGAACCTGACTTGCTTACGAAACTGTTGTTAAATATTGTCTGAGCTTGCAGATAAGAGTTCAAGAGTTTCAAGAATAAAAAAAAAATTGTTATTTGCTTACATGGGTCCCTCCACAAATCACTGCACCATTTTCAGAGTGAATCGAGCAAGGATTCAGGAAGCTGCATTGAAGTTAATGATCCTGTGCAAACAGTTCAGTCATCGGAAAACAGTTAGAAGTTTGTTGTGTACAATTAGGGCATGTTTGGTATAGGGAAAAGCTGAAAAAAGAAAAGTGTTGAGAAAAGACCTTAGAAAAGAAAAGCTGAGAATAGAAAAGAATAGATTCTCACCATTTGTTTGGGTATGCAGAGAAAAAATGTTGAGAATAGAATTTTCAAGTATTCCGTTTGGCAGAGAGAAATGAACAAAAGAAAAGAGAAGAAAAGAATTACCAATCTATTCTCACCTGTCTGTTTGTTGTCATGGAGAAGAATGTAATTGAATTTATGAGTGAGATTTTTTAATTATATATTAAAGTTGTAATTTTAATGAGGATTTTTTTAGTTTGTTAAATGAAACAAACAATACAAAAATAAAACAATTAAACTTGCGGGAAAAAAGTGGAAGGTGGGTGAGAAAAAGGTGGAGGGAAAAAGGAGACTTTTCTATTCTCTATATGCTTTTCTTCAGGAATAGCTGAGAATCAAAAGTTGAAAAAAGAATGGCATTTTGAGAAAAGACAGTAAGTTGAGAAAAGATTCTTTTCTTTTCTTCGGCAACCAAACGTATCTAAATTAAGAAAAGAAAAGGACTCATCTCTTTTCTCCCTACCAAACACGCCCTTAATGTTGCTGTAACCGTCTTAGCTATCAGCAATTGAACATTTAGAGAGTCTATATATAGTTAAAATCACAGTTTGCAAATTTCTTTCTTTCAGATTCTTTTTGTTTTCATTACTGTATCTTTTCATCTGGCTGTTTTTGCTTTGAATCTACGCGAATACACCCCAACAATAAACACCTATAATGACACACGTATAAAGGCATTTTTCAAAAAAAATGCCACTAAAAAGAAGACATATAGTCACTAGTACAGAAAACATATCTACAGCAAGTAGAGTGTAATTATGTAAGACCCTGTGGAGACACTTTACTATGTCTTAATTTTGTAATACCTGTGGAGGCACTTAACCGACACTTTTGAATCAAAAAATGCAGCTAAGATATCCTCATTTGGCCAACTTAAAAAAGTACCTGACCTAAGTAAAAATGATTTTTTCGTAAAGCTTACCTGCGAGGCATTAGTGTTTGTACTTTTAATAGTATTAAATTAAAGAGATATAGTTTTTTTTTGCTTTGAACTTCCACTTAGTGTAAATAATTCAAATTTTTATCAGGGTACTATGATGAACACATCCTGAACCAAGGACCCAAACGTGATGTAACTGAAGTTAACACACATACTATTCTAAGAAAAGAGTGTCTATTTGTTCCAACGCATTAATGGCCATGCGTTATATCCCATAATTCATGAGTGCCCTAGAGACAATTTATATCTCAAAGAAAGCAACCTGACTTTCACACTCACAGAGGTAAGTCCGTAAAAATATGATACTGCGAGTCACTTTCTGTGACTATAGGACTTTTTAATAACAATATTCACCATTTACCATGCAGTATTTACTCACACTATAGATTTTATGAATGAGATTTATCAAATACACTAGTTCCTCGTTCTAGTTAGACTTTTGATAGGTGTAGTGCCCGAAAGAAAATTTTTATTTAATAAATGATAGATTTTATTTCATCTTATTATTTGCTTTGTACTTATATTTAATACACTCCTGAAAACCCCAAGTCGTATCATATGTAGCCATATAACCTAGTGTGTGTCACATATGAGGATTAAGTTTATGGTGATACACTTGAACTATTAGTCCGTGGTGAACTTAATCAAAGTATGGGGTCTGTTGAATAAACCACCATTAATACGCCCAGAACACTTTATGGTGTGACCGTCCTATCCGGACTGTCGACATTGGTTGTCTAAGTGGGGCATTTATATATGATGAGAGTCATATAGGACTGGACCGATTTAATCTGAGTTTCTCATATAATTCCGTGATTAAGAAATCTTATTAAATCACAAGATGATCATATATGGATTAACCTTAATCCTGATGTGGTTACAGACTCCTACATGTTTCTGGATAGGGTTTGATGTGTTCGTTAAGGATCGCTAAGAGGCGCGGACCGAGTCACTTTCATGTTGGCATTGTTCTGGAATGAGTGAGGAGTGTGTGTCTCACAGATATGGAATCCGTTCCATCCTGCGGGAAGTAGAAAGACAATCCCCTTATTTGTTGATCCTAGAAACTGATCAATCCCGGGAGTTCGTATTGGTTATGAACTAATTGATCACTAGTGGGTTGATGGTAAATAAGGATAAGACGTATTGAAGAAGGTTTACGGAAATAATCCTACTTCGGTACGGATAGTCTATTATTTGAAATGATTATATCAATGGACACTTATCGACTCGACTCGACGTTTTTAAGAATAAGTTATATCTATAATCGATAGAGTTCAGTTTCGGATTTATGGTGGCGTAATTCCGGAATTAATAAATTAAGTGGAAATGTTCTGTTCGATGAATATTTACTTAATTTATTGTAGCTACTGATTATAGGTCCATGGTCCCCGGTTTGACTCCTAACACGCGAGTGAATTCTCGTTTTGTGGAACCTCTAGAATAAATTAAATAGTTGGTCTATTTATGAATATGCAAATAATATTTATTTGGTAAATAATATGTAAAATAGAAAAGACATTTTCTATTAAAAAAGATGACAATATTGGCGCCACACATTAAGATAATTTAGGAGAAGAAATTTTTCTAAATTATGTCACATGTGTGATTAATTAATTATCTATTTGTTGGATAATAAATGGAAAATTAAGAGATTGATTTTTTGGGAATTATCTCTTATTTTGTAGCAAAAATATCTTTTCCTTATGGGAACAGGTTTTTGTGGTGTGAATATGATAACTCTCTTCACTAGTTATTTTCCTATATAAAGAGAGTTCCTCCTAACACAATTTACACACAATCTGTGCCACTTATCAAATAAAGGAGAGAAAAATTAGTTTCTTGTTCTAGTCATTGAGAGAAGAAAAACCTAGGGGTTTTTCTTGCAAGCATATTCGAGGAGGTTCTCCAACGAGGATCGACATCCACCAGTCGTCGCTTGGAGATACAATCCGGAAGACTACGGCATCTCCTTCGCCGAATATCTATTCCTCTCCGATAAGGTAAATCTTCAACCTTCTCGTAGGATTAATTAGTTATGTCTCATATCGTAAATCGAATAAGCTTCCACTGTGCAGAGATCGAGTGTCTCGATCGGTGCTATTACTTCTAGCATGTGGTATCGGAGCCAAGGTTAAATTTTTCGATATCGAGAGCATAATTAATTTAATTAGGAGTGGAATTGCATATTAGGTAGCATTTTTATTTTTGTTGAATGATTGAATGTTGTGGTTGACGAGATGGATTGGGGTTGGTACTTGTTTACCGTTAGATCTATTGTAAACTCGTATAATTAGTATTATACGAGTATAGGATATATGTAATTTTTTTTGAATCTATGTAATTTATTTTTGCAATTTAAATTTTATAGTAGTAGTTTTTTTTTTTTTTGTCGGATCCGTCGGCCAAAAGAAATCTTCAATGGAAAGAAAAAGGGGTGCTGCAACAATATTGTGTTCCAGACACTGTTCATGCGACGAGAAAAAAAAAAACCCGGATCCTGTACGAGAAGTCATCAAAAGGAAATGGAAGTCATCAATATTCATCAAAGATCAAAGTTGAAGTTGACGATTTAATTTTAATTTTTCTTTTTTTGCTTTTCCTAGTTTAAATAGGTTAGATACGGGGTACCAACGATCCATCTCAGTGGTTTAATTTTACACATTTATTTTCATGTTCGATACTTTATGTGAAATAACCATGCCATGACATGCATCACAATCATGAATTCCACTCCTAGCATATGCATACATTGAGATAATTAATCATGACATTAATTAAGCATGTATGAAACGTAATTAATTTAGACTAATTTAGGTAATTAATTAAATTAATTAAAACGAACGGAATTTTATCGGGATATAAAATTCACATGATAAACTTAATTTGGGATCGTAAATCCTACGGGGTTTAGGTTATGTAGTGTCTATATAAATTTTGAATTTTGATAAATCGAAAATTGGAAAATCCAGAAAAGTTGGACACCAACTAAGAAAAAGGTTCGAAAATTGGTTCGGGCGGTCAACAGGGCTTCGGCTCGACTCGACTTGTCCGTCCAAGTGCGACGTTAGCGTCGGGGGTCCGGCAAGGTCAAGCTATCCGGCGAGCTGAGGCTCAATGGGGCAACCTTAGCCCGATTCATCCAGCACTCGTACATGAATCGATTAGTTGGTGGTTACTTTTCTTGATTTATTGTTTTTCGATTTATTCGAAAAATTCTACACTCCCAGAACTTTTATCGTGACGCATTTAGGATAATAAAATTCTTTGTGAATTTTATTTGTGTAGTGTCTACACAAAAAGAATTTAATCCATAAAATTGGAGGATTGTTGATATAGTGACGTTAGTTAGACGGTATTTTGAACCGATGAACTAGTGGGAGGATTAACTTAAATATTCATAATCTATTGTTTTGGATTATTAGAAAATTCTAAAATCCTAAAAGAGACTACCTAATTTTCAAAATAACGAGTGGGAGCGGGGAAGGTGACAACCAACCCCCCGGCCTCTACTGTTGACACAAGCAAGTGAGAGAATGGTGCGCCTCGTGCCGCTTTGATTTCGGCCCCCTAAAGGATGGCCTTCACCGCTATCAAAATGCATGGCTTGGTCTCCGAAAGAATAGGACTTTGGGTACTCGTCGAGTCACTGACCGACCCTAAGGCGGCATACTCGGGGCGTACTTTGAGATCTGAAACAGTAGGTCACACTCATAAGGATATTTTTGGAAATATCTTGGCTGAAAAAAGGAAGGTAATCGCATTTAAAAAGAGATGTCTGGTTCTCAGTTAATTGTTGAGAGAGCTTGTCTCAACTTAATCGTCACCTCTTTGACCTACCCTAACGCGGCACTATAGGTGTGAGAGTAAGTCCTTGGAATGATAGGGTAACCGCATGCATGCATGACATCACGTTTATTATTCCTAAAATCATAATTAGTTGCGGTATATGATTTGATTTATTTCGTCATTTTTTATTCTATAGCATAATGTCTTCTCAAGTAACAAATCGCTAAATGAAAAATTGACCGGAAACAAATTTAACAAGTGGAAAAGTAACATGAATGTTGCGCTCATCTTCGAGAACGTTAAGTTTTTCCTGTCTGAGGCTCGTCCGCCGACTCCTCCCCTGAACGCTTCATGAGCTATACGCGATGACCATAAGCAATGGGTACATGCGGACAATAAGGCTCGTGGCATAATGCTGGCCTCCATATCGGAGATCATATTGACCAAGCACGAGAACATGGAGAGTGCGTGAGAAATCATGGACTCTCTTATTTCCATGTTTGGTGCCCCATCTGATCAAGCAAGACATGAGGCTGTCAAGTTAGCCATAAACGCCAAAATGAGGAAAGGTTAGTCGGTAACTGGTCATGTGATGAACATGATTAACTACTTTTCTGATGCTGAGACTCATGGCTCTAGATTTGACGATGCAACTCAAGTGAGTATGATCTTAGAATCACTTACACCTGAGTTCCTCCAGTTCAAGTGTAACTATGTCATGAACAAACTCAAATTTGATTTGACTTAGTTGATTAATGAACTGCAAGTGTTCTTTAACTGAAGCTGTCAGGTCTCAGAATTCTGCTGCTGCTGGTTTGAGGACTGATCCTGCACCATTTTCTGGTTCTTCTGGATCAAAAACAGTTGTCTCATTGCAGTCTTTAAACTTTGATGCTGATGGAATGGCTGCTCCATCTCCTTCTGGTACTACTGGTTTGAATGATGGTTCTCACTTACAGAACAAAGTATTTGAGAAGGGAAAAAGCATTTAACTTTTTATGTTGATGTTTGTATCTTTGTATAATGGTTTTTGGTTTTTGGGCCCTATGATGTTTGGGCAATGCTTTTCTGGTTGTGCTTGTTGGTGGGTGTTTGAGGTCATCTTTTGGCTTCATGTGCCCTGGGACTGGCATAGACAATTCTGGTGGATTTTGTACACCTTAGGGTGTTTCAAGGTGTATATACCTCCTTTGTGGTCTATGCACATGTGGCTCAAATTGGTTGAATTCATAATTTTAGTTTCTTAGAGTTGTTCTTTGATAACTCTTTAAAGGATAAATTATTTACTCAGCAAATGTTGTGTCTTTGTCCTGGGATAAGCTCTGTGAGGTTTCTCATATGACCCTAGTTTTTTTTTTCTCTGTTTAGGATGTAGGTGTCTTGTACTCTTGCGTACCTTGGTTTTATACATTTTTACATTCAACCAAAAAAAAAAAGAATAAGCCCAAGGCAAAACAGGCAAAGCAGCCAAAACGTGAAGAGAATCGGGCAAATCCAATGAAGAAGAAGGCTAAACAGATAACTTCCAAGACAAAGGGGAAATGTTTCCACTACCATGAGGTAGGACATTGGAGGCGCCATTGTCCAGCATACCTCAAAGAGGCTAAGGAAGGGAAAGGCCTTAACGACAAGCTAGGGAAAGGATAAGACAGGTTACTAGTCTTGGAATCCTATACAGTACCTGAAAATGTATCAACTTGGATACTATATTCTGGAGCTACTAACCATGTTTGTTCTTCTTTGCAGATCCTTAGTTCATATTAAGAGCTAGAGGAAGGCACGCTGACGAAGAGAGTTGGGAACAATGCAGTGGTTTCAGCTAGAGCAGTGGGAGTAGTTAGTTTATGTTTTGGCAATAAATTCTTGGTTTCAAACCATGTTTATTTTGTTCCAAATTTTTGTAGAAATTTAATTTCAGTTTCAATGTTGCAAGAACAATCGTATTCTCTTTCTTTTGATAGTAATAAAATTGTCATTTCCAGAAATGGTCGTGATATTTGTTCTACAATTTTGGAAAATGGATTACATTTTGTTAAACCAATAGAAACTCCACTGCTTAATACTGAAATGTTTAAAGTAGAACATCAGAAATCCGTTAAAAGACAGAAAGTTTCTCACCATGATAAAACATACCTTTGGCATCTAAGACTTAGTCATATTTCCTTGGAAAGAATCAGAAGACTGGCCAAGGGTGGTCCCTTGAGTGATTATCAGTTGACACACTCCTAGCCTGTGAATCTTGCTTGGAGGGAAAAATGACTAAACGACCCTTCTCATCAAAGGGATGTAGAGCTAAGGAACCTTTGGAATTAGTACATTCAGACTTGTGTGGTCTGATGAATATACAGGCTAGAGGTGGTTTCGAGTATTTTATGACTTTCATCGATGACTACTCGAGATATGGATATGTTTATCTTTTGCATAGGAAGTCCGAAGCTTTTAATAAGTTTAAGGAATTCCAGGCAGAGGCCAAAAGGCAACTGGGTAAATCATTGAAGTGCCTTCGTTCTGATCGAGGAGGCGAGTACTTGGATACGGACTTCACTGATTACCACTTCGAACATGGGATCTGTTCTCAGCGTTCCGCACCCAGGACACCTCAGAAAAATGGAGTTGCTGAGAGGAGAAACAGAACATTAATTGACATGGTCAAGTCAACGATGAGCTACACATCACTGCCGATTTCCTTTTGGGGATATGCACTGCAAACAGCGGTCCGTATATTGAATGTGGTTCCGTCAAAGTCTGTCGATAAGACGCCCAGTAAACCTAGTTTGCGCCATTACCATATCTGGGGGTGTCCTGCACATGTGCTAGAAGACAAGACTAGCAAGATGCAAGCACGTATGAAAGTATGTCTGTTCATAGGGTATGCCGAAGGAACGAGAGCAGGTCTATTTTATGATCCAAAAGACAACAAGGTGATAGTTTCAACTAATGCCACGTTTCTCGAGGATCAGTATATGACAGACTTCAAACCTCGAAGTAAAATAGTACTCGAGGAGTTACTTCCTGACATGGTCAGACCACTGGTGACACCTCGTGTCATGAATAAACTAATAACGCCACAGTTGATCTAGAGAATCCTAGACCACTCAGACGTACCGAAAGGGTGGTTCGGCCACCTACTCGATACGGCATGCAAGAGGAGGCAAATATTGCAGTCTCTGATGGTGTTGAGGATGATCCGATGTTCTTTTGGAGGGCTATGGATGATTCTGACAATGATAAATGGATTGGCGCAATGAACCAAGAAATGGAGTCTATGCACTCTAACTCAGTCTGGAAACTTATGGATTTCCCTGAGGGTGTATGGCCCATAGGCAGTAAATTGATCTACAAGAGAAAGAGGGGCGTGGATGGGAAGGTTGAAACCTTCAAAGCTAGGCTAATGGCAATGGGTTACACCCAAAGAGAGGGAGTCGACTATAAGGAAACTTTCTCGCCTGTGGCCATGCTAAAGTCCATTCGTATTCTTCTTTCGATTGCTGCATGCTTAGATTATGAAATGCGCGGATGGATGTTCAGACGGCTTTTCTAAATTGCTATCTTGACGAGGAAATATATATGCAGCAACCAGAATGTTTCATTGAGAAAGGCCAAGAGCACAAAGTGTGCATGTTGCTCAAATCCATTTATGGGCTAAAGAAAGCATCTCAGTCTTGGAACCACATATTTGATGAAACCATCAAGTCTTACGGTTTCGAACAAAATCCTGATGAGCCTTGTGTATACAAGCGTATTGTTAAGGAAAAGGTGGCATTCTTAGTATTGTATGTTGATGACATCCTGCTAATTGGAAACACTAAGGGGATGTTGTCTGATGTTAAAAGTTGGTTAGCCAAGCATTTCCAAATGAAAGATTTGGGAGATGCAAGCTATGTTCTAGGGATCCATCTCATTCGGGATCAGAAGAACAAGATGTTGGCTTTGTCCTCGGCATCTTACATTGATAAGATGATGTTGCGTTATAGTATGCAGAATGCAAAGAAGGGTTTCCTACCAACCCATCATGGTATAGCTCTCTCTAAGAAACAGTGTCCGCAAACACCTGAGGAACAAGAGAGCATGGGACGTATTCCTTACGTATCTGCAGTTGAAAGTCTGATGTATGCAATGTTGTGTACAAGACCGGACATCTGCTATGGCGTGGGATTGGTCAGTCATTTTCAGTCAAATCCAGGCATGGAGCACTGGACAGCATTAAAGAATCTCCTCAAGTATCTAAAGAGAACGAGGAATCATATGCTTGTATATTCAGGTGCAGACCTGAATCTCGTAGGCTACACTGATTCTGACTTTCATTCAGATAAGGGTGATCGTAAGTCGATCTCAGGCTCACTGTTTACTCTTGGAGGTGGACCCATAGTGTGGAGAAGCGTAAAGCAACCTATCATTAAGAATTAAACTACGGAAGCTGAGTATGTAGCGGCCTCTGAGGCAGCTAAGGAAACGGTATGGCTCAAGAAGTTTCTTGGTGATTTGGAAGTAATTCCGAATATAAATGATCCAATACCACTTTACTGTGACAACAATGGAGCGGTGTCGAATTCCAAGGAACCGCAAAGTCACAAGAGATCAAAGCATATAGAGAGAAAGTACCATCTAATCAGAGAGATCGTGCACAGGGGCGACATTTCGGTCCTAAAGATCGCCTCGGCCTACAACCTAGCTGATCTATTCACCAAGACGCTGGCATCTAATGTCTTCGACAAGCACTTGGAGTGTATGGGAGTGAGAGACATGTGTCATCTGCTTTAGAGCAAGTGGGAGAAATATGTAGTAGATAGATAAATGTAATAAGGTGTGCTCTAAAAAAATTTGTTGCTTGTCATTACGGGCAAGTGGGAGATTGTTAGGTGTAGTGCCCGAAAGAAAATTTATGTAATTGTTTTTATTGAATAAATTATAGATTTTATTTCATCTTATTATTTGCTTTGTGCGTATATTTAATACATTGCTGAAAACCCCAAGTCGTATCATATGTAGCCATATAACCTAGTGTGTGTCACACATGAGGATTAAGTTTATGGTGATACACTTGAACTATTAGTCCGTGGTGAACTTAATCAAAGTATGGGGTCTGTTGAATAAACCACCATTAATACGCCCAGAACACTTTATGGTGTGACCGTCCTATCCGGACTGTCGACATTGGTTGTCTAAGTGGGGCATTTATATATGATGAGAGTCATATAGATTTGGACCGATTTAATCGAGTTTCTCATATAATTCCGTGATTGAGAAATCTTATTAAATCACAAGATGATCATATATGGATTAACCTTAATCCTAAAGTGGTTACAAACTCCTACTTGTTTCGGGATAGGGTTTGGTGTGTTCGTTAAGGATCGCTAAGAGGCGCGGTCCGAATCACTTTCACGTTGGCATTGTTCGGAATGAGTGAGGAGTGTGTGTCTCACGATATGGAATCTGTTCCTTCCTGCGGGAATTAGAAAGACAATCCCCTTATTTGTTGATCCTAGAAATTGATCAATCCCGGGAGTTCGTATTGGTTATGAACTAATTGATCACTAGTGGGTTGATGGTAAATAAGGATAATACGTATTGAAGAAGGTTTACGGAAATAATCCTACTTCAGTACGGATAGTCTATGGAGGGTTAGTTTATATGAAATGATTATATCAATGGACACATATCGACTCGACTCGACGTTTTTGAGAATAAGTTATATCTATAATCGATAGAGTTCAGTTTCGGATTTATGGTGGCGTAATTCCGGAATTAATAAATTAAGTGGAAATGTTCTGTTCGATGAATATTTACTTAATTTATTGTAGCTACTGATTATAGGTCCATGGTCCCCGGTTTGGCTCCTAACACGCGAGTGAATTCTCGTTTTGTGGAACCTCTAGAATAAATTAAATAGTTGGTGGTCCCCGGTTTGGCTCCTAACACGCGAGTGAATTCTCGTTTTGTGGAACCTCTAGAATAAATTAAATAGTTGGTCTATTTAATGAAATGCAAATATTATTTATTTGGTAAATAATATGTAAAATAGAAAAGACATTTTCTATTAAAAATGATGACAATATTGGCGCCACACATTAGCATAATTTAGGAGAACAAAATTTTCTAGATTATGTCACATGTGTGATTAATTAATTATCTATTTATCGGATAATTAATGGAAAATTAAGAGATTGATTTTTTGGGAATTATCTCTTATTTTGTAGCAAAAATAACTTTTCCTTATGGGAATAGGTTTTTGTGGTGTGAAAATGATAACTCTTTTGACCAGTTATTTTCCTATATAAAGAGAGTTCCTCATAATATAATTTACACACAATCTGCGCCACTTATCAAATAAAGGAGTGAAAAATTAGTTCATTTTTCTAGTCATTGAGAGAAGAAAACCCTAGGGGTTTTTCTTGCAAGCATATTCGAGGAGGTTCTTCAACGATGATCGACATCCACCGGTCGTCGCTTGGAGATACAATCCCGAAGACTACGGCATCTCCCTTCGGTCGAATATCTTTTCCTCTCCGATAAGGTAAATCTTCAACCTTCTCGTAGGATTAATTAGTTATGTCTCATATCGTAAATCGAATAAGGTTCCGCTGTGCAGAGATCGAGTTTCTCGATCGGTGCTATTACTTCTAGCAACTTTAACTTGTTTGTACCATTTGAACTTTGTTTATATTTCAAAACATATTTCGGGTTCCCGCCAAAGCTAACTATTGTCGCATAGCTCTTAATCCCATCCCCTTTGTTGTTTTCACAATCATCTTTTTAGCCAGCCTTTTCGTCAAAGGATCCGTGGGGTTATTCTTTGACTCTACGTAGTCAATAGAGATCACACATTGTTTAAGTAAACCATAAGAGACTGATGTATCAAGATGAGGTGTTGTTACGTACCATTGTAAGTCTTACTTGCTAGTGAATACAAAGTAGAATTATTATCACAATGTATCATCACTGTTGTAGATGGTTTTCCTATAGAGAATATCATTTAACGAATTCCTCAGTCATTCCGCATTCTTACCGCATCTTCCAATCACTACAAGAAATTTGTCTTTTATTGAGGAGAACTCGGTCCTCATTGAAGCTTCCGCCGCTAATGATATATAATGAGGAGAAGTGGATCTCCTCATTAATTAAATCATACATTTAATGAGTATATTAGCTCCTCATTAAAATTATTCTTAATGACCACTAATCTCCTCATTATCTAGTCATTACTCCACATTAAATAAAATTCAATACACCACAACTCCTCATTAAATGGCCATTTGCTCCTCATTTGATATGCATGTTTATTTGGACCAATTTACATGTTGTCATGATGTTATAATTCTTTCTTTCACTTGTGACTGTTTTTTTTCCAGCCCAAAAGACTATTGAAGTGGACTCATCCACACTATCATGTAGAACTTACAATGAACAATCACCCAAGAGAAATACAATACCACACATCAACTTAAAACACCACTGTAGAAAGAATATGATAATTGCATTGAGATACTCATTAGAGCTCAAGTTTAACTCTTTCTTACAAAACTAATATTCAAATTCCATTGTGTTTTAAAATAAAAGACACGGATAAGCTCATTTGATTGCTCTAATGTCAAACTACCATTTCACAATGTAATGGTTTAATGTACATAGTTGATTAATTTACCTTCCATTAACCTAAGGAACACAGTGTTTAACAAGGGCTATGGTGATGTTTTTAACAATATGCCCGATTGATTTCTTACAAATAGTTGATTATCATCGTAATTGGTTTTTTTAAACTTAATGTCTTAAAATCGTTCTCCATGTGATGACATGATAAGTGTAATACCAAAGTAAGTTAAAATGTAGTGGATTTAACAATCTCTGCAAGATAATTTACAAAGTAGCAGAGAGACTAGTACACTAGTCAGATCCCTGGACTCATACTAGTTAATGACCAAAACAAGCTGCAACATTTAATTGGTTGAGAGAGATTAAAAAGAACTTCAATACCAAACTACACTTTGGCAAAGACTCGAGTACAAATCAGAGTAGAAAATTTGGACAAAGAATATACCTGATGCAAAGGCTTAAGCATATAGACTAACTCAAGCTTCTAATTGATTATAAGGCAGATTATGATTTTGCCGGTTCGTAGCCCGTAGAATCCGCTATCACGAAAATGAATAATCTTGGTTAAGGTTGGATTAATACCTTGAATTGGGTCTCTCAAATCTTAATGCTTCTAGGATTCCAAAATTTTATGACCGGGTCTAGGGGTGTCTTACGGTTAAAGTATAATTAAAGACCATGTCTCGATTATCGAATTTAGGAGAGATTGGTCGCTTGGCGGTTGTCGATGACTATAACAGTTTATCAAAAAATTAGTGCATCATTCTTGCGTCAGTGATATATCGAGTAAATCGAGGTAGAAATAACTACTTTAGCTGGAGCCTTCTTATTATTGACTTTATCACTACTTTGTATCGTTTTTGTCTCGTTGATTAGAACTCTTCACTTTAATTATTGCAATTTTGGTCAATACACAACCACTTGGATTTCTTTATTACTGTTCTGAAAGGAAATAGTCAATTGTTCCTCGTGGGATCGACTCCAACTTACCCTGTACTAGTTATAGAGTGAGAAAGGATATAATTTTGGTGGATTAACGACACATCAGATTTTGGCGCCATTGACGGGGAATGGCAATTGTATTATTTCTTTTCGGGACTTTGTTACACTAATCCTTTCAGTGCATGCCTAGGTCTTGTAGAACAGGGTGAATTGATATTCGATCCAGAAATCAAAAACACGGCTAAAAAACAAACAAAAGAGACAAAAGAAGCTAAGAGGCAACTCAATGCATCCTCGTCTTCACCTGGTCTTGCACTAGCTACTGTTCTAGCAGATTCATCCCATGAAGATGATGCGTTATATGGAATTTGAGTCTTAAGAGATGGCAGAAAATCAAAGGACATTAAGAGAAATGGCATCTCTGGATTTTGATCAACAACCTATATACGTAGAATTCCCGGGGATGGACCAACCATTCAAATTTAGGCATCATTGATGCACACGCTACCTAAGTATCATGGAATGGCAATAGAAGATCCGTATAAACACTTAATGGATCACCATTTGGCTTGTACCACACAGAGACTCCAAGGTATGACAGAGAATCAAATGAAGCTAAGAACTTTTGCATACACCTTAGAAGGAAAAGCCAAGAGTTGGTTCTATTTACGTCCTTCAGGATCTATCACAACATGGGCTTCCATGAGAGCAAAGTTTATGGAAAGATTCTTCCCTGCTTCACGAGCTTATCACATCAGAAAAGATATATGTGGAATCAGACAGCAGCCAGGGGAAACATTATTTGACCATTGGGAGAGGTTCAAACATTTTCTTGCAAGTTGTCCACATCATCAAATCCCAGAACAATTACTCATTCAATATTTTTATATGAGAGACTTATAACAAGAGAAAGGAAAATAATTGAAGTAGCAAGCGGTGGAGATTTTATGAACAAAACATGTGACAACGCCAAGAAGCTGATTCAGAATATGGCAAGTAATGCGCAACAGTTTGGCTCACGAGAGGATGAGGCACAAACAGTGAACGAAGCAAACTTCTCCTCCATTGACCGGCGCCTCGACAAGGCGACATCGTTGGTTGAAAAGATGGCAACATGGAAAATACATCAAGTATGGACTTGTGGTGTATGTTCAATGGTGGGACACCAAACTGACATGTGTCCCACATCGTGAGATGTCGGTATTGAACAAGTAAATGCGGTCGGTGGTTTCCAAGGGTAGCAACAAATGAAGTATGATCCATATGCGAATACTTATAATCTAGGTTGGAGGGATCATACTAACTTCAGCTATAAGCAACAAGGAACATGGCGACATGGAAGATACATCAAGTAAAGACTTCTGGTGTATGTTCGATGGTGGGACACCAAACTGACATGTGTCCTACATCGCGAGATGATGGTATTGAACAAGTAAATTAGGTCGGTGGTTTCTAAGGGCGGCAACAAATGAAGTAGGATCCATATGCGAATACTTATAATCCAGGTTGGAGGGATCATCCTAACTTCAGCTATAAGCAACAAGGAACACAACAACGATTCTTGCCTTAACCACAATATCAGCAACCACAAGCACCGGTGCCTACTAGACCTTTTATGGAAGAAACGATGAAGAGTTTGACCTCTTCTTTGCAGCAAACCGTGCTACACGAGACTCAAAAGATGCAACAAACTGTACAACAAGAGACTCAAAATATCCGGCAAGGTGTGCATCAAGAGGTCCAGAATATGCAACATGATCACTTGAAATTTCAAACTGAGACAAGATCAGGGCAAAGAAATTTTGAGATCAAAATGTCTCAATTGTCCTTCATGGTAAGTCAAATGCAACAAGACCAAGGAAAGCTTCCTTCTCAAGTGGTAATAAATCCAAGGGAAAATGTGCAGTTGTGCTGAGGAGTGGCAAGGAGTTAGAAGAGCCACTTGTGAAAAAGCAAGGTAAAAAAGAAGCCAGTAAAAGAGAAAGAGGAGCATCATATGGAAATGTCTAATACAAAGCAAGAGGCGGCTGTCGGTGACTATAACCAGTTTATCACTAAATTAGTGAGTCATTCTTGCGTCAGTGATCAATCGAGGTGGAAATAACTACTTTAGCTAGAGCCTTCTTATTATTGACTTTATCACTACTTTATATCACATTTGTTTCGTTTATTAGAACTCTTCACTTTAATTATTACAATTTTAGTCAGTCCACTTGGATTTCTTTATTACTGTTCTGAAAGGAAATAATCAACTGTTCCTCATGGGATTGACTCTGACTTACCCCGTACTAGTTATAGAGTGAGAAGGGATATAATATTGGTGGTTTAACGACACACCAACGAACTTATCAACTTTCACCAGCACATCTTCTACAACTCCACAAAGTTGCTTAGATCTATCAGCCAATTGAAAGGTTATAGATGTTTCATTTAACTCATTCAAGCCTAGCTTATGAAAAATGGAGAGTGGTATTGAATTGACACTGGCTCCAAAAGCACACAATGCTTTGTTCAGGCATACTCCTCCAATGGTGCAAGGTATGAGGAAGCTCCCATGATCTTTACACATAGGGGGCAGCTTGCGCTGTAAGACTGTTGAGCATTCCTCGTTACTATAAATAGTCTCAAGGTCTAACAACTTCCTTTTGGAGAGACTGCTTCTTTCAAGAATTTCGCGTACTCTGGCATCCCGGCCAGATATTCTACCAAAGACATATTCACTTGAAATTTCTTAAACATTTCAATGAATTTTTTATGACGAGAATCATCATGATTTGGTTTAGATTTCCCAGGAGGATAGGGTAAAAAAGCAGAATTAATAGTTATAGTTCGTGAAGACTTACCTGCTGCCTGCTGCTGCAGTTCCTGCTTATCTTCTGAAATTCCAGGCTCTCGATTAATCGGACCAATGTCGCGTCTAATCGGGCTCCCTGTTCTCCCTAATTCTGCTACGTTCTGATGTTCACTGCTGTCTAATTCTTCCGTGGATAGTTGGTATAACTGGTCCAGGCAGTTCCCTTCCGCTTCTTGTCATAATGGCATTCACGTCCCTCAAATTCTTCTCAGTGTTAGTTGGCAATCCATCAGGAGAACGGACTGACACTTATTCGGCAATCTGCCCCACCTGGTGCAACAAATTCTGCACTAAAGCTTCCTAATTGGTCAGTCTTGCATCGTGCTTCTGACAATATGTTGTAAAACATGCACTAAGCTCACACATGGACTTAGTAAGTTGATTGACCGTGTCGGTCACAGTTGAGCTCATCTTATTTATGGCTGCTTTCCAACCACCGGACTTATTGAATTGAGGCATGAATCCACCAGTTTTCTTTGGTCTCTCTCCACCATTAGGATCACTTAGTTGAAAAATAGGGTGGTCGTCAGAACCTGGGCGATATCCGCCCCCATAAGGATTTCCTTGCTTCCCAAATAGTTCATGTCCTTAGTGTTGGTTGCTTCTACTCTTTGTACTTTCTCGACCATGGCAATACGGTCTTGCATGCCATCCATCTTCTCGTTGATGACCATTCATTGATATAAAATCTTTTGAGAGGCGTCATCTCAGAATACTCCTTCAACTGATCGTGCTGTATCAACTTCATGTGTTCCCCATTGAATCATAAGGGATATCTGTTACAACTTCTCTTTAGCCTCTTCTGGTGAAAACAATGCAAAGTTCCCGTTGCTATACGTATCCACCCTCATCTTCTCACTTGCCCTCAATCCGTGATAGAAACTATGCATACGTATGGGGATGTCATGATGAGGGTAATTCCGTTGCTCTTCCTTAAACCATTCTCAAGCTTCTTCAAAGGTTTCTGCTGATTTTTGCTTGAAATTCATGATCTATTGTCTCATCTATAGTGACATTCAAGGTGGGAAGTACTTATTCATAACCTTTTATAGTACATCGGTCAAAGTTTAGATCGACCCTGGTTCTAGAGATAAGAGCCAATGCTTTGCCTTGTCTTTCAGAATGAATAGGAATAATTTCAATATAATATTGTCCTCAGGCACCCCTGTTGGATTGATTGTGTGATGAACTCCAGGAAATTGGTGACATGTACACTTAGGTCTTCATTTGGCACTACATGGAAAGTAGTGTAGTTGGTCACCATCTGAATCATGTTCGTCTTTGGATAAAAGATCTCTTATGTGTTCACTGGCTAAACAATTGATGGCGCAAACTGCTCAATCATTGGCATCGCATAACTCTATAGAGTCCTTCTTTCTGCAGCTGCTTCTGCTGGTTGATTTGCTCTTCCATTGACTCTGTTAGCTACAATTGTCTCGTCTGGGTCCTCTAAGTTGGGTACCTCTTCCTCCTTCGTGCGAACTCAAAACTTAACAAAAAGAAATAGTTAGTAACTTGCCTCGGCGGCTGTTACACATGTCTGGTAGACTTGAAAATACAGACTCTACCTACTAACTCGACGCTGAATGGATAGAACCGTTTCTGTCAACTCTTGGATGCTTGATTAATCACGGGTAATCCTTGATTAATTGGGTGAAGTTTTCTTCCAATTTCAAACTGGACAGCCTCTGTACGACTCCTGTATTAACAGACTCGAGAATTATAAAAAAATGTATACAAATTCAACCTCAAGTAAAAAGTATTCTAGACATGAGTCCCCGTCAACGGCGCCAAAAATCTTGATGTCAGCCAAATGGACTGCTAGTAGCAATAGGACTAGGTCTATCGTAGTAGAGTAATAGTGAGTCAAGGTCGAATCCCATAGAGACTCGTAAGATACGTTTAATTTAAGATTGATCGTCACAAAAGCGGTCTACGACCAACTAGGGTGAAGAAAGAATAAAGTGGTAACTAGAAACACGCAAGATTATGCAAGTTCAACTAGAGCACACAAGAGTTTATATTAGTTCTAACTATGAGTGATTACTTATTCCCCCCCATATCATGCATCAATCATCCCCATTGGTAAATTTTAATTCTTTGTCAGCTACGGTTGCAATCTCCTAACCCTATCTACTTCCATTATAAGGACAACAGACAATCTATGTGCAATTAACCTCCTTCGTTGGTTGTATTAATTCGCAAGCATTAAGTTTTAGAGTTGCAGGCTCAAGACCAAGAACCTCCTACTTATCTATCGACAATGACTAGCACGTTCCTAAGGATTGATCAAGACTACGTCCTAACTAACACTTCACTAACAGTCCTTCGGGTTAATTTACGATGACATGCAAATAATTGATCAGGCTACTAACATGTAATTTAAATTTATCGATCAACGTAGCTGGCGCCAATTATCATGAATTAGGATTTACTAGTATTCAGATTTAACGATAAAAGCCATCATAGATCTGAAGAACGTAACCTCTATTTCATGATTTCTTCACCAACGATTCAGATCTATACTTTCATGGGGTAATAAACTAACTACTACATAGCAGAACTAAATAAACAATCAAAGCATACTAATCAACAAAAGAACAACATATCTACATCTTGGAAAAGACAGAAAACCATACCCTCAAAGATAAGTGTAGATCTTGCTCAGATCTCTCCCTAAGAGGCAAATCCGTCGACTCCGTGACTAAAACTCATAAAATAAAGAATAAAGGAACTTTTATTACATTAAACTTGTAATATTTATGGTACTAATGTTACATTGAAATCCGGGACTAATGCTCCTTTTTCTAGTGCTAAATTGTCTTAGACACGCCTAAATCTTCCCCTCGTCCAAGAAAACGAGTTCGGAAGGTTCTGGATTGCTCCATTAATCAGCCGGATCTACCTATTAATCGGGGGTAATTTTTCCCTTTTTCTTCTGCTGACTCAACTTGGAAGATTTTGGAATACTCTAGGCCCAATCCTTTTGTCTAGTCCACTCCTGAATTTCCACAAGGCTTTGCCCAATATTTCGTATCCTGAAAATAATCAAATAAAGCATGAAATAATATTGAATCGGGGAAAATAAGCATTAAATGCAAAATACTCGACTTATGAACCCGACTTATGACATTCAACTCAAACGGTTCATAATTAAAGGTCGAAAGAACTATTTTTAGCTCATAATAGATAGAATGTTGATGCCGTAGGATATACTATTTTAAACGTCATCACACTACTAAAATACCTAGAAGCTCAGGTAGCATTTTCATTCCCCTTCATGATCAAGGTAGTTTTGTCATGCATGCTCTACGTTTTTTGGAACTGCCAACAAATTTGAAGTTGAAGTTAAAGTGCTCCATTATTGTGAGGACTTTTATGCTAAGAATGGCATCGTACCACTTATCATGGAAATGAACTTTTTCATCCTCTATTCCATTTTACATGATATCAGGACAAGCCGCTTCCTTGAGAGCAACACGAATTTTTTTATCGAACTCGTCAGATTATTCGAGCTCATGCTTGCACGCCATTTAGTATACTTATAGATAAGCGAATACAATTGTGGAGTTCTTAGCTAAGTCCTCGAGTTCCACTGGCTTATCCCATCAATATGAGAATCACACACTTATTCCTTTAAAGTAACACCTTCATATTCTTCGTCATAGACTTGGATTGTCTACTATTCGCCTTGTGAAACAAGATGAATTACTGGAAAGCACTATTCAATGCTTTGAAGAGTGCAAATATGGTTGTCTTTATCACAACTATATCTTCATTATTTTGCTTCAGGTTTATATGCCGTATCACCACGGTTTGTTACAGAAGAGCATATTTACGGTTGTGGGATGGATCAAATCTTGTAGTGCGACTCATTAGGTCAAATCAGCTGGCTTTTATTTTAAAAATCACGTTGAGGTCAATAATATTGAATTGGAAGGACGCATGGAGCAGCACTTTAAAAGAACCTTTCAATTTGTTGAAGGGTTCAAACCATGTGTTAGTTATTTTTCTTATAGCACTTTGATCTTCGTGATCAATTCGAGGCTAGCCCTTTACGTGGCTAGTCAACCTTTATTCTAAGACGGAGGATGCTAATCACAAACAATATTTGTTTTACTATATTTTGCAATCCTAATGTGCTTTAGGTGGTCTTTTTTTTCGGATACATAGGATGTTGTACTCTTTCCTATGCGTAGGATTTTCCTACAAGTTTGCCATGTATAAGTTTAATGAAGGCAGGGCTACGCATCATCTATGTAATATGGTATGAGGAGAGGGCCAAGATACGACTTTGTATGAACCTTTTTCTTAATAAAAGGCTCAATTCTTTAAAAAAAAGACTTGAGTACGCTTCAAGATTAACTATATATTTCTATAATATGGGCTAAAAATTCGAGGCATTTAAACTAGTACGACTATAATCATTTGACCCCTCAACCTTTTCAATTTAACAAGCTGGTCCCTTAGTTCACTAAAAGCATACCTTATAGTCCTCCCAGGAAAGAAAACAAAAAAATTGTCTCTTTTGAAGTATTTTCAAGGAATATGCTTTGGAATATTCTACCTGGTGGCACGGGTTTGAGATTTGTTTAAAGGATAAAAATGTCCAATGGCGAGTTCAACCCTAATCCGCTTACTTTTCTTTCCTACAATCTTCTCCGCCACCACTAAAATTGTGTCATTACCATGTCAGTTAATATTTATAGGCAAGAGGCCTAGAAATATAAGAAGTCCATTCTTCCTCATATTTTATAAGAAAAATTAAAAACCATGCCTTGTGATTTAATAATTCTTGTTGAAAGGTTTTGGTTCAAACTACAGATCGTTGATCATGGCATATCATTTATCCTGGGCTTCATACGTAGGTAATCTTCCATTGTTTTTGTTTTCTCCTTTTATGCATTGTACTAGTTGGTATTTAATCTGATATCTGAGAACAACCAATTCTAGAAACACATCATCAAATTTATATGGAAAATGATAATTTTTGTTGTTGGTCGTTAGAAATGTATATTTCTTGCCTCATATGCGTTGCAAATCTGAAATTTTATCACATATTTATGACACCGTGTAAAGCAGTTTCCACTGTCTTCATCACGGAAGAGTTTTCCAGGAAAACATAGCTTTTGGGGATCCTCTTGTTGTTTTTTTCACCCGGTCCCATCATTTTGTCCGCCATTCATTGTAAATGACGGGTCAACCAAACAATTTACGATGGCACACAAAGTATAAAAAGTAACCATATTTATGCATTAGTTAGAAATGTATATTTCTTACCTCCATGGAAGCTGCATCAAACAAGTTTGAGCAAGAGGGTGTCATATTGTACATGTGGTGCCGATTGATTACAGTATCATCAACCACCACTACAACTAAGGATATTAATGCCAAGATGAAATTTTCCTTTCTCAGGTCTTTTTAGATGAAATTGTTCCATATTCATCTGGTTTGGATTATTTGGCCCATGTGATCTTTGTTAATTCTGGAGAGGTATGTTTGAGGATAAACTTTTTTGCTTGTTTGAACATTCCTTGTGTGTCCGTCCATCTCGCTTTCACCTTTCACCATTGGAGAATGAAATTTTGTTAGCCTTTAATTCTACTCTTTTTATTGTTGTTTTCGGTGTTCTTGGAAATGCTATGATTTTAGTTTAAAGTCGGCCATTTATTTTGTTTGATGTGCTTGTCAGGATATTTCAATGAAGATAATCTCGTTTTGTCAACAAGGACCCAAAACTGTCTTTGTAATTGCTTGTAATGGTTTGGTTTCAAATGCTACCCTTCGACAGCCTGGTTCTAGCAATGAGGTGACTACATATGAGGTGATTAACTATATATCCAATCATATTTATTTTGTTAGTTAATTGTGGTAATAATGACTATATTAATTGTGGTAATAATGTCTTTGAACATGTTGGACGAGAATAGTTATGGTACAACGGTGATTCGTGGGTTGTACCAAGTGGAGGGCTGCACATTTATCTTTATAAACATCTCCAAGGCTTCCAACCCTCTTTCTTTTAAGCTCAGTATGATCTCCATTGTCTCCATCTCCCACTTTTCTTGAAACATCTTTAAATAGTTCATCTGTTCTTTCTGAGAACCTGACTTGCTTACGAAACTGTTGTTAAATATTGTCTGAGCTTGCAGATAAGAGTTCAAGAGTTTCAAGAATAAAAAAAAATTGTTATTTGCTTACATGGGTCCCTCCACAAATCACTGCACCATTTTCAGAGTGAATCGAGCAAGGATTCAGGAAGCTGCATTGAAGTTAATGATCCTCTCGCAAACAGTTCAATCATCGGAAAACAGTTAGAAGTTTGTTGTGTACAATTAGGGCATGTTTGGTATAGGGAAAAGCTGAGAAAAGAAAAGTGTTGAGAAAAGACCTTAGAAAAGAAAAGGCTGAGAATAGAAAAGAATAGATTCTCACCATTTGTTTGGGTATACGGAGAAAAAAAATGTTGAGAATAGAATTTTCAAGTATTCCGTTTGGCGAGAGAAAATGTACAAAAGAAAAGAAAAGAATTAGCAATCTATTCTCACCTGTCTGTTTGGTTGTCATGGAGAAGAATGTAATTGAATTTATGAGTGAGATTTTTTAATTATATATTAAAGTTGTAATTTTAATGAGGATTTTTTTAGTTTGTTAAATGAAACAAACAATACAAAAATAAAACAATTAAACTTGCGGAAAAAAGTGGAAGGTTGGTGAGAAAAAGGTGGAGGGAAAAAAGGTGACTTTTCTATTCTCTATCTGCTTTTCTTCAGGAATAGCTGAGAATCAAAAGTTGAGAAAAGAATGGCATTTTGAGAAAATACAGTAAGTTGAGAAAAGATTCTTTTCTTTTCTTCGTCAACCAAACGTATCTAAATTAAGAAAAGAAAAGGAATCTCATCTCTTTTCTCCCTACCAAACACGCCCTTAATGTTGTTGTAACCGTCTTAGCTATTAGCAATTGAACATTTAGAGAGTCTATATATAGTTAAAATCACAGTTTGCAAATTTCTTTCTTTCGGACTCTTTTTGTTTTCATTGCTTTGTATCTTTTCATCCGGCTGTTTTTGCTTTGAATCTACGCGAATACACCCCAACAATAAACACCTATAATGACACACGTATAAAGGCATTTTTCAAAAAAAATGCCACTAAAAGGAAGATAATTTAGGAGAAGAAATTTTTCTAAATTATGTCACATGTGTGATTAATTAATTATCAATTTGTTGGATAATAAATTGAAAATTAAGAGATTGATTTTTTGTGAATTATCTCTTATTTTGTAGCAAAAATATCTTTTCCTTATGGGAATAGGTTTTTGTGGTGTGAATATGATAACTCTCTTCACAAAATCTGTGCCACTTATCAAATAAAGGAGAGAAAAATTAGTTTCTTGTTCTAGTCATTGAGAGAAGCATATTCGAGGAGGTTCTTCAACGAGGATCGACATCCACCAGTCGTCGCTTGGAGATACAATCCGGAAGACTACGGCATCTCCCTTCGGTCGAATATCTATTCCTCTCCGATAAGGTAAATCTTCAACCTTCTCGTAGGATTAATTAGTTATGTCTCATATCGTAAATCGAATAAGCTTCCGATGTGCAGAGATCGAGTGTCTCGATCGGTGCTATTACTTCTAGCATGTGGTATCGGAGCCAAGGTTAAATTTTTCGATATCGAGAGCATAATTAATTTAATTAGGAGTGGAATTGCATATTATGTAGCATTTTTTATTTTTGTTGAATGATTGAATGTTGTGGTTGACGAGATGGATTGGGGTTGATACTTGTTTACCGTTAGATCTATTGTAAACTCGTATAATTAGTATTATACGAGTATAGGATATATGTAATTTTTTTTGAATCTATGTAATTTATTTTTGCAATTTAAATTTTATAGTAGTAGTTTTTTTTTGTCGGATCCGTCGGCCAAAAGAAATCTTCAATGGAAAGAAAAAGGGGCGCTGCAACAATATTGTGTTCCAGGCACTGTTCATGCGACGAAAAAAAAAAAACCCGGATCCTGTACGAGAAGTCATCAAAAGGAAATGGAAGTCATCAATATTCATCAAAGATCAAAGTTGAAGTTGACGATTTAATTTTAATTTTTCTTTTTTTGCTTTTCCTAGTTTAAATAGGTTAGATACGGGGTACCAACGATCCATCTCAGTGGTTTAATTTTACACATTTATTTTCATGTTCAATAATTTATGTGAAATAACCATGCCATGACATGCATCACATTCATGAATTCCACTCCCAGCATATGCATACATGTAGATAATTAATCATGACATTAATTAAGCATGTATGAAACGTAATTAATTTAGACTAATTTAGGTAATTAATTAAATTAATTAAAACGAACGGAATTTTATCGGGATATAAAATTCACATGATAAACTTAATTTGGGATTGTAAATCCCACGGGGTTTAGGTTATGTAGTGTCTACATAAATTTTGAATTTTTATAAATCGAAAATTGGAAAATCCAGAAAAGTTGGACACCAACTAAGAAAAAGGTTCAAAAATTGGTTCGGGCGGTCAACAGGGCTTCGGCTCGACTCGACTTGTCCGTCCAAGTGCGACGTTATCGTCGGGGGTCCGGCAAGGTCAAGCTATACGGCGAGCTGAGGCTCAATGGGGCAACCTTAGCCCGATTCATCCAGCACTCGTACATGAATCGATTAGTTGGTGGTTGCTTTTCTTGATTTATTGTTTTTCGATTTATTCGAAAAAATCTACAGTCCCAGAACTTTTATCGTGACGCATTTAGGATAATAAAATTCTTTGTGAATTTTATTTGTGTAGTGTCTACACAAAAAGAATTTAATCCATAAAATTGGAGGATTGTGGATATAGTGACGTTAGTTAGACGGTATTTTGAACCGATGAACTAGTGGGAGGATTTTAAATATTCATAATCTATTGTTTTGGATTATTAGAAAATTCTAAAATCCTAAAAGAGACTACCTAATTTTCAAAATAACGAGTGGGAGCGGGGAAGGTGACAACCAACCCCACGGCCTCTACTGTTGACACAAGAAAGTGAGAGAATGGTGTGCCTCGTGCCGCTTTGATTTCGGCCCCCCAAAGGATGGTCTTCACCGCTATCAAAATGCATGGCTTGGTCTCCGAAAGAATAGGACTTTGGGTACTCGTCGAGTCACTGACCGACCCTAAGGCGGCATACTCGGGGCGTACTTTGAGATCCGAAACAAGAGGGTCACACTCATAAGAATATTGTTGGAAATATCTTGGCCGAAAAAGGAAGGTAATCGCATTTAAAAAGAGATGTCTGGTTCTCGCTTAATTGTTGAGAGAGCTTGTCTCAACTTAATCGTCACCTCTTTGACCTACCCTAAGGCGGCACCGTAGGTGTGAGAGTAAGTCCTTGGAATGATAGGGTAAACGCATGCATGCATGACATCACGTTTATTATTCCTAAAATCATAATTAGTTGCGGTATATGATTTGATTTATTTCTCATTTTTTATTCTATAGCATAATGTCTTCTCAAGTAACAAATCTGCTAAATGAAAAATTGACCGGAAACAAATTTAACAAGTGGAAAAGTAACATGAATGTTGCGCTCATCTTCGAGAACGTTAAGTTTTTCCTATCTGAGGCTTGTCCTCCGACTCCTCCCCTGAACGCTTCATGAGCTATACGCGATGACCAAAAGCAATGGGTACAGGCGGACAATAAGGCTCGTGGCATAATGCTGGACTCCATGTCGGAGATCATATTGACCAAGCACGAGAACATGGAGAGTGCGTGAGAAATCATGGACTCTCTTATTTCCATGTTTGGTGCCCCATCTGATCAAGCAAGACATGAGGCTGTCAAGTTAGCCATAAACGCCAAAATGAGGAAAGGTTAGTCGGTAACTGGTCATGTGATGAACATGATTAACTACTTTGCTGATGCTGAGACTCATGGCTCTAGATTTGACGATGCAACTCAAGTGAGTGTGATCTTAGAATCACTTACACCTGAGTTCCTCCAGTTCAAGTGTAACTATGTCATGAACAAACTCAAATTTGATTTGACTTAGTTGATTAATGAACTGCAAGTGTTCGAAGCTATCTCCTCTAGGAGAAGCCGAGAAGGGGAAGTAAAGGCCAAGGCCTATGTGGCCGAAGCTAAGGCATCGAGCTCTGGAATCAAGAATAAGCCTAAGGAAAAACAGGCAAAGCAGCCAAAACGTGAAGAGAATTGGGCAAATCCAATGAAGAAGAAGGCTAAACAGATAACTTCCAAGACAAAGGGGAAATGTTTCCACTACCATGAGGTAGGACATTAGAGGCGCCATTTTCCAGCATACCTCAAAGAGGCTAAGGAAGGGAAAGGCCTTAACGACAAGCTAGGGAAAGGATAAGAAGGGTAATTCTGAATTACTAGTCTTGGAATCCTATACGAGACTCGAAAATGTATCAACTTGGATACTATATTCGGAGCTACTAACCATGTTTGTTCTTCTTTGCAGATCCTTAGTTCATATTAGGAGCTAGAGGAAGGCACGCTGACGATGAGAGTTGGGAACAATGCAGTGGTTTCAGCTAGAGCAGTGGGAGTAGTTAGTTTATGTTTTGGCAATAAATTCTTGGTTTCAAACCATGTTTATTTTGTTCCAAATTTTTGTAGAAATTTAATTTCAGTTTCAATGTTGCAAGAACAATTGTATTCTCTTTCTTTTGATAGTAATAAAATTGTCATTTCTAGAAATGGTCGTGATATTTGTTTTACAATTTTGGAAAATGGATTACATTTTGTTAAACTAATAGAAACTCCACTGCTTAACTCTGAAATGTTTAAAGTAGAACATCGAAATCTGTTAAAAGACAGAAAGTTTCTCACCATGATAAAACATACCTTTGGCATTTAAGACTTAGTCATATTTCCTTGGAAAGAATCAGAAGACTGGCCAAGGGTGGTCCCTTGAGTGAGTTATCAGTTGACACACTCCTAGCCTGTGAATCTTGCCTGGAGGGAAAAATGACTAAACGACCCTTCTCATCAAAGGGATATAGAGCTAAGGAACCTTTGGAATTAGTACATTCAGACTTGTGTGGTCTGATGAATATACATGCTAGAGGTGGTTTCGAGTATTTTATGACTTTCATCGATGACTACTCGAGAAATGGATATGTTTATCTTTTGCATAGGAAGTCCGAAGCTTTTAATAAGTTTAAGGAATTCCAGGCAGAGGCCAAAAGGCAACTGGGTAAATCATTTAAGTGCCTTCATTCTGATCGAGGAGGCGAGTACTTGGATACGGACTTCACTGATTACCTCTTCGAACATGGGATCTGTTCTCAGCGTTCCGCACCCAGGACACCTCAGAAAAATGGAGTTGCTGAGAGGAGAAACAGAATATTAATTGACATGGTCAAGTCAATGATGAGCTACGCATCACTGCCGATTTCCTTTTGGGGATATGCACTACAAACAGCGGTCCGTATATTGAATGTGGTTCCGTCAAAGTCTGTCGATAAGACGCCCATTGAGTTATGGAAAGGGAGTAAACCTAGTTTGCGCCATTACCGTATCTCGGGGGTGTCCCGCACATGTGCTTTTGGAAGACAAGACTAGCAAGATGCAAGCACATATAAAAGTATGTATGTTCATAGGGTATGCCGAAGGAACGAGAGCAGGTCTGTTTTATGATCCAGAAGACAACAAGGTGATAGTTTCAACTAATGCCACGTTTCTCGAGGATCAGTATATGACAGACTTCAAACCTCGAAGTAAAATAGTACTCGAGGAGTTACTTCGACATGGTCGACCACTTTGGTGACACCTCGTGTCATGAATAACACTAATAACGCCACAGTTGATCTAGAGAATCCTAGACCACTCAGATGTACCGAAAGGGTGGTTCGGCCACCTACTCGATACGGCATGCAAGAGGAGGCAAATATTGCAGTCTCTGATGGAGTGGAGGATGATCCGATGTTCTTTCGGAGGGCTATGGATGATTCTGACAATGATAAATGGATTGGCGCAATGAACCAAGAAATGGAGTCTATGCACTCTAACTCAGTCTGGAAACTTATGGATTTCCCTGAGGGTGTACGGCCCATAGGCAGTAAATTGATCTACAAGAGAAAGAGGGGCGTGGATGGGAAGGTTGAAACCTTCAAAGCTAGGCTAGTGGCAATGGGTTACACCCAGAGAGAGGGAGTCGACTATGAGGAAACTTTCTCGCCTGTGGCCATGCTAAAGTTCATTCGTATTCTTCTTTCGATTGCTGCATGCTTAGATTATGAAATCTGGCAGATGGATGTTCAGACGGCTTTTCTAAATTGCTATCTTGACGAGGAAATATATATGCAGCAACCAGAAGGTTTCCATATGAGGTGATTAATATATGGTATTTAAGAAACTATATATCCATTCATATTTATTTTGTTAGTTAATTGTGGTAATAATGACTAGATTTATTGTGGTAATAATGACTAGATGACGAGTTTCCTCATGTCTTTGAACATGTTGGACGAGAAGAGTTATGGTACAACGGTGATTCGTGGGTTGTACCAAGTGGAGGGCTGTGATGAATCACCGTTTTGTCATATTTCTTCTGCACATTTATTACTTTTTTTTCTCTATCTTCATTCTAGTCCCAAGACATCCAACCCTCTTTCTTTTATGATCTCCATTGTCTCCATTGGACTTGCTTACGAACTTTGTTGTTAAATTTTGTTTGAGCTTGCGATAAGAGCTCAAGAGTTTCGAATAAGGTCCCTCCACAAATCACCGCACCAATTTCGAGTGAATCGAGCAAGGATTAACTTGTTACACATCATGATCCTATGCTATAAGGAAATGAGGATTCGGGAAGTTGCAAACGGTTGCTCATCGGTAAACGAGTTAGAAGTTTGTTGTGTATATACGGTTAATGTTGTTGTAACCGTCTTAGCTATCGGCAATTGAGCATTTAGAGAGTCTATATACGAGTTAGAATCACAGTTGTAAATTGAGATTTATCAAAGCAAATCAATGAAAATCTTGTTTTCTCCGTATTGATTGTTCTTAGTTTGATTCGGCTATGATGATCCGTATTGTAAAATCAACATGGTCTCAAAGCAAAATTCGCTTTCATCTAGTTTGAAATCTCTGTTTTCCTTCATTGAATTTCTTTCTTCTAGATTCTTTTTGTTTTCATTGTTTGTATCTTTTCATCACGCTGTTTTTGCTTTGAATCCGCACGAATACACTCCAACCAAAAACACCTATAGTAACGCACGTATAAAGGCCTTTTTAAAAAAATGACACTAAGAGAAGGATATAGAGTCACTAGTACAGAAAACATATCTACAGCATGTAGACAGTAATTATGTGAGACCCTGTGGAGACACTTTACTATTTCTTAATTTTGTTATACATGTGGAGGCACTTTAAAATATCTCTTAATACATCAAAAATGGATATAGAGACACACTTAAATGACACTTTTCAATAAAAAAAAATGCAGCTAAGATATCCTCATTTGGCCTACTTAAAAAAGTACATGTAACCTAAGTAGAAATAAATTTTTCATAAGGCTAAGATATCATCATTGGTATTATTTCGTGTTTTATTGGATTATTTTCAGGATACGAATTTGTGCTAAGGGACGAATTCAAGAGCGGACTGGATGAAAGTATTGGGCCCAGGGTATTCCAGAACCTTCCAAGTTAAGTCGACAAAAGAAAAAAGGACAAAAATATCCCCGATTAATCGGGAGATGGCGCCGACTAATCGAGCATCTAGAATCTTCCGAAACGTGTTTTCTTGGACGAGGGGTAGTGTTTAGGATTATCTAAGTCGGTTCTATGACTATAAATAAGAGGCATCACCCTCAGAATTGTATGTACCAAAAATATTACAAGTTTCTATGCAATAAAAGTTCTTTATTTATTTTCCTTATGAGTTCTAGTCATGGATCCGATGGGTTTGCCTCTTAGGGAGAGATCTGAGGAAGATCTACGCTCAACTTCGAGGGTATGATTTTCTGGCTTTCTCTAGATGAAGATATGTCGTTGTTCTTGTTAGATTAGTATGTTTTGATTGTTATTATTAGTTCTAATTATGTAATAGTATATTTTACCCCACATATGTTTAGATCTGAATCGTTGGTGAAGAAATAAGGAAATAGTGATTGCGTTCTTCAGATCTACGACGGTCTTTTATCGCTAGATCTAAATACCTAGTAAATCATAGTTCATGATAATCGACGCCAGCTACGTCTGATCGACAGATTTAATTAACATGTTTGTAGCCTAATCAACTATTTGCATGTCATCGTAAATTAACATGATGGACATTAAAGTGAAGTTTTAGTTCGGACAATGTCTTGATCGATCCTTAGAAACGTGCTAGTCAATCCATGATAGCTGCGTAGGGAAGCCTTCGGTCTTGAGCCGGCTAGTCCTAATTCTTATTTCATATGAATTAAAACAACCAACGAAAGAGGTTAATTGCACATAGGCACCTACTGTCCTTTCAATGGAAGTAGCGTAACATTAAGGATTAGCACCCGTAGCTGTTAAAGATCAAAAATTTACTAACGGGATGATTTATGCATGATATGGGGGGAATAACTAACAACTCATAATTAGATTAATGCATTAGAAACTCTTGTGTGCTTTTGTTGAACTTGCATAATCTTGTGTGTTGGCACCACTGTTTATATTCTTGCACCATAGTTGGTCGTAGACCATAATCGTGACACTCAGTCTTGATTTAAATGTATCTTACGAGTCTCTAAGAGATTCGACCTTGACTCGCCAGTATCTTCTACGATAAACCTAGTCCTATTGCTAGTAGCCCGTGCCTTACACCACAGCGTGATCATGTCAACTTAATGATACAAAGATAGGAGCTTTTGCTGAATCTGACTTTGATGTTTTGGTTGCAGCTCTCTTGATCACGTAGATCACTAGATGTTTTCTTTAAGTTTCGTTGATGTTGATCTACTTGAATTCTAGATCTGGATTGGTATGGTTTGAGACTGAATCAGAGATAGATTTTTAGACTTTTCAAAAATTGTTCCAGAACTTCTTCTTCAGTTGCTCTTCTTTGTGCCTTTATACTCTTCGTAGGGTAGGTATGCCGTTGAGTAAATGAGTGGTCCTCATTTAATGCTGAGTTGTCACTTATTTCAAAAGGCCCGTTTAGCTTTTGCCCGTTGACGACTTGTACTTGATTGCTTCTAGAATGCAATCTTTTAGCATTAAATGCTATCTCTCCTCCTGTATGATTTTGTAGCCGTTTCATCAAATGTTGATCGTATGGATGGATACACACCCTTTAATTTATCACTTCAAATTTCACTTAGTAGCATGGTTGCATCTCCAGTCTGATCCTAGACTAGTCTGGTTCTTGAATGATTTACTCGTCTGCTTGCTTGCTGGTCTGTTTTGCCTCTGTAAAAACTCTAACTTCTGGATGATTAGTCTGCTTGATGGACGAGAGTCTGGTCTTCTGGTGTTCTGAGTCTTCAAGCCTACAATAACTTAGACTATATTTGATTAAGTGCAAATTCAAGCAAAGTCTGACCAATCCTATACAATTCACATGTCAGATTACTAAGCAAACTTATACTTGGTTTTTAAACCAACTATTTTGGTATCATCAAAACTTATAATATTTGGGGACCCAACATCAGATAAAGTGTTTAATGGCCGAAAGATTCATACACCCAAATGGTTTGACGAATTCCCCGTCTAGAGCTTCACTGATGATGATCATGTAAGCAGCAGTAACCTTGATGAGAATTATGTGCGCAACATGTCTAAAGGACTCTACCAGACTACAACAGCTATTGAGATTGAAGCAAAAACATCAGTTATAAGTAGTATGCAGAAAACTGAAAAGGTGAAGAAAAAAATTGTGCCCACCAAGTGTTCAACAAAAGTCCTCTTTGAGTCACACAACAACAAACATAGTCAAATTCAAATAGAGAAGTTTAAAGTTGACAAGTTCTTGACAGAAGAGTTACAATTGAAGTCATTTGAGGAATGATGCACTTCCACAATTAAGATTTCTACTGCTAAGCATATGGAAAGAGCTAAACGGTGTGATGAAAAATATCCACTTCAAAGGAATATTGAACTTATGCCTGATACAATGGCTGATTATGCAGATTTGTATCGGCAAACATTTGGAAATACGACTTGGTTTGATGTTTCGGCTAATTTGACGATGAAACAGACTCATATTGTGTCTGCAACGTAGGTTACTCCTCAAGATGTGATGTTTGACAACACATCGATTTGGAAAACGATGGTGAAATGAAAGATGCGGCATTCTCCAAGCTTCTACCACCGAGTCCTAACATTACAAACACCAAGAGAAGATGTCCCAAATGTTTATGACACAAAATTAAACGACCAAATACTACAAGCTTTAATAGTACCAACAACGTGTCGTTGTAGATGCCATTTATATGGCACAATGCGAACATTATGGAGCATGGAAACGGCGTTGGTGTTTGGAAAACCAAATTGCACACTGTATGAACTTGCTAAAGATATAAGGACTTATCAATGTGAGTTCGCACGCGATTCATCTCTCCAAGGTCGCTGGAATTATACTTTTGTGGGCATGGAATCCATTTGGGGCTCAATAAGGTCGAATGAGAGGACAACTCAATTCTTGTTATTACCTTCTTTTTTCGAAGCTCATTCCAAAGTAGATGTGTTCTTGCTTGATCCAGGTGGAAGTCATACTTTTCAAAATTCTGGGGATTACTCTCTTTCCAACCACTGCATTTTGTTTAAATATGAGGGTATGAGTGGGAATTATACTGATGCAAAAAGGTTTAAAGACTTGAATTTTCCTCCAGAGTTGTTCAAGAGTTTATACATAAAGTTGAAGTTGGAGAAGCCTAGTGTAATTCAAGCTGAAACATTACCGATTATCTTGACCATGCCTTATGGAAATTCAAAGATCTTAGCGTGTGATGAAGCCGGTCAAATGGTAGCTGAGAATGGCTTGCAGCCTTTGAGTTTGGGACTTCTATTTCATATCCTCATCCATTCGATCCGGGCAGAATTGTGTGTTTTCTAATTACTTGGAATTACTTCATATCCAGCTGTGGCATTTTATTTAATAATGAGGTAGCCACTAAGTTTACATTATGTATCCGTGCTCACCTAGTAGGTGAAGCCTACACTACAACTGGTGTGCTGATGCATGGGCTTGTTATTGGAATGTGCTTAGCATCAATATGTGGGTATGTTGACAATCATCCTTTATACTCTTCACTACAAAAACATGCGCGGCGGGTTTTCTCCACCGCTAAAGCTGACAATCCGCCTCTAAAATCCGTTGTATTTTCCTTCGCCGCAAAATTTTTAGGCCCTTTCCATGCGGATTTTCGTGTCCGCCACTAAGATCTCTTTGTGGCGGTTACTATCCGCCAGCAATTAACCAATAATCTGCCAGGAATACTTCCTCTGTCACAAGAGAAAATAAAGAGGTTTTGGCGGCGGATTTTTCATCCGCCGCAACTACCAAAACATATAAATATAAATACAAAAAAATGTATTTATAACTATAAATACAAAAATTATAAATATAAATAAAAAATTAAATTAAAAATAAAAACATTGATTCAAACATGAATCTCAACACAAAAACACCACACATTTTATTTATAAAACACATATAAATACACGGTACAAGTGGAAATAGCTCAAAAAGTTCAGAATCCTTCAAGGGTAAAAAAAGTGTAAATTAAGACGCCAACTTTTGGCTCCTCAAAAGAAATTCAGAAATACATTCACAAGCATGAGAAACCCAAGGCAATACCAAAACAGTTCTTTTAGGGAGAAGGGTCATCAAACCAACATACTTGATTCCAAGGTCAAATTGCTCCTGAATGCCGAAACAAGAAAAGTTTAGACAAATCCAAATCGAACAAATATTAGACTAATCAAAGAAAAACCCCTCGATCTATAATTTCATATCGGTATGTCAAACGAAATGATAAGACTGGTCAAAAGGCAACCTCAAGTAAACAGAGATCAGGAAAAGATGCAAACCAGTCAGATTCAAAAGATGATGCAAAACTGAGACAAGTGCAGCTCAGTTTTACTTAGAACATTATCGGATTTGAAACTATACGGTAAATCAGCAAGAAGTTCATGTCACGTGTAATGATCAATTATATGAATCAATACCTGCTGCCAGTACTTCACCATTTCACATGCAAGCCTTCGTTTTACGGCAAGTGTTGCCTTCGTACTTTCAATTGCAATCCCAAGTTGAATATCAACACTGTACACAGAGAAAGGATTCCAAAATTTCCATAAACTTAGAAGAATTGAATAGAAGATGAATATTGCAAAAGCTAAAAGAGATGTAACTCACCTTATCTGCAATGACAGAACCATATGGAATTTCCAACTTTGCCCCAAAATTAGCTGTAATGGCAAATTTCCCCAATAAAAACACAAAACAGACGAAATGTAAAGCCTTTGATCATGAAAATAACAGAGTATGGCGGAATATGAATCTTATGATGCCCCTATAAAAGGACAAAGCACGATTTCTACCTTAAGATTTTTTCTTCCTAGTAAATCTTATGATGTTATGCTGGTGCTTTACCCCTAGGAGATTTTTCTGGAGTAGCTGCTGTGTATATATATAAAAACATACACAAAAGGGCTTTTAACGCTCTCATTTCCTATGCTCATACACACACAGAGAGAGTTAAAATTTAAAAAGCAAGCTTTTATGATCAAATCAGGCAGGTGGGCTTCAGCCATGATTGGATTTGAGAAACCATACCTTCAAAGAGAGCAGGAAGCTGAAACAGCATGCCAACTCGTCGGCGAAGACTAATCACATCAAGGTCGCAAATGTCTTTACCATCCAAAAACACAGTACCTGATGGATGTTCCCACAATCTAGTAAGGGCTCTCAAGAATGTAGACTTCCCACTTCCACTAGGCCCTATGACTCCCATGATCACACCTCCAAGTATATCAACACCCACCCCTCTCAAAATGGAATCCCCATTGTCTACCTCCTTAACCGTTCACTAACCTGAAGCTTAGCCTTTGATGTTGTACCTCCATTTTCATTCACGTCTACCACGAACATAAGCTCTCTTTCATTACCTACACAAACAACACAACAATTACTTATAACCAAGGTTCTTGCAGTCATTTAGGACTTTTATCAAACACTTGGCACATTAATTTTCTTGATTTACTTGCATCTTCATTGAACTTGCATCTGATGAATTGATATCCGTTGAAGGTATTGTTTTAGATCCTTTTCCTACATATATATACAATATAGACACCCCATTAATTTTCTTGATTAACACAAAGTCTGATGCCAAACAAAAGGGAGTAATAATGATGTTTCTAGATGCTACAACTAAGTTATGTTACCTGCAGGGAGTGTACGTTGAGAGCAACAATTTGATGAATTTTCCATGGCGATTTGAATCACGCCGCTGATAAACTACATACAAAATAAACTCATAAGCTTCCACACCAAGTCTACAACAGATGCAAATAAAGCAGACAAGTTCAGAGCAAAATAGGGCAAAGGAAAAAATAAAGTATTTCAAGTCTCAACCGGGGGCACTGGAAATATAATCCTATAACTAGTTTACCAGGAGGTAGTATTAAAAATTAACTGAAAAAACAACAAAAGAGTGAATCTCTTTCCCAATAGGCATTTCCAACAAAAATTGAGGACACAATTTTCCTTTTTCTCAAATTCTCCCACATTAGGTAGAACGTAACAAGATGGATACTAGCATCAATCTACCGATCCGTCCAAAGAGTAGGCTAGAGCAACCCACAACAAGATGTGTCCAAATGGCAGAGGGGGCTGTTTGATGAACTTAAAGAGGAATATGGAAGATTGAAGCCCAAACGATTTTCAAGGAATACTAACAAAGAAAACATGATTCTAGATAACAAAAGCATACTAAGCAAAACATGAATTGACAAACAAGAGGAAAAAAATAAAGAATATTATAGCTTCTAATTTTGAGGATTTTAGAGAACATACTCTTCTATGATCAAACATGAAGAAGTATGTTCTATGAAGTAAGAATGAAGTAGAAGTAAACATAAGCACAATAATCTCGTAAACTCTCTTGGTTGCGGAAACAAGTTCAGTGGCAAAGCAGAAACACAAGCCATCAAACTGGGAATTAAATCTATGCTAATCCCATCGTGAAACAGAAAATAAAAGCGAAAATAACGGAGCAGAGTAGTAATCACAGCGAGTAAGATCCTACATCTTCTACACCACCAACAATTCACTTAATTTAACAATTCCCAACCAAAAGAATCCCAAACAAAACCACTGTGCAAAGGCAAGTGCATATTACACCAAGCCAACAAGATTAGCCAAACACCAAAATAAACCTGCATATTACACCAATTATACACAACACCAACCTATAACACACCAATCCATCAAGCACGTCTTATGTTGCACAATCACCAGACACGAATTACACAAATTACCGTATTATAATCATGAAGAAAAAGCTATTAGTTCACAATTAAGAGTACACTGTAAATTAGACAATAGAAAATTTCACATAAATCATAAAATTTGCATTTCATCAATAGATTTGTATAAAGACGCAATTGAACAACCTTAATCATTTGTCACCCCCGAGCATCTTAACCCTAGAAATCAAATAGAGAGAAGATAAGAGAAACGGAACGAGAAGAGAATAGACAGAAAGTGATGAGAAAAGAAAAATTACCGGTTATTGCAGCATCGAGCAACCTGAGCAACCGGCCCTGGTTGGATGATCATCGTGGTCGAAACATTAAAAACAGAAGGAAATGTACTCAGTTTAAAAAGTGAAAGCTCCAGGAACGGCGAAAAAAATGACTTTCTTGCCGGCAGAGAGAGAGGATTGAGACGTTCTGCAATTGGAATGTGTTATGACGGATCGATCAAAAAGAGATGGCGATTGTGAGTAAAGTTAAAAGATAAACAAGCAAACAAACACAGAAACAAGAAGAACACAGATTTAACGTGGTTTCCGGCAATGTGCCAACTTGCCATCAGCAGGTTGATCAACCCTACGATCCTGCCCCAGCTGAACACCGGATTTCGGCAGACGCTTTATACATTCCTGACCCGAACATGTTTCCATACCAGACCTCAGTAGCATAAGTTTAAGTCACCATTACAAATCTCCACCTTGACTTCAACTTCATGCAGATTGACCAGATGCACAACCATGTGCCAGAAATCCTCTTTGTCTTCAGATTTGAATACCTCAGCAGAACCCCAACATCAACTGAGTATTCCCGATTCAGATTAACAGCTTTGGATATTCAGGATGTCTAGACACAACTGAAACTTGCCCTTTAGAACTGGTTTAGTGAACATATCAGCGGATTCACATCGTCTGCCGATCTTCTCCACTTTAACCCTCCTCTCATTCCTTATAAAATGATACCTAACATCAATGTGCTTGGTTCTCTCATGATGAACCTGATCCTTAGCCAAACATATTGCACTAAGCCTATCACAATACACCCTGGCTTGATCTTGATGCAGACTCAGATCATTGACTAGCCCCTTAACCAGATTGCTTCCTTTGTTGCTTCGTCGCGTGCAATGTACTCGCTTTCGGTAGTCGATAATGTCACCGTACCCTATAAAGTCGCCTTCCAACTTCCCACGAACCACCCAAAGTAAACACACACCCAGTCATAGATCTCCCCGCTTTGTCCCTATCGGCGGCATAATCGAATCACGGTACTTCGTGACAAAACATTGAGTACCACCTCCATAAATGAGTCCAATATCTGATGTACCCCTAAGTTACCTGGATATCCTCTTTACTGCTTTCTAGTGTTTCTTTCGAGGTTGAGCCATAAACCTGCTGACAACACTGACTGCCTGAGCCAAATCAGGCCAAGTACAGACCATGGTATACATTAGACTGCCAACTGCCACTAGCATATGGAACTCTTGACATGTATTCTCCTCTTCAGCTGACTGTGGAGAAAACACAGTAGATAGATGTAGATTTGGTGCCATTGGAGTATCTATAGGTTTGGCTGTTGACATGCCAAACATGGATAATATCTTTTCAATATACCCCTGCTGAGACAAGCACAGCTTCCCCTACTTCCTATCTCTATAGATTTCCATCCCCAAAATTTTCTTTGCATTCCCCAAATCCTTCATCTCAAATTCAGCCTTGAGCAGATTCTTCAGATCTTGAATGTCAGACTTGTTTGCAGCAGCTATCAGCATATCATCCACATACAGCACCAGAGAGATGATTGAGCCATCCTTCAACTTGTTGTGATACACACAGTAATCATATGGACTCCTGCTATAACCCTACTGAATCATATAACTGTCAAACTTCTTATACCACTGGCTTGGTGCCTGCTTAAGTCAATACAATGACTTCTTCAACTCCGCAAACATATCTTTCCTTGCCAAGAACTTGGAAACCCTATGGCTGAGTCATATAAATTTCCTTATCTACATCTCTATGTAGAAAGGTTGTCTTCACATCCAATTCCTCAAGTTCAAGATTTTGATGTGCCACTATTTCTAACAGCACCCTGATGGAAGTATGTCTGACCACTGGAGAAAATATCTCTTCATAGTCTACCCTCTCTTTCTGACTGAACCCCCTAGAAACCAAATGTGCCTCATATCTGATATCCTCAGCAGATGTCATTCCTTCCTTTTTCTTGAATATCCATTGGCAGCTAACCACCCTTCTATCATATGGTTGTTTGACCAAATCCCAAGTCTCATTCTTTTGAAGTGACTCCATTTCTTCTCCCATAGCAACAAGCCATTGGGATGCCTCAGAACATGTCACAGCTTCCCTGTAAGTGTTAGGTTCAAAACCATCCACTTCTTCAGCTACCTGTAGTGCATATCCAACCATATCCTCCTCAAACCCATATCTTCTTAGAGGTCTGATATTGGTCCTCCTAGCTTTGCTGAGATATATACCCTGCTGACCAACATCAGTTGTTTGAGTGTCTGTTGACCCTTGTTCAGTAGACTGGCTTGGATCCAGTTCTGGATCTATTGATTGTTGACTATCCTCTACTGAGTCTTTTGATTCTGTAGACTCTACTTCAAGCTCCACCTGTTTGTCAACCTTCTCGCCTCGGATCCAATTTCGGATTCGGATGTGGCTCTCACGGATGAGTTAAGCATAGAGTTTTCAATAAAGACCTGCTGAGTATAACACTATTTTCAACTGATGACCAGATTCTATACCACTTAAATCCATCTCCATATCCAACAAACACACCCTTCTTGGCTCTAGGCTCCAATTTACCCTCACTGACATGGTAGTAGACAGTGCTTCCAAAAACCCTAAGTCCAGAGTAGTCTGCTGACCTTCCAGACCAAACTTCAAGTGGTGTTTTAAGTTTGATCCCAGTGTGAGGCCTCCTACTCCCCCTAAAATCTCCTTGCTAGACCAGAATTAGAGAGCATGCATATTGCCCTCTCCAAAAGTGTTTGATTCATTGTTTCTGCAACACCATTTTGCTGTGTAGTATCTCTAACAGTATGGTGCCTAGCAATGCCTTCATTCTTGCAAAATTCATCAAACTCAGACCAACAGAATTCTAGTCCATTATCAGTTCTAAGTCTCTTGATCTTCCTCCTGTCGATTTTCAACCAAGGCTTTACATTGTCTGAAGTGCTTAAATGCTTCACTCTTGTGCTTCATCATGACTACCAAAACCATCCTTGAATAATCATCTATAAAGGACACAAAATACTTGTGACCACCCAAAGTGACTCCACCCTTGAAGGTCCCCAACAATCGAATGGATATAATAAAGTGTCCCTTTTGTGATGTGAATTGCTTTTGGGAACTTGCTCCTATGTAGCTTCCCAAACACACAATGTTCACAAAATTCCAACTCCTTGACCTTATGTCCCCCAAGTAGATAAGACTTAGACAGAATTTGCATCCCTCTCTCACCCATATGACACAATCTCATATGCCACAACTTAGTTAATTATGACCGGTGAACCTCTCGATGATGCAACAACAACGAAACTTGATACGGTAGACCCTGCGCAAGTATGTACAATGTCCCCCGCCCGATACCCTTTAGAACCACACTTGAATCCTTATAGACATTGACCACTCCACCTTCACCCCTGAACTTGAACCTTTTGCTGTCCAGTAGACTAAGTGATATCAAATTCTTGGTCATTTGTGGAACATGCCAAACCTCAATCAATGTGCAAAATTTACCATCATGTGTCGTCACCTGAACATATCCAATCCCAACTATTTTGCAGACCTTGCTGTTAGCCATTGCAATATGGCCTCCATTCACCTCCTGATAAGTTGAAAACCTCTCTCTGTTTGGACACACATGATAGGATGCGCCAGTGTCTAGAATCCACACATCTCTGTGCCCTACTGACTCTGAAACTGCTAAGGCCAGATCTTCTTCAGAGTTGGTGTCTTGTTCTGCCAAAGCAGTTGTACCCTGCTGAATACCCTGTTGCTTTTTTCTCTTTGGACATTAATTTTTCCAATGTCCCTGCTCTTGCAGTAGTTACAGATATCTTTAGTTTTAGGACCCTTGGAATTCTTCTTGAATTTCTTCTTTCCAGAATTTCCTAGCCCCCTACTGACTCCACTGGCCACCAATCCAAACGGACGACTATCTGTCCCGGATCCAGATGCCTAATGGCATAACTCTCGAGCATGGAGTGATGACCTTACATCCTCCAATGATAATGAATCCTTCCCAACAATAAAGGACTGCACAAAGTTCTCATATGATGCTGTCAATGATACAAGAAGAATCAATACAGCATCCTCATCTTCAATCTTCACATCAATATTCCTTAAATCAAGCAATATTTTGTTCAGCTGGTCTAGATGATCCCTCAGTTGAGTGCCCTCATGAATTCTTAGACTAAACAGACGTTGTTTTAACAACTTGTTGGTTAGAGACTTAGTCATATACAAACTCTCAAGTTTGGAACACAACTTCTCAGCAGTTGTCCTCTTCAGCAACCTCTGTGATAATATCATCTGACAAGCACAACATAATTGTTGAATGTGCTTTCTTCTCCAGACTGGCTCTCTCAGCGGTACTTTCTTCTGTTGATTTAGACAAGGGACCCCATAATCCCTACCGCTTCAACAAAGCACGCATCTTGATCTGCCATAGACTAAAGTTTGTTCATTCCCGTAAACTTGTCAATCTTAACATTTAAAGCGTACATCTTTCTCACTAGAAAAGCTTGTGTAGATCCCAAATCCTAGCTTCAATTATGACCTTGATGCCAATCTACCTTGCTTAAAACAGATAAACAAATTTCTTGATGAACCCGGACTCTCGATACCAATTTGTTATGACGGATCGATCAAGAAGTGATGGTGATTGTGAGTAAAGATAAAAGATAAACAAGCAAACAAACACAGAAACAAGAAGAACACAAATTTAACATGGTTTCCGGCAATGTGTTGATTACTCCACGGACAAACGAGGATATTTTATTATCACCAAAAAGTTACATCAAGTTACAATTAATACAGACGGTATTTATAGCCTTGGGAATCCAACCCTAACCGACTAAACAGCCAACCCAATAAATGACTGAAATACCCCAGAAGTAACTCGAACAAACATGCAACAGATGTGTTCTACACGTCTGCTGAGTGTTAGCAGACTTGTCTTCAGTAGACTTTCCATCAGTAGGTTGATCAACCCTGTTGATCCTGCCCTAGCTGAACACCAGATTTCAGCAGACGCTTTATACATTGCTGACCAGAACATGTTTCCATACCTGACCTCAGTAGCATAAGTTTAAGTCACCATTACAGAATGGAATCGCCAACTGCAATCGGAATCACAAAATCTTCATGAATTCGAAGAAGTACAGAAGAAATTGGAGCCAGTAATCGTGAAGGGAGAAAGCTCTCATGTGCTAAGTCAATTTGAAAGATGAAATCGGGATTTCTCGAATGAGGAAGAAGAAATCGAATGGACAGCTTAGGGCAAAAGTGAGGTGAAATATGTTGGACTATGAGAATTTTCTTTTAGGTCTATTCTTTTTTTATTTTGAGAACGGACACAATAGAATATTATTTACATGAAAAATAATTATACATTTATCGGCGACTATTATAAATCCGCTAACACTAACGGTGGAATGCAAAATCCGCCGCTAATGGTATAATAATTATACTTTTATCGATGGCTATCATAAATCCGCCGGTAAACCATATCACCAACGGTGGAATGCAAAATCCGCCGCTTAAATCCACCGCTAAAAAGTGACCTTTTTGTAGTGCTTTGAACAATATGAACATGGGGATCCAAAGATATTGTACATTCTTCCAACATTAAACGAGCCGAAAAAGAAAGAAAAGCTTAATGTTGCATTGGAAGTTGCAGGAACATTGGTTTGCATAGCCTCAAGATTAGGTATGCATGGAAAGGTGATAGGAACAATTGATACATATGCATATTCAAATGCTATCATGCTGCTAGAGTTTTTGCCACATGCAAATAGATACACAAAAGGTTTGGAAATCTTGGCATTTTGGGCAGACACAATCTTGAAAGAAGGGGAGTTTGTTCAGACAAGACAAATTGCCATACGCATGAGATCACTTATTGGGAATGTGTGGAGCGAGGAAGGCTCTATTGAACATCACCAGACTTTGGCACTAAGCTGGAACATTCAATCGATCACTAGACTTATTTGTGAAATGGAGATATTCACATTCGATCCTGGTGGTTGTTGGAGTGTAGACAAATTTAATGGATGGTTGTTGTTTCCGCTTAATCTCTGTTTGGAAAGAATATGAAAGTTCATCTGTGAACAAAGGATATTTGCCTCATTTTAAATGGTGGATGAGTTATTCCTCGGGAATGGAATGATGAGAACAATTATAATACGTTCCTCATGGATAGGTGAAGTGAAGTTACTATCTCTTTACGCTTGAGCATTGTGGGAAAGAATAGATAATTTAAGACAATTTTGAAATTGTTCTATAAGGTGGTGAATGGGCTTAATCCTCCAAAGGATGTATTGGTGAACTCGAGAATTTCAATGTTCTTGACTTGCCATCACCAATGGACTTGCTCGTGGATGAGCTTTCTGTGTACGGGTATGGAGATGATATAGCACATCCAAGTTAATTAATATTGTTTTATTAATGTTCTAAGTAAAAGTAGATACCCATGTGGGCTTGTTAATGGGTTTGTTTAGCTACATGGGCTTTTAAGCCTATAAATACCCTTAGTATCCAAAATGCTAGGTCATGATGTAATCTTGAAATATTAAATCCTCTTCTCTTTTGAAAATGAAGTTATCTTTGAGCTTGAATTAGCTCGTTTTATCCGTTATCGTAGATCTTCAAATGACTCAGCTCATGTTTCCACCAGATGTAACTCAGCTCAACTGACTTACTAGTTGTGTAACTAAGAAGACTAGATTGCAGAACTTAGCAACATTTCTAAACTCAGCAGACTCATCAGACTACTAAACCAGAAGGATCTCAGCTGACTTCCACAGACATAAAAACTCTACTCAGCTGAATACCAGATTAGTTCAACTAGATTAGAGATCAAGTTACACTTTGCTAACAAATCTCTACATTGACTTGAACTCCAATTCAAATCAACAGGCTGCATGATCAGATGTACTGTACCAGATGCATCATCAATGCCAGGATGTACTGAACCAGATATCTCCATAGAATCCACTCAACTGATCTGCCCTCAGCTGAGTATCCAAACATCAGATTATAAGCTTTGAATATTCAGCAAGTCCAGACACAACTAAAACCTGCTCTGCTGAACTGGTTTAGTAAGAATATCAGCAGGATTCTCCTTGGTGCTGATCTTCCTTACTTGAACCCTCTTCTCATTCCTTAGAAAGTGATACCTCACATCTCTATGCTTGGTTCTCTCATGATGAACCTAGTCCTTAGCGAAAATATTGCACTCAAACTATCACAATATATATATCTTCTTGATCTTGATGTAGCCTTAAATCACTGACTAGTCCTTTCAACCAGATACCCACGTTGGCTGCTTTAGTAAGAGCCATGTATTCTGCCTCAATAGTTGATAAAGACACTATTGCCGGAAGAGTTGCTTTCCAGCTGACAACTATATTTCTCAATTTGAAAAAATATATAGTCATAGATTTTCTGTTGTTGACATCACCTAAATAATTAGCATCACAGTACCTTGTGACCCAACCTTGAGTATCACCTCCATAAATGAGACCATCATCAGTTGTACCCCTAAGGTACCTGAACATTCTTTTCAAAGCTTTCAAGTGTTTCTTTCTAGGCTAAGCCATAAATTTGTTGACAACACTGACAGCTTAAGCCAGATCAGGCCTAGTGCACACCGTGGCACACATCAAACTACCAACTGCAATAGTATAGGGAACTCTTGACATGTACTCATTCTTCTTTTCTGATTGTGAAGCATAAACTGATGAATAAACATTAGATGCCATTGGAGTATCTATTGGCTTTGCAGCAAACATGACACAGTTGGAAAAAATCTTTTGTGTATAACCCTGCTAAGACAAGAACAACTTCCTCTCACTCTTATCTCTCTAGATCTCATCCCAAAATTTTCTTGGCTGCACCCAAATCTTTCATTTCAAAATCAAACTGATAAGGTCTTTCAGATTCCGAACATCAAACTTGTCTCTTGTAGCTATCAACATGTCATCAACATACAACACAAGATAGAACAGTGATCCATCTCTCAGCTGACTGTTGTAGTCATATCGACGTCTGTTATAACCAAGATGGATCATGAAGCTGTCAAACCTTTTATACCACTACTTTGGAGCCTGCTTTAGTCCATACAATGACCTTTTCAACTCACAAACACAATCTTCCTTGTTAGGAACTTGGAAACCCTCTGGCCGAGTCCTGTGTATTTATTTATCTACCTCACCATGATGAAAATGTTGTCCTTACATCTAACTGCTCAAGTTCAAGGTCATTATGTGCCACCATAGCTAGTAACACTCTAATTGAAGTGTGTCTGACCACTGGTGAGAATATCTCATCAAAGTCCACCCCTTCTTTCAGACTAAACCCGCTTGCAACCAAACATGCTTTATACTTGACCCCTTATGCCTCAATCATTCCTTTCTTTTTCTTGAAGATCCACTTTCAAGTAATAACTCTCCTCTTCCGTGGCGGTTCGACCAGAACCCAAGTCTGATTCTTTAGTAATGACTCCATTTCATTTCTTATGGCAGCAAAGCCAATGAGATGCCTTAGAACATGTCATTGCTTCCCTGTAAGTAGAAGGTTCAAAACATCCACTTCTTCTACAACTTGAAGTGTATAACCAACCATTTCATCAAACCCATACCTCTTAGGAGGTATCCCAACATTGGATCTTTTACTTTTACTGAAAGCTATACTCTGCTGACCCATGTTTCTTGTTTGATATCAGCTAACCCCTGTTGAGTTAACTGGCTTGGAATAGATTTTGGTAAATGCCATACCAGATCATATGAGTGCTAACTATCAGCTGAGTTTTGCATCTAGGATAACTCTACCTGATGCTCCACCTTATTGTCAGCTCTCTAAGATTCAGTACCAGTTTCAAACTCAGCAATCCTCCACATTGATGAGCTAAGCATAGAACTCTCATCGAAAACAACATATCTTCTTAGAATAACTTTGTTCTCTGATGATGACCATATTCTATAACCCTTCACCCCATCCTCATACCCTACAAACACTTTGTTCATGGCTCTTGGCTCCAGCTTCCCTTCACTGACATGAGTGTGACATGTGCTTCTATAAACCCTTAGAGCTGAGTAGTCAGTACGCTTGCCTGAACACATCTCAATCGGTGTTTTGAGACTATCAGCTGAGTGTTGACTATCAGTTGAGTTTTGCATCTAGGATAACTCCACCCGATGCTCCACCTTATTGTCAGCTCTCTTAGATTCAGCACCAGTTTCAAACTCAACAATCCTCCGCACTGATGAGGTAAGCATAGAACTCTCATCGAAAACAACATCTCTTCTTAGAATAACTTTGATCTCTAATGATGACCATATTCTCGTAACCCTTCACCCCATCCCCGTACCCTACAAACACTTTCTTCATGGCTCTTGGCTCCAAACTTCCCTTCAACGACATGAGTGTGACATGCGCTTCTATAAACCCTTAGAGCGGAGTAGTCGGTACGCTTGCACCGAACACATCTCAATCGGTGTTTTGAAGACTGATCTTTGTGTGAGGACTCCTATTGATGAAGTAGCAATTTGTGCTTACAAACTCTGCCCAAAATCTACTTGACAAACCAGTATTAGAGAGCATGCATCTTTCCCTCTCCAGAAGAGTTTGATTAAGCCTCTTAACCACCCCATTCTACTGAGGAGTATTCCCTACTGTATGATGTCTGGCCATACACTTATTTCTTTAAAACTCATCAAACTCAGACAAGAAAAATTTCATACCATTATATGTTCGAAGCCTCGTGATCTTCTTCCTTATTTGATTCTCCACTAAAGCCTTCCATTGCTTGAAATTATTGAATGTCTCACTCTTGTGTTTCATCATAACCACCCAAGTCATTCTTGAATAGTCATCTATGAATGACACAAAATAACTGTGACCACCCGATGATTCCACCTTTGATGGCCCCCAAATAAGAATGAATGTAATCAAGTGATAAATTTGTGATGTGTACTCCTTTTGAAAACTTGCTCCTATGTAGCTTTCCAAACATATAGTGCTCACAAAAGTCTAGATTCTTGAACTCACATCCTATAAGAAGATCAATCTGATAAAGAACCTACATCTTTTTTCACTCATGTGACGCGGTCTCAAATGTTTCAACTTAGTCTACTGTGACTGATGAACCACAGCAGATGCCACAACAGCAGACCCAAAAATAGTAGACCCATGCAGAATATTCAAAGTCCCCTATTGATTCCATTGAAAACAACAACTGAACCTTTGTAGACATTCAGAACTCCACTTTCACCCTTGAAATTGAACCTATTGATGTCCAAAAGACTAAGAGATACCAAATTCTTGTTAATCTGTGGAACATGTCTCACTTCTTTTAGTGTACATAATTTACCATCCTTTGACCTCGCATTCACTGAGCCAATCCTAACTACCTGGCAGACCTTGCTGTTGGCCATAGATATATGCCCTCCATCTATCTGGTCATACCTTGAGAACCACTCCATGTGTGCTCAAATATGATAGGATGCCCTAGAGTCCAGAATCCACACATCAGCTTGATGTGCTGACTCTCCCGCTACAAGAACATGCCCAGCCACCACAACAGCTATTCTGGAACCGTTCTCCTGTTGTTTTATCCTGTTTGGACAATTGGACTTCAATGTCCCTATCCATTACAGTAACTGCAGACATCTATGGACATAGGACCTTTGGACCTTGCCTTCTTTGATTTCTTCTTTCCAAACTGCCCATGCCATTTCCCGCTGCTGCTGAATCCTAGTCCCAACAACCTGAATGTCTGCCCCTGCTGCCTTATGTCTTAGCTCCCCAGCATGCAAGGGTGACCTCACATCCTCCAAAGTCACTGTATCCTTCCAACTATTAAGTACTGCACAAAGTTCTCATAGGAAGCTGGTAGTGAAACCAGCAATATTATAGCAGCATCCTCATCCTCAATCCTCACATCAAAATTCCTGATATCAAATAATATTGTGTTCATCTGATCAAAATTGATCACTCAGCTGAGCCCCATCATGCATCTTCAGGCTAAGCAACCTCTGCTTCAGCAGCAACTTGTTGGTCAATGACTTAGTCATATACAGGCTTTCTTGCTTTGACCATAACTTGGAAGCGGTGTCTTCCTCAGCAACTTCTGTGTTAACATCATTAGACAAGCACAACATGATGGTTGAATGTGCTATCTCCTCCAAACTGGAAAAATCCGTAGAACTTGCATCCCTTTTACCAGATAAAATGGTCCATAACAATTGTTTCTTCAACAAGGCCCGCATCTTGATCTACCAAAAACTGAAATTGTTCCTCCCTGTAAATTTATCAATCTTTACGTTAATTTCTGACATCATTCTTGCTAAAGAATAGACATTTGATCACAAAATCCTATCACCAGCCACCGGTCTTGGTGAAGATCAATTCCTTTCAACCATAAATACATGCAAAACTCTGAACCAACTCGTTCTTATACCAGTTTGTTAAAACAAAAATGCTTAACTTTCACTCAATGAAAGATAAAACAGAAGCAAACTAACTGTAAAAAATGGCGGAAATTAATAAAACACAAAAATAAAGAGATCACGGAGATTTAATATGGTTTCCGGCATTGTGCCGACTACTCCACGGACAAAAAAAGAGATATTTTACTATGCACAAAGTTATAAGGATTTTTTCACACACTCTACTTTGATTACAACTCTAGTATTTATAGACACTATTCCCTAAACCCTAACCGCCATTAGATCTTTGTTACAACTGTCATAAATACCCTAGATGTGGACCCCAGCTCCAGCTGTTTCCACCCGATGTAACTCAGATCAGCCGACTTACCAGTTGTGTAACCAAGCACTCCAGATTGCAGAACTCATCGGCATTCATAAAATCAACAGACTCAACAGACTACTGAACCAGAAGGATCTCAGCCGACTTCCGCAGGCATGAACACTCTCTACTCAACTGACAACATTTTTATTGTAAATGTGTCATTTAAGCCAAAAAAATTTTAGTCGTACTAAATGCCTATTATGCAGCTTGATGTGGCGTTGGTATCTCTTCATTTATGTTTTATTGACGGACTCAGATAATTAATATAATTAAAATATGCTATAAGTTTATGATGATTGTGTAATGGTCATTTAAACTCATGATCATCATATAGGATTGTGTGAATTACTATATTTTGGTAATACATGTTACCATTTTATTCGGATGCTTTTACTATAGAGATTAGACTTACAAATGAAGTATTAATGCATTTACGAGACGATAAAATTGATTCACAGATCCGACCATATGGTTAAATATCAAGGTTGTTTATGCAATAATTTTATTCAAAGTTTAACTTTATTATCCGTAGAGAATCATAAATACCCAAACAAGATAAGAGTAAGAGCATGCCTCTTTAAAAAAAAAAAAAGATTTATTCTAAAGCTTGCGTGGATTATGAGTCGATGTAAAATATTCACTAACTCTATCAGATGTATGATTGAATATATATTAAATGTGGTTTGTTTATGAATAATTATTATAAATAGTTTCAATGTTTAAATTAATGCATTCTTCGTGAAACCTATAAGATATGCAGTTAATTGGATATCCCACTACGAATTATTTTAAGATTAACTTGGATGGCTCCACTATTAACATCCCTGGAAACTCAGGTAGCGGTTTCATTCTCCGTAATGATCAAGGTAGTTTGGTCATGCTTGCTCTAATTTTCTTGGAACTGCCAACAATTTTGAAGTTGAAGTTAAAGAGCTCCACTATGGTGAGGACTTTTATGCTACGAATGACATCTTTCGACTTATCGTGGAAACGAACTCTTTCATCCTCTATTCCGGTTTACATGATATCATGACAAGCCGCTTACTTGAGAGCAACACGACTTTTTTTATTATCAAACTCGTCATATTACTCGAGCTCATGGTTACACACCATTTAGTATATTTATAGATAAGCGAATAGAATTGTTGAGTTCTTAGCTAAGTCCTCGAGTTCCATAGGCTTATCCCATGAATATGAGAATCACACATTTATTCCTTTGATGTAACACCGTCTTAGTCTTCACGATAGACTTGGATCTTCTGCCATTCGCCTGGTCAATCAAAGATGAATTACTAGGAAGCACTCTTCAATTTGAAGAGTGCAAACCATGTTGTCTTTATCACTAATATATCTTCATTATTTTGCTTCGGGTTTATATGCCATATCACCATGGTTTTTTTTTAAAGAGAAGAGCATATTTACGGTTGTGGGATGGATCAAATCTTGTAGTGCGACTCATTAGGTCACTTTCAACGGCTTTTATTTTAAAAACCACACGGAGGATGATAACATTGAATTGGAAGGACACATGGAGCATCACATTGGAAGCACCCTTCAATTTTTTGGAGGGTTCAAACCATGTGTTAGTTATTTATTTTATAGCACTTTGAACTTCGTGATCAATTCGAGGCTAGCCCTTTACACGGCTAGTCAACTTTTCTTTCAAGATGGAGGATGCTAATCACAAGCCAAGTTTGTTTTACTATATTTTTCAATCCCAATGTACTTTAGGGGTCTTTTTTTTTTTTCTCGGAAACATAGGATGTTGTAATCTTTCCTATGCGTAGGATTTTCCCACATCGGGTTTTCCATGTATAAGTTTAATGGAGCGGGACTATGTTTCGTCTACGTAATATGGTATGAGGAGAGGGCCAAGATATGACTTTGTATGAACCTTTTCGTCTATGTAAAATGGTATAAGGAGATGGCCAAGATACGACTTTGTATGAACCTTTTCTATTTTTCTTAATATAAGGCTTCATTCATTAAAAAAAAGATTTGACTAATCGCTTCAAGATTTACTATATATTTATATGGGGGCGGAGGCGGGAAGGACGAGATGTAGTAACACGTACAAAAATGTAGTAACACATATAATAATTGTCCTTCTCAACCATTTTAGATTAAAATTGTCATTCACAACCTTTAACCTTTTTTATATAATGTGGGCCTAAAAATTTTGAGGCATTTAAACTATTACGACTACAATCATTTGGCCCCTCAACTTTTTTTTTTAATTTAATAAGCCGGTCCCTTAGTTAACTAGAAGCGTACCTTATAGCCCTCCCAGGAAAGAAAACGAAAAAATTGGCTCTTTTGGAGAATTTTAAAGGAATATGCTTTGGAATATTCTATCTAGTGGCACGGGTTTGAGATGTATTTAAAGGGTAGAAATGTCCACTAGCGAGTTCAACCCTAATCCTCTTACTTCTCTTTCCTACATTTTCTCCGCCGCTGCTAAAATTGTGCCATTACCATGTCAGTTAATATTTATAGGCAAGAAGCCTAGAAATATAAGAAGTCCATTCTTCCTCATATTTATAAGGAAAATAAAAAACCATGCCTTGTGATTTAACAATTCTTGTTGAAAGGTTTTGGTTCAAGCTAGAGATCGTTGATCATGGCATATCATTTATCCTGGGCTTCATAAATAGGTACTCTCCCATTGTTTTTTGTTTTCTCCTTTTATGCATTGTACTAGTTGGTATTTAATCCGATATCTTAGAACAACCAATTCTAGAAACACATGTGGAATAATTCATCAAATTTATATGGAAAATGATAATTTTTGTTGTTGGTCGTTAGAAATGTATATTTCTTGCCTCATATGCGTTGCAAATCTAAAATTTTATCACATATTTATGACACCGTGTAAAGCAGTTTCCACTGTCTTCATAACGGAAGAGTTTTCCAGGAAAACATTGTTTTTGGGGATCCTCTTGTTGTTTTTTTCACCCGGTCGATCCCATCGTTTTGTCTTCCATTCATTGTAAATGACGGGTCAACCAAACAATTTACGATAGCACACAAAGTATAAAAAGTAACCATATTTATGCATTCTTTGCTTAATTGTTCGGTGTATTTTCTCAAGGGTAGTGGGAAAAAAGACAAGAAAAGAAGGAGAAAAAATAAACAGACGGCGAAAAAAAAAAGTTCATAAAGACATAACATTTAATAATTAGGCGGAAATGAAAAAAATATAAAATGAGATATCAAAATAAAGAGGATGAAAAAAATAATAAAAGAATTACGATGTGTTGAAACATAGATCAAAGGAAATATTCATTTTCGTATCGGATTAGAGAGAGAATAAATGAATTCTAATCGATAGGAATTTGTCGGCAATAAGAAAATTTTCACTGGACTAAGCGTTTTAAATCTATCTCTACGTTGCCATTTTAAACATTTTTTTATCTGTTTGTTAATGATGTCTAAGTGTTGGCAGACCCTTTTCGTTCAAGAAGAACTTACCGCCATGGAAGCTGCATCAAACAAGTTTACGCTCCCGAGCATGTCGTTCTCAGATTCCAATTCAGTTTTATCAAACGAAGAGGAACGGTCAAGAAACTTTTTGATGTCAATCTCACTCCAAACATTCTTCTTGTTTGTTTCGTCTGCACATTTATCTTTATAAACATCTCCAAGGCTTCCAACCCTCTTTCTTTTATGCTCCGTATGATCTCCATTGTCTCCATCTCCCACTTCCCTTGAAACATCTTTAAATAGTTCATCTGGTCCTATTGTTGTTAAATATTGTCTTTCCTATGATCCACAATGCTGTGAGCTTGCAGATACACTCAAGAGTTTCAAAAAGGAAAAAATTGCTATTTTCTTACTGCAACAATTTCAGAGTGAATTGAGCAAGGATTAATTTGGGGTTTTTTTGTAATCCTCTGAGAATTCGTTACACATCATGATTCATGAGGATTCAGGCAAATCAGCGGAAAACAGTTAGAAGTTTGTTGTGTACAATTAAAGTTGTTGTAACCGTCTTAGCTAGCAGCAATTGAGCATTTAGAGAGTCACAGTTTGTAAATTGAGATTTATCAAAGCAAATCAATGAAATTCTTGTTTTCTCCGTGTTGATTGTTCTTAGTTTGATTCAGCTATGATAATCTGTATTGTAAAATCAACATGGTCTCAAAGCAAAATTCGCTTTCATCTAGCCGAAATCTCTGTTTTCCTTCATTGAATTTCTTTCTTTTATATTCTTTTTGTTTTCATCTGGCTGTTTTTGCTCTGAATCTGCACGAATACACTCCACCAAAAAACACCTACAGTAACGCACGCATAAAGGCATTTTTCAAAAAATGCCACTAAAAGGAGGATATAAAGTCACTAGTACAGAAAACTTATCTACAGCAATTTTGTGAGACCCTACGGAGACACTTTACTATGTCTAAATTTTGTTATATCTTCTAATACATCAAAAATGGATATAGACACAATCTTAAATGACACTTTTCAACATAAAAAATGCAGCTAAGACATACTCATTTGGCCTACTTAAAAAAGTAAACGTACCTAAGTAGAAATAAATTTGTCATAAAGCTTCCTTGCGAGGCATTAGTGTTCGTACTTTTAAAAGTATTAAATTAAATAGATAGAGTTTTTTTCTTTGAACTTCCACTTAGTGTAAATAATTCAAAGTTTCATCAGGATACTACGGTGAACGCAGCATCTTGAACCAAGGACCCAATCGTGATGTAACTGAAGTTAACACACATACTATTCCAAGAAAAGAGTGTCTATTTGTTCCAAAGCATTAATGGACATGCGTTATATCCCAAAATTCATGAGTGCCCTAGAGACAGTCTATATCTCATAGAAAGCAACCTGACTTTCACACTCACATAGGCAATTCCGCAAAAAGGTGACACTGCGAGTCACTTTCTCTGACAATAGGACGCTTTAAGAACAATATTAGGCATTTACCATGCTGTATTTACTCACACTAGAGATTTTACGAATGAGATTTATCAAATACTCTAGTGCCTCGTTCTAGTTAGATTTTAACTTGTTTGTACCATTTGAACTTTGTTTATATTTCAAAACATAATTAAGGTTCCTGTCAAAGCTTACTATTGATGCATAGACCTTAATCTCATCCCTTTTGTTGTTTTCACAATCATCTTTTTAGCCAATCTTTTCCTCAATGGATCTACTAGGTTATTCTTTGACTCTACATAGTCAATAGAGATTACACCTTGTTTAAGTAAACCATAAGAGACTGATGTCTCAAGCTGAGGTGTTGTTGCTTACCATTGTAAGTCTTACCTTCTACTGAATACAAAGTATCTTTATTATCGCAATCTATCATCACTGTTGTAGGTGGTTTTTCCCAAAAGAGAATATCAATTAATGAATTCCTCATCCATTCCGCTTTCTTATCTGCATCTTCCAATGCAATAACTCTGCTAACATAGTCAAATATGAAACACAAGTTTATTTCTTCGAACACCAAGATACCGTTGCACCTCAAGCATATTTTCAAAATAATGAGATTGATTTAATGATATAAATCCATCTTTCCTCATCATTTTGATCCTTAAGATTACATTCGCTTCCCCTAAATCCATCATATCAAAGCTAGATTCCAAATATTGCTTTGTCTCATTTATGGATTACATACTTGGACCAAAGATAAGCATATATATCATCAACATATATGCAGACAATAATGCATGCACCATTTATATGTGTAAAGTAGATACACTTATCAATTAAAATGACTCTGAACCACTTTTCCAGCATTACTTTATTGAATTTTTCATGCCATTGCATAGGGGCTTGCTTGAGACCATAAAGAGATTTGAACAATTTGCAAACTTTTTTTTTCTTGTCTTGATAAAGCAAATCCCTCAGGCTGCTCCATATATACTTCTTCCTCCAAATTACTATTTAGAAAAAGACATTTTCACATCCATTTGAAGAAATTTAAATTGTGCATCGAGGCATGAGATAACAACACACGGATAGATGATATCCATGCCACTGGAGCAGATGTATCAAAATAATCTATTCCATGACGCTGTTTAAATCCTTTTGCTACAAGGCGGGCTTTGTATTTGTTAATGGAGCCATATTCATTTAACTTCTTCTTGAAGATTCATTTACAACTGAGTGGTTAGAACCATGAGGTAAATCAACAATTTCCATGTCTGATTTGAAATGATGGATCTCATTTCATCATTGACTGCTTCTTTCTGAAAAAACGGCAACACGTGATGAAATGGCTTCAGAAATTATCATGGTTGCTACAACCCGGATAAAGGATATTCTTACGCAAATGCTTACAATCTAGCTAGGATGGAGTCACCATTCGAGTTTCACCTATCAGAGTTCCTATGTTCCTCAAGATTATTTAATTTATAATCTATGCCAACCATCTTATCTACAAAAACCCCCCAATAAACCTCAGCATAACCATTCAGATTCATGTATGCTTGGTAATGATATTGTTGAATTATTTGAAGCTATGAACTCCATGATTGAACGAGAAATAAGACTCTATGAAAAAATGGTTTGAGAAAGGGTTACGAGTGCATGAACGAGAAATAAGATGCTACAAACTCCAAACCCTGCTGACAACTCATTCCTGCCCTCATCTCATTGTTGACTTGCCTCCAAAGATCTTTGGATGTACTGTTTTTGTCTATATTCATGCCCAACACAGAAGAAAACTTGATCCTAAAGCTCATAAGTGCATCTTCCTAGGCTATGCCAAAGACAGAAAGGGTTACAAGTGTTATTCTCCCACTGACAAAAGATTTTACAATTCTATGGATGGAAAATTCTTTGAAAAAATCCCATACTACTGGATCAGTAGCTTTATGCTCAGTAGGGTCAGCAGGGTGTTTGATCGATTTAAATCTGATAGCTCAAGATAGATCCTTAATTTTCCTCAATGTTCATCACTTGTATCTGAATTTAGAGTCCTCTATTTATAGGTAGGAATCCTTGTGACTTATGTTTGAAATCAAACATAGCCATTTCAGATTTCGTCCCATTTGACTTGCTTTCTATCACTGTTCATAGTACTGACACGGTCATAATGCTTTTGGCAGTTTTCAGTCTGTCCACCCTTTGACTTGTATTCATTGGATAAAGCTCTGTTTCTTTCCAACGTCTCTTTGATCTTAACCATTGATTTGTTTGATAAAATCAGAGGTTGTTATCTGTCCTTATCCTTGTATTCTTCCAATGTAACCTTTGAATAATTCGAAATATACATCAGCAGGTTCCTGTGAATGTAAGTCTGCTGAAATGCATATCAGTCATCTGTTCCAAGGTTGCTGTGTTTATAAAAACACTTCAGCTGACTGCTCTTATATCTAAGTTTTTATTGTGAAGTTAGATTACACCATTTTGAATATAACTAAGTTCCAATCACCACTTAACTTGTGGAACTTAGACCTTGTACACAAGGTTTATGTAATCAGTTTAGGTCATCACAGACTTCCCTAAATTCTGATTCCATATCCTTGATTTTAAATACTAAGTTTGATCCCTTAGCCTTCGAATCGAGTTTGAGCCCTCGGCCTTCGCTTTAGCGGTTCCTATACTAGTCTACGACTCGGGTACCTATCGATATGGACGAGTCCGTCGATGAAAGTCGGTGACCTTTTACAGTGCTTGTTTGATCAAACCTATACAAGATCAAACTCTAATAAGCCTATACATTTGATCTGGACATCGTTTTGCCTTTGCTCTATAACAGCTAGTCTGGCACTCATCACTAAAACTTAAAATAAGTCCAACAATTTCCCCTTTTTTGGTGATGATGCCAATACCCTCCTTACAGCAAAGCAAAGAGATTGAAAACAAAAACAGAACAAATATAGTCATTTCTCATTATAATCAGTTGTTCAAAAGTCTTACAAGCTAGATTCAGCAAAAATAAAATGCATGTGTAGGTATGCTGATCTAGTGTCTTCTTTCTCTTTCTTCTCTTTCCTTCTCTTGCTGCTCATTATATGCTCTTATTTCTCTAACCATATCTCTCATCCATTCATTTTCAATAAGAGAGAAATCAATGTGATCGAGGATTCACTTCTTTCCACCATTTCCATGCCTCAGGTTGAGTAAGGTTGATCTGATGTACTCTAAAGCCTAAACGCGTTTATACTTATTTGAATTCATTCAGTGATTCCTTTGCTGATGTGGTAGGAAGACTCATTCCACCTCTACCACCTCTTCCACCTCTATGTGCAGATTTTAAAGCTTTAACCCTTGCTTCCCAAAACTTAAGTCCCAGAAAATAATTTAGTCCCTCATGGAAACCCTTGTCATGGTAAGGTCTTCTCTTGTTGTTGTACAGCTTCTTATATTCTCTTAGAAGATCATCAGTAAGTGGAAGTCTGCCAGGTGCAGGTTCTCTGAAAGCATTGGTGTCAGCTTCCCATCTCTTCTTTGCAAAAATCCTAGCAGCCTCTTTTGCTACTGCTGTTTGGCGCTCTTCCCCCTTATTGACATCATCAACAAAACGGGACAGCAGGCCATGAACACACTCATGTGTGATCAGTAGATTGTTCAGATGACCCTCTATAATTTCTATTCTAGTGTCAACTGCTGTGATTCTTTCTTGCATTGTTTGCTCCAGTAGATTGATCCTCTCAGTAAACTTAGGATCCAATCCAGCAAGGTTAAGTGTTCCAGCAGGCTCAGCCACAGCAGGCTTAGGTGCATCAGCAAGCTTGTCAAGTTTCTGGTGAATAGATTCAAATTGGTCTTTCAGAAACTTGTCCTTCAGTGTATTACCTTGTTTAATCCCTCTCACATCTTGAGCAAGGTCAGCAAGAGCATACTGAGTTGAAGTAATATTGGAAGCATTAGTTTCAGTAGTTCTTCCTCTATTCTCCACTAAATTCATCAAGTCTTCAAACCTCTGCTCTTGCCTGTCAAGTTCGGTTCTTAAACTTGTAATGTCATTTCTGAAAGCCCTCAACTCATCCACAATCGTGCCGGTACTCCACCGACCATTCCTACAAACATATGTCCAAAGGACTCATCGAAGCTCCTCTACATTATATTGTGCCCTTTGTCTGCTGACAACCATGGCCCAGCTCATATCCCTTCCAGAAGGGTTAGGTCCTTGGAATTCCTCTAGAATTGGATGTAGGGCAGGTTCCTCAAAAATAGGTACAAATGCCTGTTGAGGTTCAGCATCTATAGGTTCTTCCTCAGGCACTTGAAACTCCTCATCACTGTAATCATAGTCCAGCAGATGTTCATCCTCATCAACAACAACAGTCTAATGACTACCTTTACCCTCAGTGATCTTTCCTCCAGCAGGCTCTACTACAGCAGCCTATTCTCCAACAGCAGCAGGGGTTTCCTCCAAACCCATAGTTAGTTACAACCTTTGTCCAGGTGCTGTCTGATCCTCAGCAGCCTGTACCACCAGTTCCAACCTTTGTTTAGGTGCTGTCTGATCCTCAGCAGCCTGAACCTCCTCAACAATCAATGGTGATCCTTCAAATCCCATCACCATATCCAATCTCTGTGCTACCACTGTTTGTTCCTCAGTGATCAGCACTCTCTGTACAAGAATTGCAAGGAATTCAGCCATATTATCTTTTTGAAATTCCCTAACATTAGCAATCCTTCATAGAAAATTGGCAGTTTTGGATAGAGTGTCCTGAGTATCAATCCAGTCTTGATATTGAGCAGAATCCTCAGAACTGATATCAGGTTCACTATGATCAGTAACCCTTTCTTCATCCAAATCTTCGATCCGTCGATCCTCGGGTTGTTCGGCGGATTCTACAAAGAAAGAAAGTACTTGACATACCAACCAGTCAATTTCCTCCAAGATTTATCCCATCATTTATCAAGGCTTCCAAACCATCTATGGTTAAATCTTCCAAATCTTCATCCATCTGTTCAGTTTGTTGCCTCTCAGTGGACTGCCCACCATCGGTAGACTGCTCTACTCTTGGTTCATTTATCAACGCAGTGCCACTGGTCTCTCCTTGATGTGGGGGATGACCATCATCAGAGTCAGATGATGAAGAATCACTGTCTGATCCATCTCTTGGATCCCTGAATTTGATACCCTCTTATTTCTTTTGCTCATCAGTGAGATCCATCAGTCTCATTTCAAACAAAGAGGTATCAACCAAATCAAGTAAATTCTCCACTCCCAACTTCTCAAAATCCCATTCCTCAAAATCTGTCATTGGCTCTACAACTGGCTTTTGTCTTTTATAAAACCTAAAATTCCATTGAAAGTAGTTTGCAACCAGTAGGAGTTTAGGATCAACATATCCTTCTTTCTTCTTCTTCTCCTTTCTTTCAAATGGCATGGTTGGCCTTCTAGGAGCAGTTTGAGTACCTTGCTGACCTCCAAAGGTCTCAACAAGTAAGTTAAAAGTTTCTTGAACAGATGCTTTTAGGTCAGTAGGTAGCTCAGATTGTACATTAGTCCCTACCACCTCCATATGTTCAATACTTGGTTCCCCCTGACTAACATGCTCATCAGCAGGGTTAGCAATAACTTGCTCTTCCCCCTGAACTATTGCAGAACTTGCAGGGTCTTGTACCAACGTTTCAACTTCCACAGCAGGTGCAGACTCAGTAGTTTGCTGTGGTTCTTCACCAAGTTGCTCAACAACAACTTGTCCAAATTTCGATAGGTTCAGCAGCCTTTATAGGGGAGGATTCTACAACTTCTACAGCATGCTCAGGTTCAACAGTCTGCTGTGATTCTTCAGTAGGTTGCTCAACAGCAACCTCTACTATCTCAGTAGGCTTAATAGTTGTTAAGGGCTCAGCCTCAATAGCCTCTTCTTCCTCTTCTTCCCTCTGAGCCTCCAGAATCCTTAACTGTTTCCCTTTGCCATGTTTCTTTTTCTTGGCAATTTCCTTCATTCTCTTAGAAAGTTGCTCTGATTCAACTTCAGCAGCTTTCCTCTTTCTACTATCTTCCTTCTATTGCTCTCTTAAAATTTCAGCAGTAGACTTCTTCTTTGCAACTACAGCAGGGTCAGTAACCTCAATTTCAATTGGACCCTCAGTAGACTCGGCAGTCTCTGCTGTTTGCTTCCTTGTCTTCCTAGGCTTTAACATTTCTGTAATCTTTCTTGTGTCAGCAGCCTTTCTCTTCTCAACAACCTTTTTAGGTGTAGCAGACTTAGCAACTTCCTTAATCTTTTCACCACCAGCATCATCATTTCTACTATCATGATCACTTTCTGTGGCCTCATCATCTGCATCTTCATCATCATCTAATCCAGGCATAGGAGTAGCAACTTCTGGCTTATACCTGGATTTGTTAATCTTTTCAGATGAAATATCAAGTATCTGAAAATGATTCAACAAGGTCTGAATCAGTAGACCTAGGGGCTTGGTTTTGGACTTCCTCACACCATCTCTGTCTTCAGTAAACACCTTCTTCATGTAGTGTATAAAGAATCCAGCCCAATCAAACTTCATACTTCTGCAGATGATGATCAGAAGATCTATCTTAGGTCCAGATAGTGTATCTAGACTTCCAATGAATCCCAAAATGGTTTTGGAAATAATTTGTTGAGCAGATTATACTCATATCCAATATGTTTCACATTAATGCCTAGAGATGAGGATATCTTCTCATTTGTCTTTATTGCATCCACAAACTTCATCCTTGGCAGATTCATTGCTTCTGGATTGGTAGGAGCATTATTTCTAGGCCCAAAATGAAAGACCTCTCTCAGTAGGTCTGAAGAGATTTCAATCTCTCTACCATTAACCGTTGTAGTGAAGGCCTCTCTACCTTCATGTATGACTATGTTCCTCCAGAATTCCAATACATTCACATATGAAATCCTTCCCAGCCTCCTGTTGATAACATTCTCCAATCCAGCAATCCTTCTAATTCTTCTTCCGATGTTGATGGCTAACTCAGTAGAGTGACAGTCATTAACATATCCTCTCACACTCTGACTAGTTCCAATATGAACATCATCCTTGTTTGCCATTGTAAATGAGAAAGATGAAGAAGAAGACTTTTGAATCTGTGTTCACACAAAGGATTTGCAGAGAATAGCAATGAGAGAGTTGTAACTATCTTCTGTGTATAAGTCTGTATATATAACAAAGAGTAGTGGTTGGAAACTGTCAGATCGTGTACTGTAGCATTAACCACGATTAATTTTGAATAAATGAGATCTTGACACGTGGCCCATAACTTATCCAAAAATATTTGTAACCGTTTGATCGTGTAACCGCAGTTATAAAGATAAGATAAATATCCCGCTATTTTGCTTTTTTACTTTAGTAAAGTTTGACTGTAACGTATCCTTCAGCAGCCTTGTCATCAGTAGATTTGGCTCATCAGTCTGCTGACATAATGTCTCAACAGGCTGCTAATAAAGTTACTCTGCTGATCTTCAATTCTTCTTGTTTTGTCCAACTGATAATACAAGATGAAGTTTAATACCAATGACTGATCTGACAAGTGATCTCACCCAACATGACAAAGACCAATCCCTTTGGCAACCTTATTTGATCAATTGTCCAAACATAAGTACATGGAATTGTTGATACCAATGACTAATCTGCTAAGTGAGCTCACCCAACATAGCAAAGACTAATCCCCTTGGTGAATTCTAGTACACTGCTGATTATAAGTGTATCACTCAAATTTTATAATTCCAAGTTCTGTCCTTAACTTAGCAAATCTTTCACTGTCCAATGGTTTTGTGAAAATGTCAGCAAGTTGATCTTCAGTAGGGATGTAAAGAACCACCACATCTTTCTTTTCAACATGATCTCTTATAAAGTTATGTCTCACATCAATGTGCTTGGTTCTTGAGTGCAAAACAGGATTTTCTGTGATTGCAATTGCACTTGTGTTATCAACTATTATAGGAATTTCTCTTTCTTCAATCTCATAATCCCTTAATTGTTGTCTTAACTATAGTATTTGTGCACAACAGCTTCCAGCAGCAATATATTCAGCTTCAGCAGTGGAAGTTGATATTGAATTCTGTTTCTTGCTAAACCAGAAAACCAGTCTATTTCCCATTAATTGACAGGTCCCTATGGTGCTTTTTCTATCAATCTTGCATCCAGCATAATCATAATCTGAGTAGGATACAACTTTGAAGGTTCCATCTTTTGAATACCAAATCCCTACATCCAAAGTCTCTTTTAGATACTTGAGAATTCTTTTTACTGCAGCTAAATGACTTTCCTTAGGTTTTGATTGAAATCTTGCACAAACACCTATAGCAAAGGATAAATCAGGTTTGCTGGCAGTGAGGTACAATAGACTGCCTATCATCCTTCTGTATAAGGTCAGATCAACATCTTTTCCATCTTTGTCTTCATCAAATCTTATGTTTGTACTCATAGGAGTTGATACTTTGGTGCTGTTTTCCATACCAAACTTCTTCAGTAGCTCCTGGGTATACTTGGTTTGATGAATGAAGATTCCATCTTTCATTTGTTTAACTTGCAAACCCAAAAAGTAGTTCATTTCTCCCATCATACTTATTTAGAATTTACTTTTCATCAAATTAGCAAACTTCTCACATAGCAATTCATTTTCAGAACAAAAAATTATGTCATCAACATAAATCTGTACCAGCAGGGTGCTGTTTCCTTCATTGATTCTAAAAAGAGTCTTGTCAATGGTACCTTTGGTAAAACCATTGTCCACCAAGAATTGAGATAGGGTCTAATACCATGCTCTTGGTGCTTGTTTCAAACCATAAAGTGTTTTATTGAGTCTGTACATAGACCTCCTTTTCCAGAATGCCAATCGAAAATGCACTTTTGACATCCATATGATATACTTTGAAGTTATTATAAGCAGCATATGCCAAGAATAATCTCATAGCTTCCAGTCTTGCAACAGGGGGATATGTTTCATCAAAATCTATTCCTTCTGCTTGAGAATAGCCTTTTGCAACTAGTCTGGCCTTATTTCTTACAATGGTACCAGATTCATCCAATTTGTTTCTGTATACCCATTTTGTTCCAATAATGTTTGCATGATTAGGCCTTTCCACTAGTGTCCAAACTTGATTTATTTCAAATTCATTCAATTCTTCTTGCATAGCAATTATCCAATCTGGATCTGATATTGCTTCCTCAACAACTTTAGGTTCCATTTGAGATAGTAAACATGTAAACATTGCTTCTAATTGTCTTCTAGTCCTCACACCTTGCTGTATATTGCCAATAACTTGCTCAGCAGGGTGATCCCTTAACCATTATGGATTTTGGTTAGATTGATTCCCAGGAACATAATCTTCAGTAGGGTCTGATGTTTCTTCAACCGAGGGCTCAGCAGATCCTTAAACGGATTCAGTTGTTGCATCAGTAGTGTTACCAGCAGGGGCAGAGTCAGACACCTTTAAGTCATAAATCTTTCCAAAACATCAACACATTCTGGATCAGTGGCTTGTTGATTCTCAGCAGGTTCTGAATCTTCATCTTCCATACCAGTGAACTTAGGTTCATCAAATACAACATGTATTGTTTCTTCATGTTTCAGTGTCCTTTTGTTCAGTACCCTGAATGCCTTGCTGACAGAAGAATATCCCAAGAAGATTCCTTTATCTGATTTTGGTTGGAAGGTCTTCAATTGTTCCTTATGATTTAGAATAAAACATTTGCTTCTAAATGGATGAAAGTAAGATATTTTAGGTTTTCTTCCATTCCAAGTTTAATAAGGTGTCTTCAGCAGCTTCTTGTTCACTAAGGTTCTATTTTGTGTATAGCATGTCTTTGTATTAATCGCTTGACCCAATATCTTTCGAGCAATAATGCTTCACAAATCATAGTTCTTCCCGCTTCCTTTAAAGTTCTGTTTCTTCTTTCGGAACAACCCATTTTGCCGAGGTGTACCAAAGACGGCAAGTTGATGTAGTACACCATTTTGCTCACAATATTCTCTTATAACTTTGTTGAGAAATTCAGTACCCTTATCTGATCTGATCTTCACTACTGTCAAAATTTTCTCATTTTGCAATCTCTTCAAAAGTTCAGACATCTTTTCAAGTGTTTCACTTTTCTTGTTATGAATACTACCCAAGTGTATATTGAATAATCATCCACAACCACTAAGGTGTACTTCTTTCCTGTTACACTTGTTGGTGTTACTGGTCCAAATAGATCCATGTGAATAAGCTCCAAAACTCTTTTTGTTGACTGCTTTGTCTTTGATTTGAAGCTTGATTTTGTCTGTTTACCTTGCTGACAGGCCTCACATATAGCATACTTCTTGAATGTGATCTCAGGTAAACCAATCACCAGTTTTTTCTTCACCAACTGATTGATATCATCAAAGTTTAGATGATTCAACTTCTTATGCCATAGCCAATTAAGTTCTGACTTGGTATGCACAATCAGGCAAGTTTCTGGAACTGCAGTTGACCAATCCACAACATACATGTTTTTTTGTCTTCTTCCAGCCAACACGACTTGATCACCTCTTTCACTAATGACAATACAGGTGCCTTTGTCAAAAGTGACCTTGTAACCCATGTCACAAAATGGTCCAGTGCTTAGTAGATTGTAGTCCAGTCCTTCCACATATGCAACATTCCTGATTGTTAATCCATTTTTCACAAGTGTGCCATATCCTCTTGTGTATCCTGGTGTGTTCTTGTTGCCAAAATTCACTCTTGGACCATCCTTTTCCACATAGCTTGACAGACAGTGCTTATTCTTTGTCATATGTCTGGAACATCCACTGTCAAAGTACCAGACACCCTACAAATCAAAGTTAATGCATTTTAGGTACCCAAAACTGTTTGGGTCCATAGTGGTCAGTGGCAAGCATGACCCTTGGTAAATTTCCATAAGGTCTTCTTTGAAAGGTATCATACTTTTGTTCATACATGTATTCCACACATCCATAAGGTTTAACATTTGGTTGTGTAGGACTCACATATGCTTTCTGGCCTTTTGGTATATAGTGTTGTTTGGAGTGATTTCTTTGTTAGAAGCACTAGGATAACCATAGGTTTGCAGTCTGTTAGAAACAACCCTGTAATATGGAGTCTGCTGAGTCCTCTGCGGATTCCATTGCTGAGGTTTTACCCTAGCAGTATGGTTATATATGTTGTTTCTAGCAGTGGGGGCAGGAATACTCCAATCATCATCAGTAGGGAACAGTCTACCTTTCCCCCTGAGATAAGTATCCCTAGAATGATTGACATTTTTAGGTTTAGGATTCTTATCGTTGGAATATTTCTGATTTTTACCCTTTTGTGGTCCAGCAGACTTGGTAGCAGGTCTGCTATCAGCAGGTCTAGAAGGTACAACAGTCCTATTTTTGGATTTGTTCTTTTTGTTAGGTGATGTTGACCTTTTTGACTTCTGATTTTGTTTCCTTGTAGTCTTCTCAGTAGGCTTTACTGCCTCGGCAACCTTTTTAGGAGTTTGATCTTGTTCATGCACAAACTTAGGACCAATTCTGGTGCTAGGTTCAGTGACCTTACTAGATCCACTCTCATTAGATTGTTGAGTTCCAAATCCAAGACCTGTTCTATCATCATAAGGCTTTCCAGATTTGAATGCAGTGGAGGAACAATATTGTTCGAATAGATTCAAGCCTACGAACGTACATGTTAACGACTTATGTTGATTCTGTCCAACTTCTTTTTCCTTACCCTTGAGAACTCTTAATTCAGCTTTTAATCTTTCAAATTATGATTGAAGAGCTTTTTTTTTCAGCCTTCACAATCCCATAACCAGATTGTATTATCCTTAGTTGATTAAGGATGAGATCCAAAGTTTCTTCATTGTCGGAATTTTTAGGATTTGAACCACAAGTTGATTCACAATCACTTCGAGCAGGAGTGTTAATAGATACAGAATTGTATACCTCCTCTGTTTCATCCATATTTGCCATTAAATTTATAATCATCCATATCAGCAACAAGTGCAGTATCATCAGATTCATTTCCCTTTTCTGATTCAACTTCATATCCTGATTCATCTTCAGCAACCATAGCTTTCTTGCCAGATCTTCTTTGATGGCTTTTGCTCTTACGTAGGTCTGGACAATCAGGTCTGAAATGTCCAGGCTTCTTGCAATTGAAGCAAAGATAATCAGTTTCCTTCAGGACAGTCTGGTTTGAAGTGTCCTGGTTTCTTGCACTGATAGCACAAGTAATCATTGTCTTTTTTGGATTCCTCCTTCTTCTTTTCACTAAATTTATTTGTGAAATACCTAGGAGAACCCTTTCCAGTTTTCATCATTCTGATTTGCTTGCTCAGTAGGGCAATTTGCTCTTGCATCTCATCCAATAGATCATCTTGAGCTCCTAATGTTTCTTCTTGATGTGCAGCAGCCAATGCAGTAGTTTTTGGTTCTTCTTTTTCTGTCTCAGGTACATGTTTCTTACTGAATTCATATGCCTTGAGATCTGAAAACAATTTGAAGGTGTCCTCTTCATGTAGACTTCTCATTTCTTCTATGGTAGTCACCTTCATCTCCCAAACTTCTTTTGCAGGTAATGCTTCCAAGATTTTTGAATTGATTTCTTCCTGTGAGTACTTCACACTCAGTAGGGTGAGTTCATCCATGATTGCATTGAATCTTGACTCCATTTGTTCAATAGTTTCATTTGGTTTCATTTTGAACTCCTGAAACTTCTTCTTTGCCACACTGATCTTGTTTTTCTTGATAGCATCAGTGCCTTCACAGATTAATTGCAACTTCTCCCAAAGTTCTTTTGCAGTCTTGCAATCTTTCACCTTCATGTACATATTGCTATCCAAGGTTCTGTATATGATATCAATAGCAATATTGTTGAGGTTTGCTCTTTTTCTATCTTCAGCAATCCATTCCCTTTTTGGCTTTGGAATGTACTGAGTTTCATCTCCCACTGTTACAGACTTGGTGATCTCCAGTGGTCCATCTGTCAGCACATCCACCATCTCATCATGTGTTGCAACTAAATAAGCCTGCATAAGACGTTTATACTCATCAAAATGATCTAAGGAACACATCAACATTGTTCTAGCATACTGGTTGTTATCCATGATGCAAAGCTTTGAAAATCAGAAACTTGAAAAAGTTTTCAAAGTATTTTCACATGCATAACAAGTAGGATTACTTCGAACGTGCTAATCGCTCGATACCAATTGTTGGTCCCTTGAAAAGGCTTTGGTTAAGTTTAGAGGGGGGGTGAATAAACTTAACACTTAAAACTTTTAGAGTTAACAAACTCAGGAACTTCGGCAGCCTGCTGATAGCTCAGTAGTCTGCTGACACTCAGTAGTCTGCTAACTATTGACTTTACTGAATTTGTTGCAGCAGAATATATTTAAATTAAGCCTTATTACTTGTTCTTAAAATATGATACCAAGTATTAGATGCTTAGTAGTGTATGTGTGTGATTCAGTTGCTAGTTCAGTAGGTTGATGTGTTAAAGTACTAAATGCAGAATATAAGTGGAGAAAGTAAGTAGGCAAATTTTATAATGGTTCCAGGTGGTGTAATCCTGTCAGTCCACTCTTCTCCTGTGATGTTGGAGGTAACTCACTAGAGATTCTTGAGGTAGCAGTTACAAAAATCTCTAAGTTTCTTGTCCTTCACCAATAACTATGGCTTCACAAACTGAACACTTGGAACATGTAGGATTCCTACTCCAAAGTCTTCCAATAGTCCTTGAAGGGTAGGATTGCCTCTTCACCAGCTCCACCACAAACAACAGTCCTTGACACCCAAAGATGCTTCTTTGTCTTTGATGACGGTCAAAATATACCCGTAAAAGTCATCAACATTATCCTTAAATCGAGCCTAATAATATATGTTTTATGTTAAATCACATGTGTATATTGGTTATTTAATGTTACGTGATTTATATAATATAAATTGGTATTTATCCGTTTTTTATTATTTATATCCAATTTACTGTGCAATAAATGTTTATTTTATAGATAAAGATAAATTGGAGCTTTTCTACCAAAGAAGAAGATAAATATCAAGACAATTCAAAGTGGAATCGGATTAAATTGAGGATAAATATCGAAGCAACACGAAAAGGGAGTAAGGAGTACAAGAGCCAGCGAGCCAATCCAGTTTTGGAGGACTCGCTGGCAGCAAGAAGCCTGCTCGCTGGGGGCGAGTCCCCCTGTCCATCCGGATTAGCTTGGAATTATCTCGACGCATTTTTAGACTTCATTTGGATTTAGGAAACCTGTTTTAGATCGGTTCAGGCTTATCACATGCGAATTTTTACTCTTATATATATTTGTACTAGCTCATTAGCAAAAACACACCTTAGACACTTCTCTCAATCTATAATAAAATCCTCAGTTTTCTTCAGAGTGGTTTTTACAAGTTCTGCAATTATGTAAGTTCTTGTATTTATTTTCTCTTAGTTTTTATAATTAATTCCCCAATTATTATTTATCGTTTGAGATTGTTATTTCTTAGTTAAATGATGTAGATTTAGGATTACGACGTGAGGCAGTATGGATTCCTCGTCTATAAGGATCCGCACGCCCACGCCTATGTCTCGTGATCTATGTATGATTTTATTTTGATTAATAATCGTATTTCTAGTAGATCTATATAATTACTTTATGAATTTCTATTTTATCCGTTACGTATAGAGAAACGCTAAGATTTAGTTTTTCACCGAGTCAGTCTAGCCACGTCTTTATGGTGAGACTGTCCATTTAGAATTTCTTATCTTAGTAGGTATGGCTACGGCCACGTTGCTCATCTGTTTTAATTAGCGTACTATTAGGAAATACAAATATAGTACTCCTAGGTCGGCTCATGAATTGATCTTCCGGGACTTTCAGCGAGATCTAGATCTGTTCTGTATTTGGGAATTGTTGACACCTAGTTATACGTACATCGTAAATTAACATGATACCTAAAAAGTTAGTGTTAATGGGACGGAGACTGATGTGATCGCCTAGGAAATACGCCTAACCACAGGAATGTTGCCTAGGTGAGGAATACGGTTAATATCGGCATCCCTATTTTTGCAAGCGTGCGAGTTATATGAGATGGAGGCCTAAAAAGCGAAGTCACGTAATGTAGCATAGTGATCTAGATGGCCTACCCGGAGCTAGATCTAGTTTAGGGGATGACTCACGTAGCCAATATAAAAGAAATACGAATCGGATTAATAGTTGTCGAATCTAGCTTAATTATATAGAATCTCTAGATCCAAACGATAACATAATAATTGGGGAGGTTAATTACGTTGTTTGTGTCGTGTCCTTTATCTTTCTTGTCTCTTGTTGGTCGTAGACCGCCTTTGTGTCCTTGATATGAATGATTAATTGTTTGTATATAAATGACCCACAATTGGTTCCCTGTGGGATCGACCTTGATTCGCTATAGCTATACTACGATGGACCTAGTCCTCTTGCTAGTATTGGTTTATGGTGGTCAAGTATTTTATTATCACTTGATCTACGTCATCAGTCTTCAGCAGATTTCTTATAAAAGAAAGTTTGAATCAAGTAAGTGATTCAGCTTTCAGCAGCTTGATCGGGATGATATGATCAGCAGCTTGAGGTCTTCAAGTGTGTAAAATTGATGTAGCTTGAAAGTAGATTACACTTGAAGAGTTTTACTGGATCAGTAGCTTTATGCTCAGTAGGGTCAGCAGGGTGTTTGATCGATTTAAATCTGATAGCTCAAGATAGATCCTTAATTTTCCTCAATGTTCATCACTTGTATATGAATTTGGAGTCCTTTATTTATAGGTAGGAATCCTTGTGACTTATGTTTGAAATTCAAACATAGCCGTTTCAGATTTTGTCCCATTTGACTTGCCTTTTGTCACTGTTCATAGTGCTGACACTGTCAGAATGTTTTTTGACAGTTTTCAGTTTGTCCACCCTTTGACTTGTATTCATTGGATAAAGCTTTGTTTCTTTCCAACGTCCCTTTGATCTTAACCATTGATTTTTTTGATAAAATCAGAGGTTGTTATCTATCCTTATCCTTGTATTCTTCCAATGTAACCTTTGAATAATTCGAAATATACATCAGCAGGTTCCTGTGAATGTAAGTCTGCTGAAATGCATATCAGTCAGCTTTGTTCCAAGGTTGCTGTGTTTATAAAAACACTTCAGCTGACTTCTCTTATATCTAACATTTTATTGTGAAGTTAGATTACACCATTTTGAATATAACTAAGTTCCAATCACCACTTAACTTGTGGAACTTAGACCTTGTACACAAGGTATATGTAATCGCTTTGGGTCATCACGTACTTCCCTAAATTCTGATTCCATATCCTTGACTTTAAATACTAAGTTTGATCCCTTAGGCTTCAGTAACTGAGTTTGAGCCCTCAACCTTCAGTCTTCGGCAGGTTCCTATACTAGTCTACTGACTCAGGTACCCTACTGATATGGACAGGTCTGCTGATGAAAGTCAGTTGACCTTTTACAGTGCTTGTTTGATCAAACCTATACAAGATCAAACTGTAATAAGCCTATACATTTGATCTAGACATCTTTTTGCCTTTGCTCTATAACAGCTAGTCTGGCCCTCATCACTAAAACTTAAAATAAGTCCGACAGACACTGATGAATCTGGCAGGTGTAAAGATGAATACCAGTTCAGCCTACCATCCTCAAACTGATGGTTAGACTGTATGAGTTAATCAATGTGTGGAGATGTATCTAAGGTGTATGTGTTTCCATAGGCCCCAACAATGGAAGAGATGGTTGACACTAGCAGAATTTTTGTATAACACAAGTCATCATTCATCTTTGGGTAGGCCTCATTTTGAGGCACTTTATGGCTATTCTCCAAAATCCCTACACTTGGGATGTTTTGGAAATTCTGGAGTGGTATATGTGGATGAATTCATGAAACACGATCAAATTCTATAGAGAACTCAGAGATCATTTGAGTAGAGTGCATGCAAGGATGAAACAAAATGCAGACAAAAACAGGGTTGAAAGAGAGTATCAAATTGGAGACATGGTTTTGGTAAAGATGCAACCTTATAGACAAGCATCTATGGGTGTTAGGAGCAATGTAAAGCTGTCAGCCAAATTCATTGGTCCTTATATGATTGAAGGCAAGATTAGTCCAGTTGCCTATAAGTTGAAACTCCCTGCTACAGCTCCTATTCATCCAGTTTTTCACATATCAATGCTTAAAAAGTACACTGACTGCCACCTCATTCCACTGAAGACCCCCCATCATTTCCCCAGATGGTCAATTGGTGTGCTACCCAGAAGAAAGGTTGGACATAAGGATGATCAAGAGGGGGAATCAAGCTGTGGTGCAGTGGCTCATTAAATGGATGAATTTGGATCAAGATCAGGCTAGTTGGGAAGACGCAATCTTCATCAAGTCTCAATTTCCTAAATTCCTCCCACCTTGTGGACAAGGTGCTTGTTAGGAGGGAGATGTCACAATTGCAGAAACCTTTCCTTTTTAGGAATCAGAACCGGAGGGAAAATTTAAATAAATGATGATCGTTGTGCTGATGTCATTTTATTGTTGGGAATCTTTCAAATCTGTTTTGAGTCTGTTAGCCGGCAAGTATGGTGTCTTGTGATGGTGGAGTCTGTTAGCCGAATTGTCTTGGGGTATTTGTGCTATTGAGTCTGTAATACAATGGTTATGCGAATTGATAATAGACTCTTCTTCCCTAATTCACTCTTCCTTCTTCATTTCCTGCCAATTCTATCTGCTCTTCCCTTCTTCCCTTCAGTTAAATGAATTCACTTTAAATAAAAGTGTTTGATATTTCAATCATTCAATGTTGATAAAATAGATTTGACATTGCATAACCATTGAGCCATAAAATAGCAAAGACTTCGCAAATAAAACGTACTACTGATGCAGAATAGATCATGGAAATAACATTAAAAATTTATAATCAAGAACCATGAACAGAAAAGATGCCCGTGTAAGATCTATCAAATGTCAAAATTCATATAAGAAAGTCAACAAAAAATTATTCGAAAACGTTCAATTGTTAACAATATTTAAGCAAACATATTGTTTTGAGCAAGGAAATCCCATAGAAACGTGAAGTCAACCCACAGTTACTGATACAGCGATACTTCAACACCTTCATGCCAAGATAATCTTGTTGGACCCTGCAAAGAGTGCATAAAATTGCCTTATTTAAAATGTTAATTACAAAACCCTACAAAGCAAGACATTACCAAAAGAAAATGTATGCTTTGGTAGTGATATTTTATTTATTTATTTTTAAAACGAACTTTTATTTATTAAAAGGAGTACGTGGTAACTTCCACAAATCTTTACATCAAGTGAATGAAACAAAAAGATAAACCAACAAAGGGGTTGCAAACCCAAGAATTAGAAATCCCAGGCTAGCTTGAGATTTCGCACACGCTGCTCTAGTTTTGAAATCAAGATCCTCGTTGGGGGGTAATCAGCTTGTGGATCATGGAAGAGTTTATTTCTACGATGCCATAGAGTATAAATCATATCTCTCTATCTATATGGCCAGTCTGGAGGATCGTCATTGTTGTGAAGATTTTCTGCCACCCAATCCTTAACATTTTGCTGCCCAAAGAAGTTCTGTCATCTGTTTCTAGGAAGGAGGTTCTTCCAGATACTAGTTGCGGTTTTACAATCTATAAGTGTATGCAGATGAGATTCAGCATCCTGCTGGCAAAGAACACAAATACTTGTACTGCTGACATGTCTTCTACACAACATGCCCAAAGTGGGGAGAGATTCATGTGCCGTTTGCCAAAACAAAAAATTGTACCTTGTAGGTCCTTGAAGCTTCCAAATATGAGGCCACAGCTGGTCATTCCCTGGTTCAGAGTTTTGAGTATTCGTTAGGAAAGATTACGCCTCAGAAACCGCATACTTTGTCTCATTATTACCTTTCCAGATAACGCTATTATCTCTAACATCAAAGTTATTTTGCAAGGCTGCAGCAGATCAACAAATGCCTTTCCAGATTGGAGAGGAGGTTGGTTTAGGTGGGATGAAAGGGCTACCATATTTAAGTGATAGCAGTTTAACTCAAAGAGATTTGTCATCAGTTAGGAGCAGCCAAACCAACTTTCCCAGAAGTGATTTGTTCATAGCAGGTAGCTTCTTGAAACCAAGCCCGCCCTGTTCCTTTGGTTGACATATCTGATCCCAGAAACATAGTGCATTTTCCTCTCACCAGTATTGTAACGCCCCCAGACCTCGGGCCTGGTAGCGCTAAATGAGTCATAAATGTCCGGTCAACTTCTTAGACCGCCGTCCTCGCTTGGTCTAAAAGGGCTAACCCGAGTTGACAAGACCTTTATGTCTCACACTTATATGGGGGTGAGCATTCTCTTATTTTACCGATGTGGGACTTTACATTCTCTCCCCCTTATAAAGGACTGGTGTCCTCGCCAGGACGGTCGAGACTGTTCCCGGATCGTCCCTACCAGAGGTAACTAGATGCCATCCTTACACCGTCTTCTTGTTCGGTGCAGCGCATAGTTCCGTCTGATAGTCGGATCTGAATACCATTCTGTAACGCCCCCAGACCTCGGGCCTGGTAGCGCTAAATGAGTCATAAATGTCCGGTCAACTGCTTAGACCGCCGTCCTCGCTTGGTCTAAAAGGGCTAACCCGAGTTGACAAGACCTTTATGTCTCACACTTATATGAGGGTGAGCATTCTCTTATTTTACCGATGTGGGACTTTACAAGTATCCTTTCCCCAGAAGAATTTCCTGCATAATTTCTCCATATCATGTAAACATCCAAGAGGTAGTCTTGTAGTCTGCATGATGTAATAAGGGTGGGTGGCAATGGAAGACTTGATAAGGATCATTTTTCCTGCCCTAGTCAAACATTTAGATTTCCAGTTCGCAAGCTTTTTCTTCATCTTATCCAATATAAACGAGTAGGTGCCTTTGGTTGTTCTTTTATGGGCAAGAGGTACTGCAAGATATTGCCCAAAATCATCTACATGTTGCATATTAAGACTTTGTCCTATAATCTGTCTTAGCTGGTGAGAAGAGTTGTTGGACAAATGGAACTTAGACTTATCTAAACTGATTTTTTGCCCAGAATAGCCACATAACAGGTCCAGAACATGCCTCATAGCATCGGCCTGCTGCATAGTTGCCTCACAAAAAAGGATCAAATCGTCGGCAAAAAAACATGTGTGTTAGAGGAGGGCGCTTTCTACCAATTTTGATTGGTTTCCAATCTCCATCTAGGACAGCTTTATCAATATATTGGCTAAGTACTTCCATACACAAATCAAAGAGATAAGGTGCTAAGGGGTCACCTTGTCTGAGCCTTCTTGTTGGGGATAAGGGTGGCAAACCGTTACCATTCCAAAGCATAGAAATCGGGACGTTTTCGAGAGAGTGCATGATGAGCTGGATAAGGATCTGAGGCATTTGGATTTTGTTAAGAACTTGCTCCAGAAAATCCCAGCTAACTCTATCATAAGCTTTCTCTAAATCAACTTTGATCATCATCTTACCCTTTTTTTCCTTTTTTATTCTTAAAATGATGTAGCACCTCTTGTGCAACAATAACATTTCCCGTACTACCCCCGCGATATAAAGGCCGACCGAGTCCGACCGACCAGTGTTTCCAATGACCGATCGTTAGCCTATTTGCAATCACCTTCGATATTATTTTCACACAAACATTCGTTAGAGCAATAGGTCTAAACTGAGAAGCATACTCTGGTGGATTGTTCTTGGGTATCAGGGAGATAAGGGTACGGTTCAATCTGCTATCAAAGACACCTTCCTCAAAGGCTTTATAAACAAAAATGAGTAAAGAGGGACTTACAGCAGGCCATCATTTTTTATAAAAAAATGGATGGGATTCCATCTAGACCTAGAGCTTTATAGCTGCCCATGTGAGAGACTGCATCCTCCACTTCCTTTTCTGAAACTTGCCTAGTGAGAAATTGAATGTCCAGAGTTGAGAAAGTAGGGAGTTGGATCACATCCTCTGGCCAAACAACAACTTCTTCAGCCGTGAAGAGGTGTTGATAAAGATTGTTAACGGTTTGTTCAATCTGGTCAATATCATACATCCATTTTCCTTGATCATCTTTGAGGCAGATTGTTTTTCTTTTCTGTTGATGTCTGACCGTAGTCATGTGGTAGAAATGAGAGTTACGTTCCCCCTCAGCCAACCACTTTAACTGAGACCTTTGGTGCCAGTAGATCTCTTCTTGAACAAGGATTTCATTGAGCTCGGAATTGACCGTGGCATGAAGTTTAGAGAGGTATTGAAATTGAGCCGTTTCCAAGCTTCTTTCAATTCCTTCAAGTCTCCTCATACATGCCTGTTTTCTATGAAAGATGTTACCAAAGACATTAAAATTCCAATTTATGGCATGAGCAGTAAACTGATTGATGCTGTCAAACAAATCACCTTCCTTTTGCCAACTGTCATAGACAAAATCTTCAAACTGTGTGTTCTCAAACCAAGCCCTCTGAAAGTAGAAAGAATATGGGTTCCTTCTCTTGGGTATCTGTGGATCAGTATCTAGGCAGATAGGATTGTGATCTGAATGGACCCTAGGAAGATGTTTAACCATTGCATGACCAAACTTGTCAAGCCACTCAAGGTTGCACCAACATTGATCCAGTCTCTGATAAATTTTTTTGTTGTCATAGGTGCCTCCAGTCCAAGTAAGTTTTGGTCCCTGAAAGGGAACCTCCAGCAGATCACAACTTTGAGTCATCAACCAGAAATTAATCATGTTTAAACCACCTACTTCTCTTCCACCCTGTTTATCAATTTGGTAGATAACTTGATTGAAATCACCATTTAAACACCAAGGTAAGCCAAGCTTTTGTTTAAGTCTATTAAGATAGTCCCAGAAGTCATTTCTTGCACTGGGAATGGGAGAGGAATAAATCATAGTAAAGATCCAGTCTACTTCCTGTCCATTCATCACTGCCATAGTTAGACTCTGGTTTGTGCAAGTAATGTATTTGAGTATGGTTTTCTCCTCATCCCAAAAGCACCACAAACCACCTGCATAACCTCTAACATCAACATCATATCAGTTGGAAAAATTTGTCTTGTGAAGGATTTCAACAGCCCTTACACTCGAGGACCTTGTTTCCATAAGGAAAAGGATGTCCGGTTTATGTTGTTGTAAAATAAATATTAGATGCCGTTGGAATTCTTCGGAGGAAGCTCCCCTACAGTTCTAGGAGATAATTCTCACCATAAAAAATTATTTAGGAGTCTTTGGGACAGAGCCCATCCCTTTATCATCAAAAAAAGGGTTCACCTCTGACATATTTATACCAATGGTAGATCCTGCATTACCAGCAACTTTGTCTAGCGGTTGTGATTTAATATGATCACTTGTTTTTATAGAATCTAAGACAGTGGCATGTTGGATAACCTTAATTTGGCTAGTAGGAACTGGTATGTCGGGGGGCTTTCTGGATTCATTGGACACATCAATCAAAGCTGATCGAGAGGTAGATCTTTGTCTTAGAGTTGAGGATCTTTTTTGTTGCTGTCCAGACTGTGACTGGGGAGTATGATAACGGAAAAATTCACTGTTATTTTTATAACTTTTCAACCCGTTTCTGATATCATTTCGAGTATTTTTATATCAGTTCGAGTCATTAATTCCAATGTTTCATCTAAATATGTTAGTAGTGACTATTTTATAAAATATCGTGTTTTTATAAGTTTTTATTAGTTTTGTACCGGTTTAGTAACCGGAGTGTTGTGTCAGATTTACGTTTGGTATTTTGGTGGTTTATTGCAGGATTATAAGTAGACCAAAATCCCACGTAACGACATGTTTTGAGCCCTAAAAGAGGTGTTTAGAGGGTTAGAAGAAGGTGCCACAAGCTTACGAGTTCAAATGGATCAAATTTTTCTTAAGTACTTAATCGTTACATATTTTCGACGAAGATTTGACCCAGCTTAGAGGCATTTTCAGGGGATGACTTCTTAATGAAAGTTGTAGATCTTCACATAAGCTTTCCAACGCACTTTGGATCACGTAAATTGGAGTTCTACAACTCAAATGGTGGTCAAGTGGCTAATCGGTTCATATCAGTAGAAATCCCGAAAACGACACGACTTACGAATGGCTCATCAAAACGACATTTTCTGAAGAAGAGTCCTTCATAAAAGTTTTAGAGTTTTCCGAGAGCTTAATTATGACATTTGGATCACGTCATTTGGAGGTCTACAACTCGAGATATGAATTTTAGAAGTTTAATATATAATTATATAATTATATATACATACGAGCACATGCAGTTAGTTAGAGGTAATGATGAGTAATGATTACACCGGACCGGTCCGGCTCCTTCAAGGACCGGTCCGGCCTCAACATTTGCCTATATATACGAGGTTTTAGCAGATGAAACCTTTGCCCCCTTCTTCCCCTCCTTTCTCCATCTTTTCCTTCTTTATTTTATGTTGCTGGGGGCCTATAAATTAGATATATATGTAGTTATAATGTCGGTGTAATAACCCGACTAGTTATCGTTTTAATATAATTTCGTTTCCGTTTTTATTGCTTTCTTTTACTTTTATGCAATTAGTATAAATATATATATATATATACGTATACTATATATATATCTATATCTATATATATCTATATATATATCTATACGTATATCTATATAGCTGTAGTTATTTTATTTCTGTTTTGTTTTCTTTCGTTTTGTTTCTTTTTATATATATATTTATATATATCTATATATACGCATATATATCTATATACTAGTATTTATATATATATGTATGTATTTAGATATATATATTTTTATTTCGTTGTTATTTCCGTTGTTATGAATAGCTAAAGTAAGTCACATAGTCGAATCATGTAAAATTTGGTGAAATCAACCCTTGGAAAATGAAATAGGGAGTGTGTAGTGCTTTTTATTGTTATATCTCACATATTTCACGTCTTAGAACTTGTTATAACAGATTTGGGCTAGATTGACAACCTAGGTCAAATATCACACACATCACTCTTGAAGAGTTGTTCAGATAGAGTGGTGTGGGAAAAAGGGTTCTAAAATCGGGAGGTAAAACATACCGTGTTTTAGGTCGTGAATTCAGTGCCCGCGCTCATCGATGTATTATTATCAACATAATAATTCGAATGTGGTAGTTTAAATTAGTGTAGTTTAGTGTTAGACCCCGGGGTTGAACTATGAAGTGCCGGGTGGTTCTTGAGCCAACGATGACAAGTTGTTTCACGGAGTATTTCGGGTAGACCATGGATTAGGTAAAGCTTCGGTTTTATCGCTTTGACACATTCTCGTTAAGATGTTCGTGTAGTACGTTGATGAGTATCGGGGGTAGTAACGTCGACCGAGTAATTTTGGACTTGTTTCCTTAACGAGGTTTTTCTCGTGGAAACAGAGCGTCTCACAAAGACTTAATCATGTTAGATTAATCGGTTTTCTAAAGGGAGAATTAGTTAACCTCACATAGGATGTTGAAGGAGAGTTGTTCGATTTTAGCATCGAATTAGGAGCACGCACCCGTGAGATTGAGTGTGAGAGTTCATTTGCACACTTCCAGCTTTGTCTATCCGTGGGGTTGAAATTAACTATTTTGATCATGGTTCGGCTATGTCTTTTAAAACCAAGTAGTTTAATTTTCTTTCTTTTCTATTTTTAGTATAACACTCCACCTAAACTTTGACCGCCTAGACTAAGTTTTACGTTCACTTTGGTATTCACAACCACATTTCTCTTGGGACGACCTCGTACTCCTGTAGCTATCCTAGCAATCGACCTGGTACTCTGCCAGTTAGAGAGTTAGTTTACCCACAGTTGCGAGTCTTTATAAATGTATTTTTGAGGGGTGAATTTTTCGCTCATCATCAAAAATTGGCGCCGTTGCCGGGGACCAATATTTTAGTGGGTGTATTTTTCTCTCATCAAAAAATTGGCGCCGTTGCCGGGGACCAATATTTTAGTGGGTGTATTTTTCTCTCATCAAAAATTGGCGCCGTTGCCGGGGAAATGTGTGATATTGTTGTGATATCTTGTAAGTGAACCGAAGGCTTGGGCCTAGGTTTTAAAAAAAAAAAAAATAAAAAAAAAAAACGAAAAAGAAAAAAAAAAATTTTTTTTGTTTTCCTGTTGTTTTCTCGAGATCTTGCGATTGAGTTTAAATGGATGGATTTTTCAATCAATACTACTCACCGAACAACAATACTCCTACCAACCTCGTGCACCGGAACAATGTTATCAACAACAGCTCGTGTCCGAGCCTCAATATCAACAAATAATAACCAAGGTTCATGGAATTATCGGTTGCCCTAGTGCATACCAGGACCGAATTATGGTTATTCGAGTTATGAGCCACAACATTACGAGGGTTACCCGAACCCTAATGCTTATCGATTACGTTGTTCATACTCGGACGTTGATAGCTTTAACCATATTCACCATCCGATCGTTGTCCGGAATGGCAAGAGGACTACTACTCACCTCCGATGAATCAAAGTCAATATGATCGGTGCGCCCCCATGCCACAAGAAGAATTCACCGACAACAAATAGAGCAACTAGAACGATTGAACCGATCTTGGAAGAGCGACCGTTGGACATGCAGGAGTTCAATGTAAGTACTGACTCCGCTATAAGAAATCTTCAAGACAAGGTGGGGCAATTGGTTGAATTAGTGAGGTATGTGAAAGAGGCAGAGACAAGTGCAATAGAGGTGGTTAGGGATGAAAATGTTATCACTGAAAAAGTTCGGGATGAGAATGAGGTTGATAATTCAGCCTTCGCGAAGAAAAAGTGCAAGATTTGGAGATGACAGAGTTAGAGGAGCGAGAGATTGATTGGCCATCTTTAGTAAAGCCACTGGGAGAGTTGGTAATAGCTGATATATCGGTCCCGGATTACTACATTCGTCCACTCGTGAGGATGAATTTTCCGCCGGCCAAGTTTGTGTACTCCCCGATGGATGAGCTTTATGGTAATTTTCAAAAGAAGATGGTTCGACAGATGATAAAAGAAGGTTCGACGGCCGGGAGGAGGTAACATCGAGGGCCAAACGAGGTACGTTTCTAGACAATTTAATTTCAATGGTTCTCGCATTGTTAATTTTTATAAAGTCGTTGATCTTCTTGAGTTCGGATTTTGGTTGATTGAGTCTGTATAGAGTCACCCTGTCGAGCAAACGACGTTAAACAAAAGCGCTACCGGGAGGCAGCCCGATAATAATAATTTGGATAAGACTAGTCTGAATGAAATGTAGAATTTGTATGAAAGATGAACACAAAGCACAACCAAGTCTCAGGATGAATGTTTGAATGTCATTAAGAGGGAATGATTAGGTGGTTATCCGAAAATCCCGAGGGAATTTAAAGAAAAAATTCAAATGTATCATTTCTTGGACTTAGGTTGTTGAACCCTTGAGGATCTGGGTATAAAAGACTCACTACATTACATTTCATGATCTAGTCTGTTTCAAATTTCTAGTCGTTGTAGTATAGTGGTGAGTATTCCCGCTTTAATAAAACTGTGTGTAATAAAAATGAATCTAGGAATAGCTGACTTGACTATGATATATGCTCATATGATAGGTATATGCTTAGATGTTCTGTGCTTTACCCGTGTGGGTTATTTTTCCATCTAAAGCTATTATATTGCCTATCGAATTTTTTTGACGTGACAGGGCCATTATCTCATTATTCCCATATCCCCGTTTCAATATTTTGGCACGAGGACCATGTCCCGTGTTGGCTTTGTTTTGGTTGTTTTGGTACAGGGATTCGGGACGTGCTTTCTCATGGATGTGACGGGATTCGATAGCACCTTTCTGCCTGGTTTATAAGCTAAGTCTTCCTCTCTATCTCATTTACACTCTGAGAATAATGCAAAATCGTAAGTGGGGGTAGAGTCCGGTTGGTTTAGAAATGGCAGTAAGTGTTTAAACCCTTAGTTTTTGATTCTTTTTCGAGCATTATTTAGTTGATTAAAATAATCTGTATAAGGTATATATTTCATGGATTTAAAGATGTAATGATTAATTTGGATATGTATAACCAAAGTGAACCGTAAGTGCATTTTAGCCTAAATTTATTTGTGTAACATGAATTCCTTCACGTAAGCCTTTGATATTGAAGCGAAAATTTTAAACTGTATCCATTCAGTATTCTAGTGATTTATCCTAGAAATTGCAGTAACTTAGTACCTAATTTCTGAACATGTACTGTGAATATCTGAAGGTTTGAATGTGATAGAAAGAATGTCAAAATAAGATAAACTATATATGTCGGTTGTAGCTACCAATGATTTGAGTGCGGTAGGGCGTTATCACGAAACGTCCTATACCACTATGAGGCTTAAAAGCTCCCGACTGCCTGATGATAGTAGTCCAGCTAGGGTGTTATCACGAAACATCCTATTGCTGGGAATGAGGGTATAAAAAAAAAAAAAATAATAATAATAATAATAATAATAATAATAATAATAATAATAATAACAACCTAGTTAACTTCTGACTATCCCCAGTATAAACTAAATGATATGCATTAGGGATTATCCTAATAAGTACACGGGAGGACGTTGTGTGGAATTGTTACTACCTATGCCTAGGAAAGTCATTAGGATTGTCCGAATGGATATTTGTGCGTTTGCTTGATTTATTCAAGAGAGGATAGTGGAAATTGAAAAGGCTTGTCACACACTCACTCTGTTATACATTTATATTGCGGTTAACGTGTAATTATGATTCGAATGGTTGCATCATCTGATTGTCATTCATATCTTATTTTCATGAATTTTTCCTCATTCATTTTATTTTACCGCTTATTTTGTTCGAGGACGACCAAAAGCTAAGTGGGGGGTTGTGATAACGGAAAAATTCACTGTTATTTTTATAACTTTTCAACCCGTTTCTGATATCATTTCGAGTATTTTTATATCAGTTCGAGTCATTAATTCCAATGTTTCATCTAAATATGTTAGTAGTGACTATTTTATAAAATATCGTGTTTTTATAAGTTTTTATTAGTTTTGTACCGGTTTAGTAACCGGAGTGTTGTGTCAGATTTACGTTTGGTATTTTGGTGGTTTATTGCAGGATTATAAGTAGACCAAAATCCCACGTAACGACATGTTTTGAGCCCTAAAAGAGGTGTTTAGAGGGTTAGAAGAAGGTGCCACAAGCTTACGAGTTCAAATGGATCAAATTTTTCTTAAGTACTTAATCGTTACATATTTTCGACGAAGATTTGACCCAGCTTAGAGGCATTTTCAGGGGATGACTTCTTAATAAAAGTTGTAGATCTTCACATAAGCTTTCCAACGCACTTTGGATCACGTAAATTGGAGTTCTACAACTCAAATGGTGGTCAAGTGGCTAATCGGTTCATATCAGTAGAAATCCCGAAAACGACACGACTTACGAATGGCTCATCAAAACGACATTTTCTGAAGAAGAGTCCTTCATAAAAGTTTTAGAGTTTTCCGAGAGCTTAATTATGACATTTGGATCACGTCATTTGGAGGTCTACAACTCGAGATATGAATTTTAGAAGTTTAATATATAATTATATAATTATATATACATACGAGCACATGCAGTTAGTTAGAGGTAATGATGAGTAATGATTACACCGGACCGGTCCGGCTCCTTCAAGGACCGGTCCGGCCTCAACATTTGCCTATATATACGAGGGTTTTAGCAGTATGAAACCTTTGCCCCCTTCTTCCCCTCCTTTCTCCATCTTTTCCCTTCTTTATTTTATGTTGTTGGGGGCCTATAAATTAGATATATATGTAGTTATAATGTCGGTGTAATAACCCGACTAGTTATCATTTTAATATAATTTCGTTTCCGTTTTTATTGCTTTCTTTTACTTTTATGCAATTAGTATAAATATATATATATATACGTATACTATATATATATCTATATCTATATATATCTATATATATATCTATACGTATATCTATATAGTTTGTAGTTATTTTATTTCGTTTTGTTTTCTTTCGTTTTGTTTCTTTTTATATATATATTTATATATATCTATATATACGCATATATATCTATATACTAGTATTTATATATATATGTATGTATTTAGATATATATATTTTTATTTCGTTGTTATTTCCGTTGTTATGAATAGCTAAAGTAAGTCACATAGTCGAATCATGTAAAATTTGGTGAAATCAACCCTTGGAAAATGAAATAGGGAGTGTGTAGTGCTTTTTATTGTTATATCTCACATATTTCACGTCTTAGAACTTGTTATAACGATTTGGGCTAGATTGACAACCTAGGTCAAATATCACACACATCACTCTTGAAGAGTTGTTCGGATAGAGTGGTGTGGGAAAAAGGGTTCTAAAATCGGGAGGTAAAACATACCGTGTTTTAGGTCGTGAATTCAGTGCCCGCGCTCATCGATGTATTATTATCAACATAATAATTCGAATGTGGTAGTTTAAATTAGTGTAGTTTAGTGTTAGACCCCGGGGTTGAACTATGAAGTGCCGGGTGGTTCTTGAGCCAACGATGACAAGTTGTTTCACGGAGTATTTCGGGTAGACCATGGATTAGGTAAAGCTTCGGTTTTACTGCTTTGACACATTCTCGTTAAGATGTTCGTGTAGTACGTTGATGAGTATCGGGGGTAGTAACGTCGACCGAGTAATTTTGGACTTGTTTCCTTAACGAGGTTTTTCTCGTGGAAACGAGCGTCTCACAAAGACTTAATCATGTTAGATTAATCGGTTTTCTAAAGGGAGAATTAGTTAACCTCACATAGGATGTTGAAGGAGAGTTGTTCGCATTTTAGCATCGTAATTAGGAGCACGCACCCGTGAGATTGAGTGTGAGAGTTCATTTGCACACTTCCGCTTTGTCTATCCGTGGGGTTGAAATTAACTATTTTGATCATGGTTCGGCTATGTCTTTTAAAACCAAGTAGTTTAATTTTCTTTCTTTTCTATTTTTAGTATAACACTCCACCTAAACTTTGACCGCCTAGACTAAGTTTTACGTTCACTTTGGTATTCACAACCACATTTCTCTTGGGACGACCTCGTACTCCTGTAGCTATCCTAGCAATCGACCTGGTACTCTGCCAGTTAGAGAGTTAGTTTACCCACAGTTGCGAGTCTTTATAAATGTATTTTTGAGGGGTGAATTTTTCGCTCATCATCAAAAATTGGCGCCGTTGCCGGGGACCAATATTTTAGTGGGTGTATTTTTCTCTCATCAGAGTACATATGTCTTTCCCTTTCCTGCTGTCAGATTGTACTTGTGTAGACCCATCTGCAAGTTTAGATGATTTACTGCTTGACTTTCCCGAACCGCTGCTTCCCTCTGAAGCATTTCTTTTTTTGCTACCTTGATAATGATTAAAATGTTTCTGGACTTCTTTAGTTTTTGCTTGCCCCCCATGGGGTTCAACTTGTTGTACACTTTCCCTCGGATTCTCGGACCGCCTCAGAACTCGCATCTACAATCACTTCTTCCTCTTCATTCAGTATATCGAATCTAGAACCACTGGATGTTCCAGATACAAGTATTTCAATTCTGGTTGTCTTCACCCTTTCAACCACTGGGGGTGTCTGCGTACTATTCTTGCTTGGTGTCCATCTTCTTCTTCGGGATGTAATCATCCATGGTCCATAGGGGTTTTTTGGGGTAGGACCCTTCTGCTTCTTTGGTTCTTGGGCGGGTAAAACTGACTGGGGTTCCTCTACATTTACCAAATCTGGGCATTCGTCCTTGCTATGACCAAATTTACCACACTCATAGCAAATCTGCTGGAGCCCCTCATATTCAATCTTATACCGCCTACCATTGATCACCACTGATGATTTTAATTGTTCCTCTAGATTTATCTCAACACATACCCTAGCAGAGCGCCCTCTGATATTTTGAGAGGTGTTGGGGTCAATTTTCACTGCTCTACCCACCAGATTACCAAGTCTCAGCAACATGGGCTCCCGAAAGATCTCTAAGGAGAGACTCGTAAATCGTAACCAAACTAATGTTCGAGAGATTCTCTCCAGCTCGGGTTGAAAAAAAGGTTTCCACTTTCTGACGGACAAGTAGTGTCCCATGATAACCCAGGGGCCCTTTCCAAGAGCAATTTCATAATCAATCCGATTTGTGAATCGCACAACATAGTAGCCATGTTCTAGGTCTGTGACCTCAATTCGTCCTTGATGTTTCCACAGTTCTGATAATCTTTTACACAAAAAGCTATAGGAATTTGACTTACCCAAGATCTTGATGATTAGGGCTCTGCGCCACGGGCGCCATAGATCAAAGCACTCTTCTAGAGGAATGGTGATGGCGTCTTCATCTGTTTCAGGACCCTTGAAATTGTCAATAGCATCTTTATACTCAGATATGTCATCGTCAGCTTCATCTTCTCCGATATAGATATATGGATAGGCATATCTGCCTTTGATGACTTCGACACCACTGCTTTGTTGCCACACTGATGGTGACGATTAAGAGTCTCCTTCCTTGGGTCGTTCAACACTTCGTTTGAGGAGATCCACTTCTTCTGTGCTTGGATCCACATTCATGGAGTCCATTGGAATCTTGGATTTGGCGGGTTTGGTAGTGATAGTTTACTTCACCAACAAAGCTAATTGCATTCAGAAGATCAATACACTCCCATATAAAAATAAATTTAGCCCGATTTGAGCAGAAATAAACCCATGGATTCAATAAGCATCCAATGAATCAGGACACCCAAACTCAAACAACATGAAATTCAGCATGTATCACCCTAATTAAAAAGAATGTAATTCAATCAATACTAAGGTATCTCATCTAAAAACTACCACCATCAACCACAACTTCAAAATTCTATGCCTAAAACTTTAACCCAATAGGAATAAATACCACTTTATAAATCATCCACCAAGTAACTTGACACATTGGCTTCAAGTATATTTTTGAACATATATAGACTATAGTAAAAAAGCTAAAAACACGACCTGATGAAAAAGTGGCCAGGCAGCGGCGTGTATAAGGAATTTCAATCATCTGGAGAAAGAGTGTGGATTGATCCTGAAAAGGAGACAAACGTCAAATGATTTTGACAACAGTTTCATTTGAATAGGAATGCAAGGACTACATGTTTTACCGCTTAATATTACTCCCTACATAATCTTACGTCCTTGCTGCTTGAGAACTTCTAATTCTTTCCATAATATAGTAACTTTTGAATTAGCAAAGGCAATACAAAAAAAAAAAATCATATTCTACAATTTCACCGGAATAAGTAAAGAGATCTGATAAGTAGCGATCAAACAAAATAAACAAAATTCAAGTTCTATATGTATCAGTAATCCATCAGTAAATAATGAGATGAACTTGGACACAAAACATACGACACAATTCGGAAAACGTTGGGCAGATCCTCTAAAACCATCATCAGGAAGAAAATTACACATTTAAAACATAAAAAAAAAATAGATTTTTGCCCAGAAGGACAAATTATCAAAAAAATCGGGATAGAAGGAAACTGTTATTTAATCAGGACAAAAGTAAAAATTATGAAATAACAAATATGAAGTAACAAATGTGAAATAGAGTAAATATGAAGTAACAATTGGGAAACACAAAGTAATATTAACACGTGAAGTAACAATTTTTTAAAATAACAATTGTGATTTTTGTCCTTTATAATCATGAAAATGTTACTTTTGCCTTTTCAGACCCATTTATTAAATTTTTTTGTCCTTGTGGCCCCTTCCCCCCAAAAAAAAGTTATAAAAATAACTGAACTTACTTATAACAATGATCCTGATCTTGGACCAAAACGACATCATCTATCTCCCTCGTGTCAATAGATTTCAGCATGACTAACGTCAAACTCAAAAGGCACTCATTACTGCCTGGGGAAAAATTGAAAACATAAACAATTTTTATGGTTAAATTAATCAACAAATGAATAATTAAATGAAATGAGTTGACCGAATAAATATATGAATCATCCATGTATCTAATTGTACTAAAATCTAGAACAAATTACTAAGACTCAGTGACACATGTAGGCAAAATTATATTTCAAGTGATCAAACAAATTGGTGTATGAATTTAACGAACCTGAGTCTAGAAAATCGATATAAAAAAAACCATTATAAATGTAATAGTCGCATCCGTCTCATTCAAATTCCCATCATAATTCCCGTTGCCTGAGGCCATCGCCATACCCATCGCCCTCATACATCATCACCTTCATAATCTGCCATCATGGACAATCCTGTAATATTCAATGCACACATAAAAACGAAATTTGTTCAAAAATCATCCTGCAGAAAAATGGCCTACGGTTTGTGTATGAACAAAGATCCACTCGCAGAAAATCGTCTTACGGTTTGTGAATTGAATTGAAATCCCGTAGAAAAATGATGGTTTTTGAATTGCAATACAACGTAAGAGAAACTTGATTAAAAAAAAGAAGAAGAGAGAAACTTGATTGTTATTCTGCCATACTGTTTATGAATCGAAATACAATGAAATAGAAACTTGATTGTTATTCTCACAATGCAAACTTGTAGAAAGAGAATCCTGTGTCGGTGTGAAACACCCACTGAGGTCAAATCTATAACCGATCGGGAGTTGATTTCGAGGTATACCTCTAGACGAATTAATCCGAAACGGAAGCCACAGTCACATGCAGTAGATTAGAGCGGAGAATATCTATTAATCCCTACTACATTTTGTTACATCCTAAATTTGAAGAAATCTCTAACTGGTCGGAAGATTGGTAAATCAAATCCGTAACTTATCGGGAGAAAAAGAAAAAGGCTACGATCTCGGGGATTAATATCATCTCGCTCCGATTTGTGGAGGTTTTCATTATTATTTTTTAGTTTTTATTTTATTAGTTTGATATTTAAAAGTTTGTTCTACGGTGTTTAGTTTAGATTTTTCTTTTAGTTTTTTTTTTTTTTTTGGGTTTGGGACGGATCTTTCCGGGTAATCGGGTTAAATCTTCCTTTTAAATATATATATATATATATATATAACGAGTGAAGTAACAGTAACACGTCAAGTAACAATATAATAAGAATGATAATTTCCAACATATAGTAAAAAATTACAAGTGAAGTAACAATAACACGCGAAGTAGCAATGCAATAAAAATGGTAATTTCCAACATATAGTAAAAATTACAAGTGAAGTAGCAATATTACGTGAAGTAACAATGCAATAAGAATGATAATTTCCAACATATAGTAAAAAGTACGAGTGAAGTAACAAAAATACATGAAGTAACAATGCAATAAGAATGATCATTTCCAACATACAGTAACAATTACGAGTGTCTATTTCTTTGTATATTGGTTGTAAGTACTTTTTTGTACATTTACTACATTTCTTCAATCAAAAAGAACACAGATTTAACGTGGTTTCTGGAAATGTGCCGACGACTCCACAGACAAACGAGGATATTTTATTATCACGAAAAAGTTACATCAAGTTACAATTAATACATATGGTATTTATAGCCTTGGGAATCCAACCTTAACCGACTTAACAGCCAACCCAGTAAATGACTGAAATACCCCAGAAGTAACTCGAACAAACACGCAACGTACGTGTTCTACAAGTCCGCCGGGCATCGCGCGACTTGTCTTCGATAGACTTGCCATCGCGGGTTGATAACCCCGTTGATCCCGCCCACCGAACACCGAATTCAAAGAGATACTTCATACATCGCTGACCAGAACTTGTTTCCAAAACTAGACCTCAGTAGCATAATTTTAAGTCACCATTACAAATCTCCACCTTGACTTCAACTTCATGCAAACTGACCAGATGCACAATCAAGTGCCAGAAATCCTCTTTGTCTTCAGATTTGATTACCTCAGTAGACCCCCAACATTAGACGAGTATTCCCAGATTTAGATTAACAGCTTTCGATATTCAACAAGTCCAGACACAACTAAAACTTTCCCCTTGGAACTTTGACACTCATCAATTAAACTATTCATTACATTGACATGGCAAGTCAACCTTTTTTTCAAGGCGGAGGATGCTGATCACAAGACAAGTTTCAATTTTTTTCGCAATCCCATTGTACTTTAATGGGTTTTTTTTTTTTTTTGTAAACATAGGGTGCTGTACTCTTTCTAATGCCTAGGATTTTCCCACATCAGGTTTGCCATGAATAAGTTTAAATGAGGCCGGGCTATGCTTCGTCTACGTGATGTGGTATAAGAGGAGGGTCAGGATACGACTTTGTACGAACCTTTTCTTTATTTCTTAATAAAAGGCTTCATTCATTAAAAAAAAACTAGAGTAATTGCTTCAAGATTAACTATATATATTTCTATAATACAGGCCTAAAAATTTTGAGGCATTTAAACTAGTACGAATATAATTATTTGACCCCTCAATTTTTATTTAATAAAGCGGTCCCTTAGTTAACTAAAAGAGAACCGTATAGGCCTACCAGGAAATAAAATAAGGAATTTGGCTCTTTTGCAGAATTTTCAAGGAATATGCTTTGGAATATTCTGCCTGGTGGCACGAGTTTGAAATTGTTTAAAAGGGTAAAAATGTCCACCGACGAGTTCAACCCTAATCCCCTTACTTCTATTTCCCACATCTTCTCCGCCGCCGCTAAAATTGTGACATTACCATGTCTGTTAATATTTATAGGCAAGAGGCCTAAAAATATAAGAAGTCCATTCTTCCTCATATTTTATAAGGAAAATAACAACCATGTCTTGTGATTTTAAAATTCTTGTCGAAAGATTCTGGTTCAAACTATAGATCATCGATCATGGCATATCATTTATCCTGGGCATTCACATATAGGTAATCTTCCATAGTTTTTGCTTTCTTTATTTATGCATTGTACTAGTTGGTGTTTAATTTGATAACAGGGAACAAGAAAATCTTGAAACACATGTAAAATAATTCATCAGATTTGTATGGAAAATGAAATTTTTTGTTTTTGGTCGTTAGAGATGTTAATTTCTTGCTTTATATGTGTTGCAAATCTGAAATTTTATCACATATTTATTATACCAGATAAAACAGTTTCCACTGTCTTTATAATAGAAGAGTTTTCCAGGAAAACATAGCTTTTGAGGATCTTGTTTTTTTTTTCGCCCTATCCCCTCTATTTGTCCCCCTTTCATTGTAAATGATGGGTCAACCAAACAATTTACGATGACACACAAAGTATAAAAAGTAAACTTATTTGCGGTGTATTTTCTCGCTGGGTAGTGGGAATAAAAGACAAGATAGACCTCAATCTATATGTTAGATATGTGCTTGTGTTTCACATTTTGTCGATAATATAATGAATCACTTAAACATTGCACTAGAATCCAGAGTCGAGTAAATGACTGATGTCTGAATCATCTTTCAATCTGTCTTTTTCAGTAATTTGTTTTCCCTTTTTGATTTACATTTTGCTTTTATGCTTTCGGACGGCGGTTTTTGCACATTCCCTTATATCATTTATTCTTAGACTTGTGCTAAATTTGTTTTTCTATAGTAGAGAATATCTAAAACAACATTTTTTCAATTCAGGTTTCAGGCAAAACTGAAATATGCACTGCAGATACGAGTGAGCCCGCCAACGGACTCATGACGGGGCCTAGGGTGATTGTGCAAACCACGAGCGACGTGGACATCATAGATGACAGATATAGGTGGCGTAAGTACGGGCAGAAATTAGTGAAAGGCAACCCGAATCCATGGTCGAATTTGTGATTCATGTTTCATGTGATTTACGGTATATCGTAGTGTAAGAAAAATAATCTGAAATGTGTATTCCTTTTGCAGGATTTACTACAAGTGCACAATTGTTGGTTGTTTTGTCAAGATTCATATAAAGAGAGCTGCATATGTACTCACTATGGTGGTCACAACATACGACGGGAGGCATAATCACGAAGTTTTGAAGGCCTTTTTTGAAGCTTCTGTTGATTCAAGGCCTTTTTTGAAGCTTGTAATTAACTTTTGATGTTTTATAAATCTTACGATTAAGAAGAAACATAGTGTACTAATGGTGTTACATGTGTACTAATGGTGTTACTTTGTGTAAGGTGTTCCGATAGGTGCGTCAAGCATTTTTCAAATTTAGTCTACACTCTTGTAGTTATGATATATTTTTCCATGAAAATTTTATAGTTCCTCTTGGTTCATGAGCTAAGTCTTGTATCTTCAGTCACATACATAAAATCCTTATATTTTGCAATTAGAATTTGAATATTGTTGATCTAATTGAAGTCGATAAATATTTTTTTTTTTCTATTTGTTGTTTGGGCTGATGGAGGCTGCAAATTAGAGCATTTTACAACAACAAAATCCAATCTTTATTGGGTAACTCATGTTTCAATGTATTAATTCATTGTTATTGGGTAACTCTGATGCTTCAATCTATGAATTTGTTCACTGTTAGCTAGCAATATATTCTGATTCACTATTTTACATTGAGCTCAAAACACTCTGGCTAACTGTTTTACACCTTAGCATAAATGGCATCGTGTTCTTGTCCACTTTCATGATTGGGTCTAATGTTTCAATGTAATAATACATTGTTATTGGGTAACCCTGATCCTTAAATCTACTTATTCACTATTAGCTACCAAAGTACTTTGGTTCACTATTTTTCATCGAGTCAAAACACTTTGGTTCACTGTGCCACGCCTACTTCCCATTACTAATTCACTCCGAAACAAAGTTCACTTTTAGGAGTTTATAATTCTAGTTCACTATTGTAGTTAACCAATGGAAGTTTACTATTGTTAGTTCACTTTTTGAGTTCTTTTTTGCGAGTTCACTTTTGTACTTCACTATTTGTACTTGTTCCTGGGTCATTATTGGAAGTTTACTATTGTTAGTTCACTCTTTCAGTTCATTTTTGTGAGTTCACTTGTAGGAGTTTACAATTGTAGTTCACTGTTCGTGGTTCACTATTGAAAATTTACTATTGTTAGTTCACATTTTGAGTTCATTTTGTGAATTCACTATTGGTAGTTCAACAAGTACTACAATTACACTTATGCTTTTCATCATCATCATAGGGACGACAAAATGTATAATCAACAAGCACTACATAATCAAAAAATGTCGTCCCTAATAATCAAAAGTCGTCCGTTTTTATACGTTTAGGGACGACATGTCGTCCCTAATCTGTCGTCTCTAAAGGTTCGTCTCAAAAAATAGGAGGATTTTTTTTTGGGACGACATGTCGCCCCTAAAGATCCATCGCTGACGTGGCAAATTTTTTATTCAACGCTGACGTGGCGTGCATTTTTTGGGACGACATGTCGTCCCTAATGTAAAATTCCGAAATTAATTTATATTATTTCACAAAAACAAATTAAATAATTTAATTTTTATTAGGGACGACATTGTCGTCCCTAAAAACTTTATAATAAATTTAATTTAAATTCCGAAAATGAACTATTAAAAAAAATAATTAAATTAGGGACGACAAATGTCGTCCCTAATGATCGGCTATAATTTTCTGAGGAATTAGGGACGACAAATGTCGTCCCTGTTTTTTTTTTTTTTTTTATTTTAGGCAGCATTTGTTTTTGCATGCCCTCGCATGCCGAAAAATCGAAACGCAACATCCACATGAATCAAAAATCATCCAAATGAACCAAAAATCATCCAAATGAACCAAAACTACTAGCTAGGGGATGAATAAACATAATAATAATATGAAAATAGTAAACATTTCAAGAAAAAATCACCAACTATACCATATATATAAATTGAAATTTCACCATATTTTTTGTATTTTCAAAGAACATTAGTTTCATTAGTATACAAGATTTCATTAAGGCACAAGAAAAAGTTAGTATCTCATTTTTAGGCACAAGGTCATGTCTAGTTTCATACGTGTTAAGTGTTAATAGACAATTTAAATACAAGCTATCAACTATAAGGCAAAGTATTGCATAGATTCTACATGTGCAAGGAAAGCGAGATTTTCTGTAGATCTCGTAACTACGGGGTTTGCAATAGATCCCCTAACTATTGAGATTTGCGGTAGCACCTCTAACTACACCGACCTCAAGCAATTTCTTTGTTTGATAAGCCGAGTAACTACAACACCTTCTTCGGAAACTCGTAAAAAAGTGCGGCAAAGTAAGTGGACCTACCAAAAAAATAAGTTAGGTAAGTATAGCCGCACACCGAGTATCATATGTCAATCAAACAAAGGTGGCGGGAATCTAAAGGTGAAACTAAGCTAAGATAAAGTAGATGCACTTGAGATTCCAAAGGTGAAACTAAGCTAAGATAAAGTGATACCAAAATGATGATCATAAATACCGATAAATTGGCAACCAAAGTGACACCGCACATGTTTATTCCAATAACATCACACCCTATAACTAGTGACAATAAAAGGCCTCATTACAAGAATTTCCTCCAAAATATTCAACTATAGCATTCAAGCCGCTTCAAATGGAAATCGGCAATGAATATAAAAGAAAATTATGTAATAAAGGAGGAAGAGGAAAACAAAAAACGGGGAAAGGAAAATCCTAGACCACTTTTACAAATACTTACCTCTCGCCACCAACTACACAAACAAGACAAGTGCTCAGTAGGAGCGATTCATCCCCATAGTAATGAACCTAAACAAAATCATGTCAAAGCATATAAATTCCAATATTCCATTGTCTTGAGCTGGAAATACCAAAAACTATACAAGGAGTCTCAATGCCACAGTTTTCTTCCGAAAGAAGTTTACCCTAGGAGCACAAGAAATAACTTTACCATGATAGAGATAACACTAAAATAACTAGGTGGAAAAGGATGTTACATTAACACCGGCTTGTGTTGAGTTGTTTTCATTTCCTCCCCAAACTTGTCTTTTCCAATGCTTTGCGAATATAACCGGTCGCACCAGGAATTTGAAGCATCCACGCACTCATATGCATGCAATTCTCATTTAGACACACGGAAAGCAACAGTCAAAATGAAAATGACAGTGACATATACCTGAGCCACCCTAATTGAATTTTGAGTGGCACTTGAAACACAAAACATAAAAATAAGAAAAAGCAGAAAAAGCAGATTCATCTCGTTCAAATTCCTCACTCATTTGTTGATAGTCACTTAAATCCTCGTCAAGTTCAAAATCATCGACAAAAAATTCAAAAAAACAACTATAAAACTAAAATTTCATTTTCAATGGCATTGCCCCTATGATTGGACCTCGATCCACCATGACTTGACCGGGCAGGTCAACCGTCTTGTTGCAGCAACAATTATCGGTGTGACGATTGTGTTAGAGTAACAACTAAGTAATATTGTCCAAGGTTCTCATTTTTTTATTCCGGACACGAAATACACACACACCCATATTAAACTACGCCCGCTAAGGTTCTCATTGAACGGACTTCTTTGTACATATCAAATAAATGTCGACTTTTTCAACAAGTTTCACATTATAAATGCGTAATACACATGAAAACACACGTGCTTTTACTTTGTAATTAAAATTACACCCAACAGCCATTCCATCTATAGGACGTTAAAAATTAACATAATTTATTAATTTCCTTATAATTTAATAAGAGATTGATACTGGTAAAACACAACTCGAATGGATGAAACCACACCAAAATAAAAGAATTAACACCATACATTGAAATCGACAACCAAAAGCTGCTAGACACTAAACACCATAACAATATTAAACCAACAAACTCTTTTTCATTCCCGTTGAATTTTCATTCACTAATAAGTAGTAGTAGTTAGTATCTGCAAAAACCCACTTCCACCACTCCAATATTACATACATTCATTCATTCATAAACCCCCCATCACCCTCAAGTTTCAAACTTCACAATTCCTCTGTCTAAGCATAGACCATAGAACATAGCAGCGCAACTCCAAATTTTGACGTCTTTTACCGATCAAATATCCATGGGCACCAGCTCATGATACTACAACTATCAACAATTAGGAACTCATTACTAAGCATACTAAAACTATCAAGCATTTCAAAAATCGAAAAAAAAACAATGGAAGAAATTGACGAAAATAATAAGAAAAAATTATTCACCTTTGATTGGGATGAAATTAGACATGTTTTTCGTTGAAAATGGTGAAGAATCGCCGGGACTCATCCCAAATTCGTCCAAATCGCCGGAGCTATGCCAAGGAAGAAGAAAGGGATAGAATGAGAGGAAAATTTTGGAAATATTTGATGAAAAAAAGATGAAAATTGGTGGAATGAGATTAGAGGTGATTGGTTATTGAAAATCGTAAACAATCGCCGGAAATTTGGTGGAATCGCCGGAAATATTGGAAGAAAACGGAGAAGAAGAAAGAATAGAAGAAAGAGGGAAAAAAAAAGAGTCTGCCCGATTATATTATCGTCGTTTTTTGGGACGACATTTTTTTTAAGGACGACAATGTCGTCCCTTTAAAAAAAAAAAGTTTGGCGGCCAAATTTTCCCCTCCAAAATTTCATAAATTTTTTGACTTTTTGTTTAAAGGGACGACATTGTCGTCCCTAATAACCAAAAGTCATCCCTTTAAACCCAAAAAAAATTGTGGCAAATTTTCCCCTCCAAAATTTCAAAAAACTTTTGACATTTTGTTTAAAGGGACGACAATGTCGTCCCTTTAAATAAAATTTTATAAAAAAAATAATTTTACAAACTCTAATATTACATTTTTTTGATTAAAAACCTTAATATTATAAATAGAACAATATTTTCATTCATAATATATATATACAACCTCGAGATTGATTAACGAGTACTGGGTTTCAATCCCGAGGATCGTTACTAGCTTATATGTCAAATGTTGATTTCAAACTCGAGATTGATTAATGATTACTGATTTTCAAAACCCTTAGGCTCGATACTTATAAGTCAAATGTTGATTTCAAACTCGAGATTGATTAATCAATATTGATTTTCAAACCCTTATGCTCGATAATAATAAGTCAAATGTTGATTTCAAACTCGATATTGATTAATAAGTAGTAAATTCAAACTCAATGCTCGTTACGTATAAGTCAAATGTTGATTTCAAACTCGATATTGATTAATAAGTTGTAAATTCAAACTCAATGCTCGTTACTTATAAGTCCATTGTTCATTTCAACCTCGAGATTGATTAACGAGTACTTGGTCTTCAATCCCGAGGATCGTTACTTATATGTCAAATGTTGATTTCAAACTCGAGATTGATTAATGATTACGATTTTCAAAACCTTTAGGCTCGTTACTTATAAGTCAAACTCGAGACTCGTTACTTATAAGTCAAATGTTGATTTCAAACTCGAGATTCATTAACGAGTAGTGATTTTCAAACCCGATGCTCGTTACTTTTAAGTCAAATGTTGAATTCAACATCGAGATTGATTAATAAGTAGTAAATTAAAACTCAATCTCGTTACTTATAAGTCAAATGTTGATTTCAAACTCGATATTGATTAACGAGTAGTGAATTTAAAATATTAAATATAATTTTTAGATACAAAAATATAATTATTAAATATTAAATAAAATTTTTAGGTTAAAAATTTGAATTTTAAATATTAAATATAATTTTAAATAAAAAAAATTATTTTTAATAAAAATTTCATTTTTAGGGACGACATATGTCGTCCCTATTAAATAAATAAAAATTCAAATTATTTCATTAAATTTTGGGTGGAAAAAAAATTAAAAACAGGGACGACTTTGTCGTCCCTAAAGAGTTTCCCGGGTAAAATTTGCCACTCTGGAATCCACGTGGAAGGGCGGGAAAATTAATGATTATTAGGGACGACATTGTCGTCCCCAAAAATAAAGAATCGTCGTCCCTAATAATCTTTATTTTGGGACGACAATTGTCGTCCCTAAAGGTACGGTCTCTAAAAACCTAATTTGTTGTAGTGAAGGTTTCAGTGAAGCTAATTTGTGTATGATCATAATCAATCTTTCGGTTGAGCTAATTCTTTGTACGAAAAAAGGTATCCATTCAGCTTATTCCTAGATTGATAACTCGATAAACTTGGGCATTACTGGCGGAGTTATTAATCTTGAGTATGCCTGATTATTCCATCTAAATGGGCAAGGGTACATCATATGGACAAAAGCGAGAGCATGGTCCTCTGTATGGGAGAGAAGAACTGGAATGTCGGGTTCTATAGAATAAAAAAATATGGCAGCATTTTCAATCGAGGCTAGAAAATGTTTGTGGCTGATAACTTCTTGCCTAGGTTGCACGGACACGGACATGGACACGGATACGCGGATACGGACACCGGGATACGGAAGTTTTAAAAAATATAAGATACGGGTGCGGCAGTCAAAATGTAAATATTAAAAGTATAAGGACTAAAATGTAATTAATAAAAAGTATAAGGACTGGTATGCAATTATTAACAATATAAGGACTAAAAGGTAATTATCAAATACTATAAGCACTAGAATGATAAATTTAACCCAAGCATAATAACCAAAAATATAATCATGGGCTCCATGGTAGTACGCTTTCATCCCACAACTTCAAATACAAAACATCATAGTTAGAATTTTCAAAACCAAAGCGCTTTCATGAGTTAGATCTCACCCAAAATACACAAAATACATGAAATACTACTACAATAGATGAATAGTTCAACATCATCTCCAAAATCCTGACAAAAGACGGATTCCAACTCCGGTTCATCTAATGTGACATTAGCTAACTCAAGAAATGAAATACTTAGCTTTCTTGAGTTAGATGTCATGTCACCCCAAAATACTCATACAATGTGACATTAGCTAACTCAAGAAATGAAATTGTTGTAACGCCCCCAGACCCCGGGCCTGGTAGCGCGAAATGAGTCATAAATGTCCGGTCAACTGCTTAGACCGCCGTCCTCGCTTGGTCTAAAAGGGCTAACCCGAGTTGACAAGACCTTTATGTCTCACACTTATATGGGGGTGAGCATTCTCTTATTTTACCGATGTGGGACCTTACATTCTCCCCCCCCTATAAGGGACCGGCGTCCTCGCCAGGACGGCCGAGACTGTTCCCGGATCGTCCCTACCAGAGGTAACTAGAGGTCATCCTTACACCGTCTTCTTGTACGGTGCAGCGCATAGTTCCGTCTGATAGTCGGCTCTGATACCATTCTGTAACGCCCCCAGACCCCGGGCCTGGTAGCGCTAAATGAGTCATAAATGTCCGGTCAACTGCTTAGACCGCCGTCCTCGCTTGGTCTAAAAGGGCTAACCCGAGTTTACAAGACCTTTATGTCTCACACTTATATGGGGTGAGCATTCTCTTATTTTACCGATGTGGGACCTTACAATTGTACTTCGTTCGTCCCAAATTACGGCTATATATTATACGGGCTTAAAAAAAAAGGAAGATGATCAATGTTTTCACTTTCCACAAAGAATAACACATTTTAATGAATTTCATAAAGTGAATGATAAAACCAAACAAGAGAAATATGTATGGTTTCGGTCATTATAAAACACATGGCATAGCACATGTAGGATTAGAGCTTTTATTTTAAAAAATAAATAAGAGTTTTTTATTCGAATAAATTATTGTATCTAGAGTCGGGGAAAAAAAAAATACGTCTCCAAAACTAAACATGCGTGTCCCGTGTCCGAGTCCGACTCGCGTGTCCGAATTTTTTGAAAAATATAATTCGGTCCGACACCGTGTCCGGTGGTGTGTCCGGCGTGTCCCCCGCGTGTCCGTGTCCGGTGCGTGTCCGACACGGGACACGCGGCCTAAATGAAGTGTTCGTGCTAGGCCCCCGCGGGAGTCCGGGCCGTGTCTCAGTCCCAGTGTGGCTGATCATTCGAAAAGACCTAGCTTCTTGCAGTAGTTTGACGTAAGCATGTTCAACATGGTAAATAATTATGCAACAACAACACGAGTTATTGATGTTTGCGATTTCCCCGTACATTAATGTGTTGATAGCATGTAAAGCTCAAACATGGCTAACATGAAATCAATATAGGAAATGCGTGGGTCGCACCACTAGAATAAGAAGAGGTTGGGGCTTCTATGTTCGAAGTATGCAGTTTCACTTGGACATCCAATACGAGTCTTTAGCCTTTCGGAATTGTGGGAGAGCAGGTAGCAAGACCGGACAACTATCTTGTGCTCATACGTACTATTGGGTTTTGCTTCTACTTGATTTGCTTCATCGATGCTTGATGCAAAAATTATCCAAACTTATATTCAATTGTTTTATCATGTTAATTGCTTGTGAAATTTTGTACACCGTAAAAAACCGATGTCTATTGTATCTTCATCCAGATTCGAGTCTCAAATTAATCTACCGTGATCCGAAAGAAAATAGCATTTTATGGAGGAAGATATGAACCCGAAAATTTCAAATTCTTTGAAAGGCAAATTTTTGGAGGAAATCAAAATGAAGCGATTACAACCATGGAAGTGAGCCCTGCTGAAAAATTTAAACTTTCAGAATAGTTATTAGACAATTGATTAACTCTAAGCCACACCGAATGCATTTTCTTTTAAGAGTTGTTTTGCCCATCTATGTCACTTGGAAATCATATGGAAATCTCTCCAGAGGTTACAATGGTGATGTTTGATCAGACGCCGACTCATCTCATCAAACCAGAGGAATTTCAAGTAGGAAACATCACGATGTTGTCTTTTGAATATGTTGTCCAGTATGACTTAAACTCCCCATCCGGTGGAAGTGATCTGGGGTCAGCTGAGAATGATGGCTAGTTGAGCATGAGTATTCACTGATTCTATCAGATGCATGATTGAATATTAAATGCAGTTTGTTTATGAATAATTATTTGAAAATAGTTTCCGTGTTTAAATTGAAGCATTTCTTCTTGAAAGATATACAGTTAAGTGGATACACACCTATTTCATTGAAGTTACGTCTTCTTATTCTTTGTGATAGATTTGGATTGTCTGCTATTCACATGGTCAAACAGAGATGAGTTACGGGAAGCACTCCTCAATGTTTGAAGAGTGCGAACAAGTTGTCTTTATCCTCACTATCTCCTCATTAATTGTTTTTTGAGTTTTATATGCCATATCACAACGGTTAGATTCAAGAGAACAATTTTACATTTGTGGATTGGATCTAATCTTTGAGTGCCGACTCATTAGGTCACTTTCAGCTAGCTGTTATTTTAAAAACCGCACATAGGCCAATAATATCGAATTGGAAGGACGCATGGATCCTCTATTTGGAAGCATCCTTCCATTTTCTGAAGGGCGCAAACCATGTGTTATGTTATTATTTTTATAGCACTTTGATCTTCGTGATCAATTCAAGGTTGGCCCTTTTTTTTTCCTCGTATCATGTGAGTCTGGAGGTACCATTGACACTCATCACTTAAATAATTCATAACCTTGAAGCGGCTAGTCAACCTTTTTTTGAAGACGGATGATGCTGATCACAAGCCAATTTCTTTTACTATATTTTGCAATCCCGTTGTACCTCGGGGGGTAGTATATTTTTTTGGAAACATAGGGAGCTGTACTCATTCCTATGCGTTGGATTTTCCCACATCAGGTTGGCCATGCATAAGTTTAAAGGAGGCAGTTCTATGTTTCGTCTATGTAATATGGTATAAGTGGAATGCCATGATACGACATTGTACGGACCATTTTTATATTTCTTAATAAAATGATTTATTCATTAAGAAAACTTGAGTAATCGCTTCAATATTAAGTATATAATTCTATAACTGGGCCTAAAATTTTGAGGTATTTGAATTAGTATGAGTAAAATAATTTGACCCTCAACTCTTTGATTTAATAAACCGGTCCTGACTTAACTAAAAGCGTACTTGATAGCCCTGACAGGAAAGAAAACAAAAAATTTGGCTCTTTTGGAGAGTTTTCAAGGAATATGCTTTGGAATATTCTACCCGGTGCAACCGGTTTCAAATTGCTTTAAAGGGTAAAAATGTCCACCGGCGAGTTCAGTCCTAATCCATTTACTTCTCTGCCGCCGCTAAAATTGTGCCATTACCATGTCGGTTAATAATTTTTAATAAACTAGCAAAATGCACGTGCGTTGCACGTGTTGGTTGAATTGATTTATTGAAATGAAATTTAACAACGTAATTTAACATTATACATTGTTAAGTACGTGTTTAACTTATTAAATAAAAATATATTGAATAATGATAACCTTGTATGAGTTGATTGTTTCAATTGTAAATTCAATTATGGAATAAATATCAATACAAACAAAATCTAAACAATATAACATTATAAACACGTCTATTGTTACAATATAATGAAGCATATAAGAATGGATATGTACTTAAAAATCTCTGAACAAATCTCTAGACATGTATGAGTGCTGGATTCAAAGGCAATCGGAAATCTCCCACTAATTGTTCTTTGTAAATGGTCATAAAACCTTCAGGAAATTTAATTGGCCCTCTTATATGCATCACCTTCAGGAGGTTTAACCGTGCTAGCAAAAAGCACTGGTTAGGCTAATTTTTTTAATATCATACCTATATTGTTGACCATGCACTTAATTTATAAAATAATTATATATTAAATAATGACAATTGTTATACGGTAACTTTATGTTTGGTAGAATTAATTTATTTCTCTTATTCATAGACATTGAATCAAACTTGTCATTTACATTTTCATTCTTTTAAATACGATAAGCTTTTTTAGTTATAAATCAAGTAGTTTATTGGTATCGAATGAAGATTTGTCTCAAGTATCTGTTTCTAAGTTCCTTCTAACCTAAAAAAACATAATCAAAATATAATGTGTCCATAAAATGTGTAATGTTTTAATTACGTATATTATATACTTACATTCGATTACAACTGCAATCACTCTTTGTTAAATAATTTATTGTCGGTCAAATTTAATACTCTTAAAGACAGAGGATCATTAATTGTGTCACATAATGAATTATATTTATTCTAAGATAAACTAATTTTACAAGAAAAAAATCATACGAATTTATTTGAATGATATTTATATTGTTCATTTGAGTATTATTAATGCTTTATTCCACACTTTTGTCATGCTATTTGCCTCTTCTTCTCAAGTGTTATAAAGCGGTTGAACTTGGCCAGTCTGTCCACTACTTCCATGATGACTTCATTTCTTTTAGACTTAGAAAATCCATCTATAAAATCCATGCTGAGTTGGGACCATGAATGTGAGGGACTGGTAATGATTGGAGCAATCATTGAGGTTTATCATGTAAACTTTTGCACTTGTTGACAAGTAATACACCTTTGGATCATTTTTTGAACATCATTTTAAGATGGGGCCGGTAAAAGTCTCTTAATCCTCGCTATAACATGCCCTGGCCCTTGAATGACCCCTATTGGACTTGAGTGCAACTTTCCTATCAATTTGGATCTCAAACTTCTAAAAAGAATGGATCTCAAACCCGCATGGGGTTCCTATGTATATCCTCATTTTGTACTTAAGGAATCTCATGGTGCATAGTGTATATGGGATTTAAGGCTATACTAATCATCGGTGCCCGAAAATTTTCCTCCATATCTAGGTCTCTCTCGTAGTTGGTTTTTTTTTTTTTTTTTTTTTTTTTTGAACAAAGAATTGATATTATTATTAAGGGGTCTAGCAAGACGCTAGAAGTCCAAGATTGCCCAATTACAAACGTTCACTTGATCTTAAGAAACAAGCCGAACAAGCCGAACCGAAGTGAAACAAAATGAAAAAAATAACGCGAATCGGCCTACACAAGGACTAAACTATGCTAAAAGAGAGCGGACTAGTCTTCCAAGTTGTCCAATCGATACTAATATTACTTTTTCTAACGGTGATCCAAACGAAGCTTCTACTTTGAATTTCCCCAAACAACATGTCCTCATTGAGATCTTTTGAGTTAAACACAATTTGATTCCTAGCCATCCGTATACACCAAATAGCAACTTTTTTAACAAGATCCCATACTTTGACTTTCTCGCATTGTCTAGCCGAAAAATGAGATGATTGCATGAATGAATCCCAATCCATAAGTAACGCTCGTGGAATAGAGAACCAATCAACAATCTTACGCCAAGTAGAAGAAGCAAAAGGGCAGTGAAATAGTAGATGCGAGATGTCCTCATTCACCACCTTGCAAATGGGGCAAACCAAGCTATCAATAGGAATACCTCTTTTCGTGATATCAGTCCGAGTAGGGATACGGTTGTGAGCAACCTTCCAATTAAAGATGTTGACCTTCGACGGGATAGCGGCATTCCACCTCCAAGGGAAGGTAGCCGACGGAGCTCCAATAGAAGTAGTGCCAAGAAGTATTTTTTTAAGCCGAGCCACTGAAAAGATACCATTAGAACAAAGTTTCCAAAATGGGGTATCTGAATTACCTACAATGGGAGAGATATTTGAGAGCAAAGCAATAAGGTCTACAAACTCTCCCCACTCCCTACCCCTCATCTCTCTTCTCCACCTCCATTCCCAAGACCACCCCCTATCCACAAATCTCCCTCTATCACTCACCGACACTCATCAAATTCCTCTGGCGAAAGAGTCTAGAAAAACGCACATCAAGAGAGCTCTCTCCAATCCAAGAATCCCTCCAAAACCTTACTCTATTTCCCGAGCCCAACTTCCAACCAAGGGAGGATAGAAGCTTCACCCCTCTTTTTCAATTCTACACCTATTTTTTACTATTCCACTCCACACCTTACCTAACCCACTCCTACTAACTCCGTCACCAAAGCCCCCATCTTTACCATTCAAAGCACTAATGACTTTGTCCCACAAGACACCCTCTTCGCTTCCATCTCCACCACCATTTCCCAAGCAAGGCATCATTTTGCAAACCAAGTCCCCCAACCCCAAGTCCCCCCCACTTTTTTTGTTTTAAAAAAGTGTCCCAAGAAATCCAAGCAATGTATCTCTCACCGTTACCCCCTCCCCAAAAGAAGCGAGCTCTCAACTGTTCTAAGATGCGTATCACGGCAATAGGAGCATGAAAGATGGAGAAAAAGTACAAAGGTAGACTCCCAAAACCGCTTTAATCGAGTCAATCTACCACCCATAGATAAGAGCCTAGCTTTCCACCCCGCCAATTTCGCTTCACTCTGTCAATGACCGGCCGCCGTGGATGAGATTCTAGTCATATTTTTCCCAACCGGAAGCCCCAAGTACGTGAAAGGAAGGGAACCGGAGCTGCAACATAAAGAGGCCGCTCCCCTCTCGAGATCCAAGCCACTAATATTCATACCAAACAACTTGCTTTTGTTTATGTTTATTTTCAGGCCCGAAACCACAGCAAAAGAGCTTCAGAATTTTAGCAAGGTTTAGAAGGTTCTCCATATTCCACCTACCAAAAAAAAATAGCATCGTCTGCAAATTGAAGATGAGAAATCTGTAGGCCGTCTTTCTTCAAATCAACTCCATTAAAGTACAAAGGCATCAACCACTACATTTTCACTTCTCTTTTTATACACAATAGTGAAATCCAACCCACGTAACTTGGTTCCCTTTTTTGTTGTAGTGCAGTAGTGGCCCTCTGATCCAGAATGAACTTCATACTCCATTGACCAGTTTTGATGGCAAAATGCATGCCTTGAATAAATGGCCATGGCTTCCATTTAGTTATTGCAATGGAGAGTGTCAGGAGTTCCTTCTCGTAGATGAATAATCTCATATTCTTATAGTTGAAGGCCTTGCTTAGACAAGTCACAACTTTCTTGTTTTGTAGTAAAATAGCTCCTAAGCCTTTTCCACATGCATATGTTTCAATGCAAAAAGAAAAATGGAATTCCAAAATTTGGCAAGAAAAGTATTTGTGATTTGCACATGGTCTCCTTGAGTTTCTGGAATGCTTCTGATACACTTTGCGACCAACAAAACCCGTCTTTCTTGAGAGGTCATTCAAGGGCTTAGCAATAATCCCACAATAGGGCACGAATTACCTATAGAAACATGTTAGGCCCAAAACCCTATCGGTTCGCTCACGTTATAAGGTGGGTCCAATCCGACATGGCTTAAATATTTCTTGGGCCATCATGCACTTCACCCTCATGTATGATATGGCCTAAGTATTCCACTTTATTTTATCCTAAAGAGCATGTGGACAATTTAGCATAGTATTGGTTCTTCTTTAAAACTTTTAGAGCCACTTTAAAATGTATGTGGCAAGCCATGCCAGGGCTGAAGATTAAGGTGTCATCAAAAAAATACCGGCAAAACTTCCTCAATATCAATGTCTCAACATCTCAATCATACTTCTTTGGAATGTGGCTTGGGAATTTGTGAGCCCAAATGACATCACTTTGAATTCTAATCGGCCATGATGAGTTACAAATGCAGTCTTTTGGACATAATCTTCCGTCATCGAATATGATGGAATCCAGACCTCAAGTCTATTCTTGAAAATGCCCAAGCACTCCCTAACTCATCCAACAATTCAACAATTAGAGGAATATGGTAGCTATCTTTGACAGTCAAGTCATTCAACCTTCTGTAATCCACACAACATCTCCGGGTTCCATTTTTCTTTTTCACACGGAGCAAGAGTGATGTAAATGGACTACTATTGTGCTGTATAATCCCCCGTTGTGTATTTGATCCACCAACTACTCTATTTTATCCTTTTGACAGTGAGCATACCTTAGTTTCACAGGTCCAACACCTTCTTTCAAATTTATGGGATGCTCATAGCCCTTATTCGATGGCAATCCGTGGGAAAACACGTCGTGATACTCTTCTAAAACATGAGTAAGTTCAATAGGCGCAAGATTCATGGCATGTTTTTTTATATCAAATTGAAGCACCCGAGGAGTCCATAGTTCTCTTTTCTCAATTCCTTAGTAATGATTTTACAACTGATAGTCTTAAGTTAAGCTTCTTATGCGTAGCTTCTCACCAATTTGTTCTCTCTTGTTAGGGAAAACCATCTATGTTTTGTTGAATTCAAGACCATTGGATTGTACCATTTCATCCAATCCACCCTTAATACCATTTCACATCCTCTCAACTTGATCAATCTCACATCTTATTAGAACTTAACCCCTTGCATTATCCATGGCAAGTTAGGACACTTAAACTCACTCACATTCATTCACGTCTACTACCGTGATTATTAACATGTGGTGAGTCCGTTATGTCACACCGCACTCCTTGGAAACCCGTTGGTCTAGGATTGTGTGAGATGCACCACTGTCTACATGAGGATGATAATTGCATCATCTTGATTACATTCACAATTGATTCCATTATTACACATTGAATAACAATTTAATTTATACTACAAAGTGCACTAAATGTGGAGTGTTCCTACTCTAAGTTGCGTGCATGCATGTTGTGTTGTAATTAACGTAGAGTATGTGCATGTCCTTGTTGAATCATTGAACTTGAGGTCATCCCCGAAGTTGGTCTCTACAAATAAGAACCCTGGGACCTCCCCGGTTGGTATCTCTCTATCTATCTATTTACTGTTTCGCACGGTCCCTATTGAGGCTGGTAATTATTTGCCATTTTAAAAAATTCTAATATAAAATAAAACCCAAAAAACAAATAAACTAAAACAAGAGTTAACACAAATCGGTTGGACGAAATCAACTTGCAAACAATAAATCAAACAATGAAAATTGAAAAGAAGCGCACCAGGATTAATAGTATTATATATATATATATATATATATATATATATATATATATATATATATATATATATATATATATATATATATATATATGCACCATCAAAACCTAATTGGAATCTGTTTCGAGTTTGTTACTTGAAGCAATAGCGTTGAATGTCTAGAAAAACTTTACGTCCCTGGCAAAAGTACTAAGCATTATTTCAAATTAAATGATTATTTTAGATGCAACCTCTAATCTAAGATGATGACGGACAGTGTCTCCTTTGATCCGAAAGACTGCCAAAAGGAATAAAATATTCAGAATCATGTGACAACAGAAAAAAGATGATGATGGTGCAGGATATGTCGTAAATCGTAATTCAACGTGCGAGTATATTTTTATAACAAATGGGAAGGAAAATCCTAACAATGGTATGAGAGGGAAATATTTAGAATAGAAAAATTAGATTTTTGTCCAGAAGGACAAAATTATCCAAAAATCGGGATAGATGGACACTGTAATTTAATGAGGACAAAAGTAACAATTATGAAGTAACATATACGAAGTAACAAATGTGGAATAAAGTAAATATGAAGTAACAAGTGTGAAACACAAAGTAACATTAACACGTGAAGTAACAATTGTAAAGTAACTATTGTGATTTTTGTCCTTTGTAATCATGGAAATGTTACTTTTGTCCTTCCAGACCCATTTTTTTTTGTCCTTGTTGCCCCTTCCCCCTAGAAAAATAATAGAATAGTAACGAATTGATTTTTGATCTAAATAGGAAATCCGTCGCTGATCTATCAATATTGACTTATTGTAATAAGAAAAAGAATAGAATTGATTAGATAGATTTAATTATATAATATAACAATGAGATAATGATTTAATCAATCCTATCAATCTATGGTTTTAATCTATGAAAATCATTGAGTTAGTGTAATGAAAAAATTGATAGAATTGATTAGACGAATAAATTATACAAGATAATATAATTATGGTGCCTTGTAGAAAGTAGACATAGAAATTAGTACATGTGTCCGCAAAAAAAAAAAAATCATTACACTTTTTTTCTAATGAAATTAGTAACCTACATTTGAAAATATATTAAATTTGTGGACAAAATGAATTATTGTTAATGAGATAATGATTTATTGAAAATATAAAAAAAAAATTGCAATACTTATTAACGTAATCCTCAACCTTCTGTTTTTTGCAATGCTTGGTAAAGCATCCGAATTGCACGCATTTTTATTATATTATTATTATTATTATTATTATTAAGGCAATCCTTTTTTTTCTTCAATGGTAATCCTTTTTTTTCAAGTAGATGCTAATTCTTTTTTATCTTTGTTTTCACGTGAATGTTTTTTTTATGGAAAATATTAAATTATTTTATTAAAAAATATATTAAATTATGGAGAAATTCTTTTTAGGGGAAACACCCGAGAGGAAAACACTTTCGAAGGGAAACACATTGGCTCTTTTAATATAGTTAATGATTTGAGCCATAAATATAACTGCGCCCCAGGCCTACTAAATATTAGAAAAGTCCCTGTGGGGTGGGGGGTGGGGACAGTGGTGTGACACTTACAAGAACTTCTGAAGGAACCGACTTGTTTTCATTTCATTAATCATTTGAAATTCAACTTTTACATTGTTAGTTTTTTTTGTTTCCTATCTAATAATATTTTCCTTGTAAATGCTTAGCTCAAAGATATTTCAACTGGAGACCGGTTATGTCCACAATGCTGTCAGCTTGCAGATAAGAGCTCAAGAGTTTCAAAAAGAATTATAATTTGTGTTATAAACACAGACCGAAAGCTTACAGTTTAAGAAAAAAACAAACACAGGAACAATGCAAACTTAAAGAATGACGGAATTGATAAAACACAAGAAACGAGAAAAACACAGCGATTTAACGTGGTTTCGGGCGTTGTGCTGACTAATCCACACAGGGACGGAACGAGGAATTCGGGCACGGGTGGGCTAATGAACAATATTTGTATAATCGGGTGGACGGGATTAAGACAACTAACTGTATTGGACTGAGTTATATAAGGTTTTTTATGTACCGAAAATAAAATTCGGGCCTTGGCTTGGGTCCGTCCCTGAATCCACGGACAGAAAAGGAGATATTCTATTATGCACAAAATTACAAGGTTTTCACTAGTGTGTAAACAACGCTCTTGAAAGACACACTTTTGCATTGATTACAACATTTGGTATTTATAGACACAAGTCCCAAACCCTAACCGCCAAAGATCTTTGTCGGAACTGCCATAAATGCCCCAGATATGGACCCCAGTTCCAGCTGTAATCCACCAGATGAAACCCAGCTCAAAACCGACTTTCCGTACATGTAATTAATCGCTCGGATGCGAGCTCGGCTATACTCGGCGGACCGAAACCGACGGTGACTTCGAGAAAAACTCAGTTGCACTTCATCAAACTGACTTTCACTGAACTGAATATACTTAACTGAAACTGACCATCATTCTCAGCCTTCAGTTTCTCAGATTAGTTCCACCAGATCACTTATCAGTTTAAAGATCAAGTCACCAAATAATTTGCTTAGCATGTATTAGTAGAGTGACGAAAACCGTCCTTCCTCCAAACGCAAAGGTTTCGAGGAAGCCAAAAGCCGGTCCAATCATGTCTGTCACTGTGAGATGCGCAAGACCATTGGTGGCCATTTCATTCCTATCAATTCCAGTGGTGTTGTTGATGCTCAAATGTCTAACCCACATGGTGGCCAATATATTCCTGTCAATTCCATGAGTGTTATGGATACTCAAGACTTTAGCCCACAAGTTGGCCAAGTCATTCCTGTCACTCCATAAATCACTGCACCAATTTCATATATAACAAGGGATCCTTGTTCAGGGTGAATTGAGCAAGGATTAATTTTGGATTTTTTTTCTTCCTCTACGAAATTGTTACACATCATGATCCTAAGCTATAAGGAAATGAGGATTGAGGAAGCTGTATTGAAGTTTATGACTGTGCAACCAGTTCGCTCAGGCAAATCGTCGAACACCTTCATCAGAAAACAATTAAAAGTTTGTTGTGTAATATTAAAGTTGTTGTAACCATCATAGCAGCACTTGAGCAGTTAGAGAGTCCATATATAGTTAGAATAACAGTGTGTTAATGTACACCAATTAAGATTTATCAAGCCAAATCAATGAAAATATTGTTTTCTCTTTGTTGAATGTTATTAGTTTGATTGAACTATGATGATCTGTATTGTAATATCAACATGGTGTCAAAGAGAGATTCTCTTTCATGTAGCTGAAATCTCTGATTTCCTTCGTTGAATTTCTTTATTTTAGTTTCTTATTGTTTTCATTGCTGTGTCTTTTCATTTGGCTATTTTTGCTTTGAATATGTATAATGGCAAATTAGACCGCAAATCTTGGAAATAACAATGTTACACGAGCGAATCCTTATTTCATTAATCCTGGAGAGAACCCATACCCATTCTTGTGCAGCCTTTGCACACATGTGTGAGTATTGCCATGGTTCTATCAGTGGAACTGTGGAAGGGAATACACATTTCGTAGATGGTTCTTTGCCTTAACATGAGGAAAGAGATAGGAATCTTGAAGCCTGGATTCAATGTAATGACTTGGTGACAATCTAGATCATCAATTCTTTTCAGGCCTCAATCTCTCAAAGTGTTCTTTGGTTGCCAACTGCAAGGGAAATTTGGTTAGGAACTGTAATATTCCGACTTTCGTAAAAAGGGCAGACGTGTCATTTTGCGAAAACGTAATTAATATTCTTTTTCCGTTTCGTTGGAGTTAAAATCCTTTGAATTGTAACGGTTTCGGTCTACGGGTTGTTCGAGGGTATTTGAGTAAATTCGGGTTTAAATGATAACTAGGTTGTCGTATATAAACGGAAATATACTAAAACCTAATCATTTTTCCTAAAACCCTGAATTTTGGAGCAGCCGCACTTCTCCCCCTCAGAAAAGAGAAACCGCTGTTTTGGGCATTGAAACCGTCAATTCTCGATCCTTAATATCTCATTCGTTCCTCTTCCGTTTTCAGATCATAGCATACCGTTGGAATCCTCGTGACGAGAGCTTCGCATCGGTACCGGATCGCAGCTAGTTCGAGTTTTAGGCGAGAAAAGGTAAGGAGAACCCTTACGTTTGCGCTTTTGATTATACATTGGTTGTGTTGAATTCTTGTTGCTCGGTGATCTAAATTGTGTTAATTTGATGCCTAAATGATGGGTGATGTTCGGTATGGGTGGTAGTTTAATTCGAGTGTTTTTGGTCGGGAAAGTTTGGGTTTTTGTTTGAAAAACGGATGAATACGATGATGTGCAAAATCAGTTTCTGGAAAATCGCCAGGTCGGACGGGCGTCCGGTTTTCTGGACGGGCGTCCAACCTTGGACGAGCGTCTGGATACCTCGGACGGGCGTCTAAGGTGAAATTTTGATACAGGATTGAAAGGGGAATGTCTGGACGGGCGTCCACCATTTTGGACGAGCGTTCAGGGCCTTCAGACGGGCGTCCACCTGGAGCTGGTCTTCCAGCTTGTTTATTTTGGCTTTCGATGAGGGATTGTTATCTAAATAAACTAGGATGGTCGATTAATCACATAATGTAACACAACTTGCTAGATAAAAGATTAAACACCATGTGGTCTTGGGTAGATCCCGAAGATCTATAGCGTGATGTGTGAACGGACGGTCAAAGTGAGTGTCCTATCGGCTGCGGTGCCTATAGGCATCGCCGTATGTTCATACTATCGGAACCGGTGATTGTATCCCGAAGATTTCAATACGTTCCGGGGTTATTGTATCCCGAAGATTTCAATATGTCACGTTCCACCTTGATAGCATGTTGTAACAAAGATAAGCTAAGTAGCTACGCTTTAGGCATATTGGGAGATGTAACCTTTATGCGTAGAATCGAGTTTGTCTTGTCTTTTCAATTGAAATCTAATAATAAACTTTGTATACTCTAAGCTTATACGTACTTCTCTTCCTTACTGAGTATTACATACCTACCCTTTGTGCATTTCTGTTATATGTGCTTGGGGGTGAGAAGGCGGACAGGATTACGAGTATTACGAGGAGTATGTCCCCGAGGAGGATCTCGAGCTTGATGTTTCATTCCATGCACTTTCTTTTACATTTGAAATGTTGCACTGTTTTATATACTTTGTTCATAGCACCTTGGGATGACGTGTGTTCATCTTTATTTCTTATTTCATAGTATTTCGTTTGGACTTTCGAGGGACTTCAGTTGTATTGTTTTGATACACTTTCGACTTTTAGTACCTTTTCGTATTCTAGTATCTTTATGGATATTCATTACCCGAGCATTAAATTCCGCGCACTTTGATTGTATTGATTGTAGGCTTACATATATAAATGAATTAAATTTTATTTATATATGTGCCGAACGTCGTATTTCCGGATAAGGGCTCGGTATCCGGGAACGGGGCGTTACGGTTGGTATCGTAGATACGTGTTCCTTAGGCTTCTATTCCTTGAGTTTAACTCAATCTTATCTTTAGATCCTTAGTAACACTCGGTTCTCTTGGTTGTCGGGATGAGTAGAAACACAAGATCGAAGACTTTGGCTCTTGGTAATCGGCCATCCGAGAGGGTGAAACCTCAGAGGTCGTCGCGCTTGTCACCACCGCCTCGCACGGCCTACACCTTCACCGAGCCGGAGCAGGGATCAACATCGACTCCACCACCACCTCCTCCACCCGTGGTTAACCATGCGGCGTCACTTTGGCCTTCTTCGTATCAACCCGAGTCGGGGCGGTTTCGGCGAGAGGACGGTTGTTTATCCACCACCGTGACACGAGCACCACGGCGAGCTATCCCTCGCATGGTTTTCGCGACCACGGTACCCTCCGCCGTATCCTCCGCGGTACCCGGTGTATCCTCCTTATCGGCCGAGCATCGAGCTCCGTATTACTATCGGAACGGCCCGCGGTACCCCTTGGTCATTCCCCGGTCTATCGACCTTTCGTGCCACCGGTTCAGAGACGAGCGCAGAGATACCCTATGGTTACCCTCCGGTTTACCCACCGCTTAGACCGGTTGTTGAGTCGCACCATCGCAGATTGGCACACTAGGCCGAGAAGAAACCGTATGCAAGATTTTTATGGGAATGTGGAACATGCAAAGGCCGAGGAATGGATCGAAGTTTTGAGAAATCGTGTAGGAATATAGGTGTCCCCGAGACGGAGATGGCCCGATTAGCGGTCGGTTTTCTTTTAGGTTCGGCCGAGTCTTGGATAGATGCGATTCGTAGTAGCGGCGGCAAGGTAACAGATTGGGCGGCTTTTAAAGCCATGTTCTACAACGAGTATTTTCCGAAACGGTACAAGCGGAAAAGGCTAGCCGATTTACGAAACTTGAACAAGGTAATCACATGACGTTGTCCCAAAGTACACAAATCGGTTCAATGAGTTAGGAAGGTTTTATCCGGAGTTGATGCAAGTGGAAGAACGAAAAATGGCCCGTTACAAGGACGGTTTGGCATATGGGATTCGGTCGGGCATGCTAGGCTTTACGGCAAGGAATATGGCGAGCTGCGAATAAAGCCTTGGAAGTCGAGACTTTCGGGAAGAGAGCTACGGTGGTTGTTGGTAATAAAAGAAGCTTTGAAACAAGTCGGGGGCGGTGGCGAGGGGCTCCGCGCGGCGGTTCGGGAGGTTTCTGCACGGACACGAGCTTAGACCACCGGGTGGTGCCCCACCAAGCGGTCGCCACCGGTTGGCGCACCACCGGCGCCTAGGCCACCGGCTACCTCGGTTGTTTCTTTTGTGGTTAGCGGGGTCATTTCTCCAGGAATTGTCCACGCAGGGGCGCCGGTGCTCGGGCGGGTCACCCTAGTAGAGCGAGTCCGAGTAAGCGGTGCGGATGTTTGTTGTTGATGCCGAGAGGTTGAGCCGAGGATGATGTGATCACGGTACCCTTTATGGTTGCTTTGTTCTTTTGAGTTATTTATAGCATGCTTGGAACATGTTGTAACTTTAGTTAATTGGACAAATGCATGATAGGTATGATAAGAGTAGGCAATCTAGTAGTCGTGGCCTTATTTGATACGGAGCTTCAATCACCTTTGTGTCCTCTAGGATTGCTAAGAAACTAGATTTACCTATGGAGCCTTTGAGAGATACTATGGAGATTGTTACACCCCTAGGCAAGGTAAATAAGGTGGTTAAGGTGATACCACAAGTGGATGTTCAGGTAGGACCTTATCAGTGTAAGAGTGACTTCACGGTCATGGATTTCTCAGACTTCGACGTGATTCTTGGGATAGACGGCTATCCAAGAATTATGTTCACTTGGATTGCGGGGCCAAGAGAGTCATTTTCGAGTCCCGTGGAAATCGGATAAGACTTATCGGGGGAACGTTTACGGCCGAGGCAAGAAGAGACATCCTATCATTTCCGCGGTCAAGGCCATCGGGGCATGTCGAAAGGATGTGAGGGCTACTTGTTGTACGCAAAGTGGATGTGGAACAAGTAAAACCTAAGTTGGAAGATACTAGAGTGGTCGAGAGATTATCCGGAGGTATTTCCGGATGAGTTGCCGGGAAACATGCCGGACGGGGCCATTGAGTTTGAGATACGATTAGTTCCGGGGGGCGGCACCGCTTGCCAAGGCACCATACGGGATGGCACCGGCTGAATTGAAGGAGTTGAAGGCTCAACTCAAGGAGATGTTAGAAAGGAACATCATTCAGCCCGATTTCACCTTGGGGAGCACCGGTTTTGTTTGTGAAGAAGAAGGATGGCGGCATGCGGATGTGTATTGACTACGGGGCCTTGAACAATCGACTATCAAGAATAAGTATCCACTACCGAGGATAGATGATCCGTTCAATCGGTTGCGGGGTCGGAAAGTGTTTTCAAAGATTGATTTGCGGTCGCTACCATCGGTTAAAAGTTAAAGTGGCAGATATTCCGAAGACAGCATTCAGCACTAGATATGGACATTATGAGTTCCTTGTTATGCCTTTTGGACTCACTAATGCCCCATCTGCATTTATGGATTTGATGCAGCGGGTCTTCATGCCTTACCTAGATAAGTTTGTGATTGTCTTCATTGTTGATATTCTGGTATACTCTAGGGACGAGGCGGAGCATGAGGAACATCTGCGGATTGTGTTGGAAACGTTGAAGAAGGAGCGATTGTATGCAAAGTTTTCCAAGTGTGACTTTTGGTTGGACCAAGTGAGCTTCTTGGGTCATGTCATTTCAGTGATGGCATTCGTGTTGATCCGGCCAAGATTGAGGCGGTTAAGAGTTGGCCTACACCGACTACGGTTTCGAGAGGTTAGGAGCTTTCGGGTTTGGTGGTTACTACGTAAAGTTTGTGAAGAATTTCGCAAGGATAGCCACTCCACTCACCGGACTTACACGAGAAGAACACCAAGTTTGACCGGACACCCGAGTGTGAGTTAGCATTTGAGTTGTTAAAGGACGGGTTAACTACGACACGGTATTGGCGGTACCCGAGGTGTTCGATGACTATGATGTCTACACCGACGCTTCGTGCGGTGGTCTAGGTTGTGTGTTGATGCAGGGAGGAAAGGTCATTGCCTATGCATCCAGGCAATTGAAAGTACATGAGAAGAACTATCCCACACACAACTTAGAGTTGGCAGCAGTGGTTTTCGCATTAAAGACTTGGAGGCACTATCTGTATGGGGTCAAGGCTAGAATCTTCACCGACCACAAGAGTTTAAGGTATTTCTTCACTCGGGAGAATTTGAATATGAGGCAATGGAGATGGCTAGAGTTCGTGAAGGACTATGACTTGGACATTCGGTACCACCCGGGAAAGGCAAATGTAGTAGCGTAGATGCCTTGAGCAGAAACCGATGGCTTTAGAGCCCGGTATTGAGGCTATCACAAAGCGGGGGTTGATGATTTGCGCTTTAGCGATTTGATCGGATTGAGGATCGTCGGTTTGCAGCACCGTTGTTGGCTAGATCGAGTTGATGGATGAGATCGAGCAAAGCAAGATGAAGATGCGCTTTTGGTTGATTTGAAGAGGGTTGCAAGAGAGAAGCCTACGATTGGCTATGTGTTGGATCGAGTGGAAATCGTGGTATCGGGATCGTCTCTGTGTGCCTAATGTTGGAGATCCGAGACAAAGAGTTATGGAAGAGGCACACAAGATTGCTTTTGCAAGTGCATCCGAGTTCTACCAAGATGTACGGGGATTTGAAAGAAAGATTTTGGTGGCCCTCAATGAAGCTAGAGATAGCTAAGTTTGTTTCTGAGTGTGACGTCTGTCAGAGAGTGAAAGCTGAGCATAGGACCAGGCGGGATGCTTAAGTCATTGGATATCCCAAAATGGAAATGGGAAAAGATCACCATGGACTTTATTTCGGGTTTGCCTAAGACGAAGGGTGGACATGACTCTATTTGGGTGATCGTTGATAGATTAACCAAGTCGGCTCATTTCTTGCCTTTCAAGATGAATATGCCCTTGGCAAGGATGACGGAACTATATATGGACAATATAGTGAAGCTTCATGGAGTTCCAGTCTCCATTGTTTCTGATCGGGATTCGAGGTTCGTCAGTCGGTTTTGGCAGAGCTTACAGGAGGCATTTGGTACCCGGTTGGATTTGAGTACAGCGTTTCATCCTCAGACAGATGGTCAGTCTGAGAGGACTATCCGGACACTTGAGGATATGCTTAGAGCATGTGTCTTGGAGGTAGGCGGATCTTGGGTAGATTATCTACCAGTTGCAGAATTTGCTTACAACAACAGTTATCACGCGAGCATAGGCATGCCACCGTTTGAAGCTTTGTATGGTAGAAGATGCAGGACGCCTTTGTTTTGGGACGATGTTGGGGAGAAACAGCTCACTGGGCCAGAGTTAGTTGAGCAAGCCAAAGAGAGGGTTCAGTTAGTAAAGAAGAATCTGCAGATAGCCCAGGACAGGCAGAAAAGTTGGGCAGATGTCAGACGGAGACCGCTCGAGTTTGAGGTTGGTGATCGTGTTTACTTGAAGGCATCACCAATGAGAGGAGTTAAGCGATTTGGTCAGAAAGGAAAGTTGAGCCCGAGGTATGTTGGGCCGTTTGTGATCCTGGAGAGGATTGGACCGTTAGCCTATAGACTTCAGTTGCCAGAGTCAATGTCCAGAGTTCACAACGTCTTCCATGTTTCGATGTTGAAGAAGTGTTTGACGGAGACAGAGGTTGAGTCTACAGTGGATCCAGAGATACTTCAGGACAACCTCGCTTATGATGAAAAGCCGATTAAGATTCTGAACAGGAAAGAAAAGATGGTTAAGAGGAAGATGGTTCAGTTGGTTCTTGTTCAGTGGAGCAATCATACACCTGAGGAAGCAACTTGGGAAGTTGAAGGTGATATGATCAACGAATTCCCGGAATTTTTGGATTTACCAGGTACGTTCTAGTTTCGAGGACGAAACTCCACTTAAGGGGGGAGAATGTAATATTCCGACTTTCGTAAAAGAGGCGGACGTGTCATTTTGCGAAAACGTAATTAATATTCTTTTTCCGTTTCGTTGGAGTTAAAATCCTTTGAATTGTAACGGTTTCGGTCTACGGGTTGTTCGAGGGTATTTGAGTAAATTCGGGTTTAAATGATAACTAGGTTGTCGTATATAAACGGAAATATACTAAAACCTAATCATTTTTCCTAAAACCCCGAATTTTGGAGCAGCCGCACTTCTCCCCCTCGAAAAAAGAGAAACCGCCGTTTTGGGCATTGAAACCGTCAATTCTCGATCCTTAATATCTCATTCGTTCCTCTTCCGTTTTCGCAGATCATAGCATACCGTTGGAATCCTCGTGACGAGAGCTTCGCATCGGTACCGGGATCGCAGCTAGTTCGAGTTTTAGGCGAGAAAAAGGTAAGGAGAACCCTTACGTTTGCGCTTTTTGATTATACATTGGTTGTGTTGAATTCTTGTTGCTCCGGTGATCTAAATTGTGTTAATTTGATGCCTAAATGATGGGTGATGTTCGGTATGGGTGGTAGTTTAATTCGAGTGTTTTTGGTCGGGAAAGTTTGGGTTTTTGTTTGAAAAACGGATGAATACGATGATGTGCAAAATCGCTTTACGGAAAATCGCCGGGTCGGACGGGCGTCCGGTTTTACGGACGGGCGTCCAACCTTGGACGAGCGTCGGATACCTCGGACGGGCGTCGAGGTGAAATTTTGATACGAGGATTGAAAGGGGAATGTCGGATGGGCGTCCACCATTTTGGACGAGCGTTCGGGGCCTTCGACGGGCGTCCACCCGGAGTGGTCTTCCAAACTTGTTTATTTTGGCTTTCGATGAGGGATTGTTATCTAAATAAACTAGGATGGTCGATTAATCACATAATGTAACACAACTTGCTAGATAAAAGATTAAACACCATGTGGTCTTGGGTAGATCCCGAAGATCTATAGCGTGATGTGTGAACGGACGGTCAAAGTGAGTGTCCTATCGGCCTGCGAGCCCTATAGGCATCGCCGTATGTTCATACTATCGGAACCGGTGATTGTATCCTGAAGATTTCAATACGTTCCGGGGTTATTGTATCCTGAAGATTTCAATATGTCACGTTCCACCTTGATAGCATGTTGTAACAAAGATAAGCTAAGTAGCTACGCTTAGGCATATTGGGAGATGTAACCTTTATGCGTAGAATCGAGTTTGTCTTGTCTTTTCAATTGAAATCTAATAATAAACTTTGTATACTCTAAGCTTAAACGTACTTCTCTTCCTTACTGAGTATTACATACTTACCCTTTGTGCATTTCTGTTATATGTGCTTGGGGGTGAGAAGGCGGACAGGATTACGAGTATTACGAGGAGTATGTCCCTGAGGAGGATCTCTGAGCTTGATGTTTCATTCCATGCACTTTCTTTTACATTTGAAATGTTGCACTTTTTTATATACTTTGTTCATAGCACCTTGGGATGACGTGTGTTCATCTTTATTTCTTATTTCATAGTATTTCGTTTGGACTTTCGAGGGACTTCAGTTGTATTGTTTTGATACACTTTCGACTTTTAGTACCTTTTCGTATTCTAGTATCTTTATGGATATTCATTACCCGAGCATTAAATTCCGCGCACTTTGATTGTATTGATTGTAGGCTTACATATATAAATGAATTAAATTTTATTTATATATGTGCCGAACGTCGTATTTCCGGATAAGGGCTCGGTATCCGGGAACGGGGCGTTACAGGAACAATCTTTTCTATGGTTTTACAGCATGAATGTCAGTTGGATATGCCCGAGAATGTCCAGATCCAAGATGCCAGTACAAGTAATCAACACAAGCAAGTAATATATGTGAATGGATTATGGATTCCAGAGCCAAAGATCGTGTAATTTATTCTTTGTCTCTCATGTTTAATCATACTACAGGTAGTGGATTAACTTTTAATATGCCTAATGCTACACATACACAAGTTACTCAGGTCGGCACAATTAAAATTAATAAAGATATAATTCTTGATCATGGGTTGTTAAATATATTATTTATCTTTTAATACTAACAGTTGTGTTGTCCATGACAACCATTCTACTAAGACTATTTCTGAGTCTTTGTTGTGGCACCAAAGGTTAGGTCATCCCTATAATCACAGACTTAAGACATTGCAGAAGTCTGTTCCGCAAGTTAGGTTACCTATTGATCAAGAATGTCACATGGTCCTTTAGCCAAACAAAAGATGTCTTGTTTCCCTCATAGCCAGTCTATTTCTAATGCATGTTCTGACTTACTTCATGTTGACATTTGGGGTCCAAATAGGTTTTGTATTCATAATGAAGAATCTTACATTTTGACTGTTGTGCATGATTATTCTCGTTTCTTATGAAATCAAAGTCAAAAACTAGAAATTAAACCTTTTTATAAAATTATGTAATCAGATTCACACACACAGTATAGCACACATGTCAAGGTCATCAGATCTGATAATGGCCTTGAATGCCAGATGGAATATTACTTTAATCAAAAGGGCATCATTCATGAAAGGTCTTATGTGAATACTCCCCAATAAAATGCGATAGTTGAGAGAAAACAACAACATTTACTCAATAATGCTAGGGCATTAAGATTTCGTTCATGCATGCCTAGGTATGCTTGGGTTTGTGCGTTAAACCAGATTCCATGCTTATAATTATTACTCCAACAATTTTATTACAAGATTGGTCACATTTTCTTCTGATTTATCAAAAGGAAACCGTCTACACTGATCTCAATGTTTTTAGATGTCTGGGCTTTTGCGAATATTAATTCATAGGCAAGAGGCAAGTTTGAAAGTAGAAGTAGCTCTTTCATTTATTTAGGCCTTCCAACTGACACAAAATGATATGTTCAACAAGACATCAAAACCCTAGAGTTTTTTTTATTTCTAGAGATGTTATCTTTTATGAGAATGTTTTTCCTTGTCTGGTTTCTAACATATGGAGTAATTCATATACTGTCTTCACAGTTACCATTATACATGACATACCATATGAAACTCTTGATTTAGATCTTGATCCAGTCATTGTTCTTGATCTCTCTGTTACTTCAGTTCCCTCTCAATTAGAGAATATAATCCCAAATGAACAACCAATCTGCAATTTATAATAAAGCACATGTTAAGAGGTCCTTTAGAGACAAGAGAACCCCCAAGTATATATGTACAAGATTATCAGATTAAGTTGGGAACCACCATATCCACCCCACATATCATGGAAAAGGTGGTGTCTAATGATTGTTTGTCCAAAAATTAGAAAACATTTTCTTGCAACATATCTACTGATAGAGACCCTTCATCTTAAAAAGAAAGCTGCACAAAGTGAAGATGAAGAAAGCCATGCAAGCTGAAATGGATGCCTTTTATAAAACTAATACATGGGTATAAGGAATTCAAAGGAAACTAACACATGGTCATTGTAAATGGGTATAAGGAATTCAAAGGAAAGTTGATGGGTCATTGAGAGGTATAAAACTCGGTTGGTGAGAAAGGGATATGTAGTGGTGACCTAAACTATGCTATTGAGTTTGGTCAGTTTAGTGATACTAAGATGAGTTTGTGTGAAAACTATGGTCTGGTCAGCAGTGTATGAAGCATATCTGAAGTCTGGTGTTCAGTTTGCATGTCAACAGACTTAGTCTGCTGAGGATGGGTTGCTGAGTTGGTTCTCAGGAATACTTGAGGAACACGTTTGCATGGTTTTCTGTTTGGGTGAAGGTTACTTCTAGGGTATTTCAGTTATTTATTCAGTTGACTGTTATGGCAGTTAGGGTTTGATTCCTAAGGCTATGAATACCATCTATAATTGCATGTAATTGTAACTTTCTCATATAAAATAATCCTCGTTTGTCTATGGTGTAGTCGGCTAATTGCCAGAAACCACGTTAAATCTGTGTTCTTCTTGTTTCTGTGTTTGTTTACTTGTTAATCATTTATCTTTACTCACAATCACCATCACTTCTTGATCGATCCGTATTAACAAACTTATATCAGAGCGTCCAGGTTCATCAAGAAATATGTTTATCTGTTTGGAGCAAGGTAGATTGGCACCAAGGTCATAATTGATGCTAGGATTTGGGATCTACACAAGCTTCTCTGGTGAGAAAGATGTCTGCTTTGAATGTCAAGATTAACAAGTTTACAAGAAGAAACAATTTTAGTCTGTGGCAAATCAAGATGCGTGATTTGTTGAAACAACAAGGACTATGGGGTCCATTGTCTAAATCAACAGAAGGAAGTGCTACTGAGAGATTCAGTTTGGAGGAGAAAGCACATTCAAAAGTTATGTTGTGCTTGTCAGATGATATTATTAACAGAGATTGCTGAGATGACATATCAGAGAAGCTGTGGTCCAAGCTTCAGAGCTTGTACATGACGAAGTCTCTAACCAACAAGATATTATTGAAGCAACGTATGTTTAGTTTAAGGATTCATGTGGGCATTCAGTTGAGGGATCATCTAAATCAGCTGAACACAATATTGTTTGACCTAAGGAATATTGATGTGAAAAATGAAGATAAGGTTGAAGCATTGATCCTACTTGTTTTATTGCCTACATCATATGAGAACTTTCTGATGTCCGTTATTGTTGGAAAGGACTCGGTGTCATTAGAGGATGTCAGATCATCACTCCATGCTCGAGAGCTACGCCATAAGGCATTTGGGTTGGTGTCCAGTGGAGTCAACAAGGGATCAGGTAATCCTAGAAAGAAGAAATCCAAGAAGGGTTCGAATGGTCGTCAAGCTAAGGATGTCTATAATTACTGCAAGGAGCAGGGACATTGGAAAAATGAATTTCCAAAGAGGAAAAAGCAGCAGGGTACAGTTGTTGTGGCAGAACAAGACACCAACTCTGAAGAATATCTGGCCTTAGCAGTTTCAGAGTTAGCAGGGCATAAAGATGTGTTGATTCTGGACACTGGGCCATCTTATCATGTGTGTCCTAATAAGGATGTGTGGATTTGATCAGTTTGGCATCTTATCATGTGCGTCCTAATAAGGAACAAGACACCAACTCTGAAGAATATACCATTGCTATGGCTAACAACAAGTTCTGCTAAATAGTTGGGATTTTATTAGTTCAGTTGAGGGCACATGATGGTAAATTTTGCACACTGAAGGAGGTTAGGCATGTTCTACAGATGACCAAGAATTTGATATCACTTAGTCTTCTAGACAGCAATTGGTTCAAGTTCAGAGGTGAAGGTGGAGTGGTGAATGTCTATAAGGATTAAGTTGTGATACTAAAGGGTATCAGACATGGGACATTGTACATACTACAAGGGTATAATATATTAGGTTCTGCTGCTGTAGCATCATCAGATGTTCACCAGTCATAACTAACCACGTTGCGGCATATGAGATTGTGCCATATGGGTGAAAGAGGCATGCAAATTCTATCTATGTCTGATCTACTTGTGGGACATAAGGTCAAAGAGCTAGAATTTTGTGAACATTGTTCCCAAAAGCTATCCACATCACAAAAGGGACATTTGATTATGTTCATTCTGATTGTTGGGGGCCTTCAAGGGTGGAGTCACTGGGTGGTCACAGGCATTTTGTGTCTTTTATAGATGATTATTTAAGCATGGTTTGGGTAATTATGATGAAGCACAATAGTGAAGCATTAAAGCACTTCAAGCAGTGGAAGGCATTGGTTGAGAATCAGACAAAGAAGATGATCAAGAGACTTAGAACTGATAATGGACTGGAATTTTGTTGGTCTGATTTTGATGAATTCTACAAGAATGAAGGCATTGCAAGGCACCATATTGTCAGAAATACTTCATAGCAGAATGGTGTTGCAGAAAGGATGAATCAAACAGTTCTGGGAAGGGCAAGAAGCATGCTCTCTAATTCTGGTCTGGCAAGAAGAGTTTTGGCAGAGGCTGTCAGCACAACATGCTACTTAATCAATACGAGGCCTCACACTAGGATCAAACTCAAAACACCACTTGAGGTTTGGTCAGGAAAGCCTGCTGATTACTGAAGTCTAAGGGTTTTTGGAAGCACAGTCGACTATCATGTTAATGAAGGTAAACTACAACCAAGAGCCAAGAAGGGAGTATTTGTAGGATATGGAGATAGAGTTAATGGGTATAGAATTTGGTCATCAGCTGAAAACAGGGTTATACTCAGCAGGAGTGCAGTCTTTGATGAAAACTCTATGCTTAATTTATCTGTGAAGGCCACATCTGAATCTGAAATTGGATCTAAAACTAAGAAGGTTGACAAACAGGTGGAACTTCATGTGAAAGCTACTGAATTGAAAGAATCAGCATGGGATGGTCAGCACTTAGCAGATCCATAATTAAATCCACAGGATTCAGTAGATACTCATACAACAGAAGTTGGACAGTATAGCTCTTAGTAGAGCTAGAAGGGCCAATATTAGACCCCTCATAAGCTATGGGTTTGAGGATGATATGGTTGGATATACACTTAAGGTAGCCGAAGAAGTGGATGCATGGTTTTGAACCAAACATTTATAGGGAAGTTTTGACATGTTCTAAGGCATCACAATGGCTTGCTTCCATGGGAGAAGAAATGGAGTCACTTCAGAAGAATGAGACTTAGGATCTAGTCAAACAACCACAGGATAAAAGGGTGATCAGTTACAAATGGATCTTCAAGAAAAAAGAAGGAATGACATCTGCTGAGGGCATCAGATATAAGTCATATTTAGTTGCAAGAGGGTTCAGTCAGAAAGAGGCGGTAGACTATGAAGAGTTATTCTCACAAATAGTCAGACAAACTTCTATCAAGGTGCTGTTAGCAAAGTTGGCATCAGAATTTTGAACTTGAGCAATTAGATATAAGACAACTTCTCTACATAAAGATGTAGATATAGAAATATATATGACTCATCTAGAGGGTTTCCAAATTCCTGGCAAGAAGGATTCGTTTGCAAGTTGAAAAAGTCCTTGTATGGACTTAAGTAGTGGTACAAGCAGTTTGACAATTATATGATTCAACTAGGCTATAGAAGGAGTCCATATGATTGCTGTGTTTATCACAACAAGCTGAAGAATGGTTCAGTCATCTATCTGGTTCTGTATGTAAATGATATGCTGATAGCTGCTATGAACAAATCTGACATTCAAGTATGAAGAATCTTCTCAAGGCTGAATTTGAGATGAAGGATTTGAGGAATGCAAAGAAAATTTTGGGGATGGAGATCTATAGAGATAGAAAGCAAGGGAAGTTGTTCTTGTCTCAACAGAGGTATATTGAAAAAGTATTATCCAAGTTTGCCATGTCAGCAGCCAAACCTATAGATACTCTAATGGCACAAAATTGGCATTTGTTTACTGTGTTTGCTCCAAAGTTAGCTGAGGAGAAAGAATACATGTCAAGGGTTAGTGGGTAGCTTAATGTATGCCATGGTCTGTACTAGGCGGATTTGGTTCAGGCAGTCAGTGTTGTCAACAGGTTTATAGCTCAACCTTGGATGGAACACTAGAAAGTAGTAAAGAGGATATTTAGGTACCTTAAGGGTACATCTGATATTTGACTAATATATGGGGGTAGTAATCAATGTTTTGTCACAGGGTACTGTGATTCTGATTATGCTACTGATGTGGACAATAGAAAATCTATGACTGAGTATGTGTTTACTTTGGGTGGTTCTGTGGTAAGTTGAAGGCAACTTTACAGGGTATAATGACATTATCTACTACTGAAACAGAATACATGGCACTGACAGAAGCAGCAAATGAAGCAATCTGGTTAGAGAGGCTAGTCAATGATTTGAGTATGCATCAAGATCAAGCCAGGGTGTATTATGACAGTCTTAGTGCAATATGTTTGGCAAAGGATCAGGTTCATCATGAGAGAACCAAGTACATTGATGTTAAGTACCATATTCTGAGAAATGAGAAAAGGGTTAAAGTGGAGAATATCAGCACTGATGTCAATCCTGCTGACGTGTTCACTAAACTCATTCCAAGAAGCAAGTTTCAGTTGTGTCTGGTCTTGATGAATAACCAAAGCTGTTAATATAGATCTAGGAGTATTCAAATCTATAGACAAAGAGGAATTCTGGCACTTGGGTGTGCATCTGGTCAAATTGTATAAAGTTGAAGTGAAGGTGGAGATTTGAATGGTGACTTAAACTATGCTACTGATTTTGGCCAGTTGAGTGATACTCAGCTGAGTCTTTGTGAAAAATATGGTCTAGTCAGCAGTGTATGAAGCATCTGCTGAAGTCTAGTGTTCAGTTGGCACGTCAGAAAACTGAGCTGCTGAGGATGGGTTGCTGAGTTGGTTCACAGTAATACTTGGGGAACATGTTTGCATGGTTTTCCGTTTGGGTGAAGGTTACTTCTGAGGTATTTCAGTCATTTATTGGGTTGACTGTTAAGAAGGTTAGGGTTTGATTCTAAGGCTATAAATACCATATGTAATTGCATGTAATTGTAACTTTCTCGTGATAATAAAATAATCCTCGATTGTCCGTGGAGAACTACGTTAAATCTGTGTTCTTGTTGTTTCTATGTTTGTTTACTTGTTAATCATTTATCTATACTCACAATCACCACCATTTCTTGATCGGTCCGTAATAACAGGATACAATCAAACATAGGGAATTGATTTTATAGACATTTTTCTCTGGTTCCCAAAATGTAAACAATCATATTATTTCTCAATACGACTGCAATGAACAAGTGGCAATTTGCATGGTGAACTGGATGTGGATGTTTTCAAAAGACCACCTCTTGGTCTATCTGTTCGACACTTGAAAAGGATTCAACAATTCCGAGAGAGTGAATGAACTAGATAATTTTAAAAACTTTTAACTTAGCCAAAAACTGATTAACTGAATTGAACTGAGTTTATGCAGTGGAAAAAGCCTTGTTAAAAACTATTTTTCAATTTCACGTGAATTAATTTGTGTATGCAGATTCAAGTGAGATATAAGTACTGAACTGAAAGTAAATCTGCCAAAAGTATGGTGTAGGAAAATAATGTACATAAAGTAAAACACGTGAAATTTATTTATTGATGTTTGAGATTGTATAGTCCTCTACGTCTCCCATTCTCCTGTCATGTAACAAGTATTTCTGTTGTAAAATATCAACACCGGATACAAAAGAATGATTGTCCTTGATTGAAACCCTCAGCTTCACAATCTAAACTATCAATCCCTGACAACTTGTCTCAGATGTTTCATGGAAGTTAGACTTCTTCAACCGCTCCACCGCAAACTCTGCTCCATTAGATACCCTGATTCAGCTGTTTTGGTCCTTCACTCCTTCAAGTGCATCACTGATCTTCTGGCCTTCACAACTTCTCAATTGCGTCACAAATTCAAAAACTTCGCGAAAACAAAGTGTAGTGTTCTGAATCCTTAGATTTTTTAGTTTTATCTGGATGTAGATTTGTATGATCAATGCTCTTATTTCAAGTGTTTTTTCTGGATTATTACTTTGTAGTTATGGATGATGGAATATCTGGATTTGGTTTTTAATGCCTAAGAAAATGTTCAAGTATTCACAGAGTAAAGATGTCAGAAAAGTAATAGCTTTGGTTGACAATTCTTCACTTGATTCTGGATTTGTTGTTCCTCCAGTCCCTTATTTATAGTGCCGATGTCCCAACATTCAAACTCAAATTTGCTTGTTTGAATTAGACGTTTTAAATAATTCCTGATTATTCTCTGATAATTCATTTTGATCGATTTTGATCCTTCTCATATGAATTGTTTCATTGCTGAATTCATTTAACTCTAATTCTGCTCATATAAATTGATCTTCTTGTCTGGATTATCATCCGATCAGCTGAACTTGTCTTCACCTCTCAATGTAAGCTCATCTGAATCCTGATTCAATTTCACCTAAATTTCCTGAATATCTCTGTTCTTTTATTGTGAGATCAGAGTACACAATTTTGATCATATACTTGAAGTTTCAGTCACATTTACTTAACATCATGTAACGCCCCCAGACTTGGCGCCTGGTAAGGCTACATGAGCCATAAATTGTCCAGTCAACTGCTTAGACCGTCGTCCTCGCTTGGTCTAAAAGGCTAACCTGAGTTGACAAGATATTTTATGTCTCACACTTATATGGAGGTGAGCTTTCTGCTAATTTCCCGATGTGGGATTTTACATTCTCACCCCCTTAGAAGGGACTGGCGTCCTCGCCAGGACGGCCAAGACTGGTCCTGGATCGTCCTTACCAGAGGCAACTACATGAGCCGTAAATTGTCCGGTCAACTGCTTAGACCGTCGTCCTCGCTTGGTCTAAAAGGCTAACCCGAGTTGACAAGATATTTTATGTCTCACACTTATATGGAGGTGAGTTTTTTGCTAATTTCCTGATGTGGGATTTTACACATCAAGCCTTTATAACAAACTTAGAAACTTATTTCAAGCCATCACAGACTCACATGAAGATAACTTTATTATCTCGATGTTAAGTCTTCTCATCTGATTTTGAAACCTTAGTCTTCAATACTAAGTTTGATTTCTCAGCCTTCAAATCTTTAGCTCTCATTCTCAGATCTCTACTAATTTCTTAACTATGAAGATTCTTGATTGACCTAGTCTACTGAAAACTAGTAGATGACTATTACGGTGCTTGTTTTGATTAACCTGTACAATATATGACTCTACTAAAAACCCTTTACATGAAAATCTAGAGATCGTTTTTCTTGCATCAATAACAGTTTTCTTGGTGATCATCGAAATTATAAAATTTCTAACACATTCCCCCTTTTTTGATGATGCAAAAAGATAATAAAAAGACTTAAACAAAATAAAACATATGACATTGAGAAATGACATGGAAATATCTTCTTTCTTATTATAATATTTTAACTATTACAAAACTATTTAAAAGTAAAAACTGGTTACATCTTTTCACTTCTGGATTTTCTTCTTGTCTGCTCCTTCAAAGAAATAATTTCTGAATTTTATCTCAAAATCTTAATAACTTTCGTTAATAGTATACTCTCTCTATCTTGAAGAAGAAGTAGAAATCATTTCTGAATTTTAATCATTTCTTTTTTCCAACTTCAGTTGTTCTCTCTTCTTCTTCTTCTTCTTCTTAATTTTTTCAACTATAACCTTTGATCTAAAAAGGAAATCAAGATCTTCTTTGTCATACTGGATTCAAATGATTTTGAGCCTTTTAGTTACTTTGTCAACATTCTTGTTGATTTTCTTGAACTGTTTCTTAAGAATTTCATCTAAATGTGTCATATCATCTTGTAAGCAATAAAAACTTCTCTGAATGATTCAATATTTCCTAAGATGTCATCTGATACTTTGACTATGGTTTGTAGTTTCTTGAACATATCAGTTATAAGTTTATCTTGAGCATGCATATGATCTGTCATAGTTTTAGGGTCTGCAAAGTAACATCTCTACAAGGGTTTTGTGTATGCCTTTGTATCCTTGAGTTAATTTCAATTCTTTCTTCAGCTTCTGAATCATAACAAGAAATGTCAAAATATAATAAGTGTGAAAAGACAGTTGGTTTGATTATACCATCAATTTTCCATTTTCCAGAAGCTTGAGGTTCAATTTTTTGATCTATACAAGTTTCAGGTGCAGCTGTCTAATCTCCAGCTGGCCCGGTGTCTTCAATTGGTATATGAGTCCTCTGCTTACTTTTGTTGTGTCTCAGTAGATACTCAATCTCATCTGCTCTTCAACTATCGTTCCCTCAGATGTTTTCCCCTCAGCTGACGTTTGAACAACTTTACCATAATCCATATACACTACCGCTAACTTTTTAATGTTTTCAAATGCCTCTTCAGTGACTATGCTTTCATGTATTTTCTCCATAGCCTGAACATAAACATCCTTCAATACACTAATTGTATCAATCAAATATTTGTCTTCTGCTAATTTCTCACTAATGGGTTTGTAACACCCCCAAATTATTGGGTTGTAGCAGGACATATAAAATACTATATTTGGTTATATTATTTACAGTGGCCGTTATAAAATAAACAAATGGAAACACATCGTAACCCCATTATTTTATTTTCGTTTGTAAATGACCGTACAAATAATAGATATATATATGTATATACACATGTATACAGATATATATTATATATACATATTTATATATGCACACACGTCTAACTCTTTCTTCCTTTTTCTTTCAAAATAATGATTACACGTCTATCTCCTTTCTTTTTTTCAAAAATAATGATTAGGTTTGTATATATATCCATATCTATATATATATATATATATATATATATATATATATATATATATATATATATATATATATATATACACACACGTCTATATCTCTTTCTTTTTCAAACATAATGATTAGGTTAAAAGTGATAGGCCGCACCGCATGTGGTTGGGATTTTTTTTGAAGATAATTTGTAACAAATTATGTGTTTAATTTAAGGATAAAGTGTAGATTGATACCTTAACCAAAAATATCAAATTAAGAGATAAGAGATAAGAGATAAGTTGTTAAATCAAATTTTCAAATATTTAAACTATGACTTATCCATAGAGGTTTAGTAGTATAAATAGGACATTGGACCTGACTTCATAGCACACAAAGAGAAAAGAAAAAAAAAAGTAACTCTTCTCTAGAAGCAGACGGTAGCATGAGAAATAGCTGGAGTAGGATTGTTGACAGTGAGTTCCATTTTTTTTTGTTTATACTTTCTCCCTCGGTTTCAATATTTATTTCATTGCTAAGGATTTCTAAAGCATTAAATGCATTCATACACTGACTTGTGCCTAGCCTAGCTTTTTGTTCGACTTTTGCGAAGGCAGTAGTAATTCCCAACTTGCAAATATTATATTAGTATGTTAAAAAGGTGTGTGCACTGTTTTGTTTACCAGGTTAGTTTCTTTTATTTGTCTTAATGCTCCGTGTATATATTCATATATATAGATACACATATAGCACAAAAAAAAGATGCGCACGTATGATTTTGAACAGATAAATCTATACAATTTGATGTGAGTTCTATAGTTTTGTTCCACATAGATGCATATTGGTCAGAGAAATATTTATTTTAAAACCATGAAATTTCACGTTTTCTATTGAATAGGCTAATATATTTTACGCAGAATGTTATACTCTTGACGTTTTCTTATTACTTTGATCAAGTTTTGGTAAAAAGGATGGATGAATTCTATTTTCATATAAAAACAAAAGTGTGTGTATCCTTATCAATTTATTTTTTATCTAGTTTTGACATTTGATCTTATATATAAATAAAGGTTGGTTCTCATTTCTGTAATAGGAAACAATGATGTTTTCACTAATCCATGGTTATGGATTGCTTCGTTAATATATATGTATATGTTATGAAATACTAACTTTATTTGAATAAGAAATGTCATTTCAGTCTTATAAAGTTAGGTTTGACATACACCGGTCATCTTAAAATTTATGAAGAGGTCGTCATGCTAACCAATTCTTGTTCCTGCTTAATGCGAAACTCTTAGTGACTAGGTGAGTTTTGGGCCATTGCACCGCAGAATGGCTAGTCATCGGTCTCGGGGCCTCTTGACCTTGGCTCATCGACAGTCCTAGAGAAATGGTACCTAGATTCCCCGATGTTCCATGTGCATGGCCGGGAAAGCAAGGGCCGACGGCTATGTCATGGTCCAGAGGGAAATGGGGTTGGCTGAAGCCTTTTGGGAGGTTCACTAGGTGACAGTCTGAACCCTTTCCCTGACAATCGGCCGGAATTGTCAGGCAATAGCTTGCTTGCTTGTGAAGTGCGGTAGAAAACATGTTGGAGTAGGGTGGTAATGACTCATCGGCTAAGGTAAACCGGTGTCAGACTTGAGTACGCCTAATTTCAAGAAAATTGCTTTATATTCCTTACAAATATCATGTTTTTGCCATGTTCTAACAACAATTAAGTGCAGGTAAGGAAAAAGCCTTTTTTGTAACGTGTAACGTTTTTGTAACTATTATTTTCGTATATAAAGAATCACGGGCACACACCGGAACTCACTGGCTATTTTTAGCTCACACGTTTGTGAAATGTTTTTTTTAGGCTTGGAGGAAGAATACCAGGGTGGCGAGGTAAGCAAAGTAACCTTGGAGGCGGTTCTGGGAGGGGAAGTAGACGAGGAGTTCAATGTGGACCTGACAGCTTAGTGTCAAGCTTTGATTTTTTTTTTTTTTCAACTCCTTGGAGTTTTCATGTTTCCGTTGTAATAAGAGTTGACGATGTTCTTCCATTTTGGAGTCGTGACATTTTATTTTATTTCTGGATTTAGTAATGTTTGAATAAAGATCTAGTTCCCTCAATCTCTTCTTGAGAATTTAGTACTTGGGCGGTGGATCGCCGACTCGTCCCTTGACCAGACCCCAGTGGACCCTAGGGGTCGGGGATAGGCCTATTACAGTTTATAACCATGCAGAACTACATATGGAGTGCTTTCTTTTAACAAAGGTGTTGTTTGTAGCATTCATTATCTTCTTAACGAGTAATAAACAGAATCCCCAATATTCAATTGGAAGATTGCTCTGAAATCTTGGTGTGTCATTAAACCGCCAAAAATAAACACCTCCAACCTCTATAACGAGTATAGTGGAAGTAGGGATCGATTCCTCAGGGAATGGATGATTATTTATTTCAGAACAAAAATATAGAAATCCAAGTAGTTGTGTATTGGCTAAAATTGTAGTAACTAAAATGAAGAATTTTAATAATCGAGACAAAAGAGATATAAAACAGTAATAAAATCAATAATAAGAATGTTCCAGCTAAAATAGTTATTTTCACATCGATTTACTCGATTGATCACTGACGCAAGAATGGCTCACTAATTTATTGACAAACTGGTTATAGTCACCGACAACCGCCAAGTGACCAATCTCTCCTAAATTCGATAATCAAGACAAGGTCGTTAATTATACTCTAACCGGAAGACACCCCTAGACACGATCATAAGAGTTTGGAATCCCGGAAGCATTAAGATTTGAGAGACCCAGTTCAAGGTATTAATCCAACCGGACTAATTTTAACCTAGATTAATCATTTTCATGATAGTGGATTCTACGGGCTATTAACCGGAAAAATCATATCACCTACCACACTATTAAAACTATGGAAAATTAGGGATAAGGACATAATCTGGAATATTATTAAGTAACAGGACAACTACATATTTTTTATAGGGAGAAGGACAACTGCATAATTTTTATAGCGAGAAGGACAAACAGTGAAATCCGAAAATCAGTGAATCTCCCCAGTGAATCCCGAAATCAGTGAATTTCGATAGTGAATTTCGACAGTGAATCCCGAAAATTAGTGAATTTCGACAATGAATTTTGAAAATTAGTGAATTTCGACAGTGAATTTCGGCAGTGAATTTAAACAGTGAATTTTGAACACAAGTGAATTTCGACAGTGAATAAATAGTTTTGTCCTTTATGCAAAATTTTCAAAAGACTGTCCTTCTACTCAATTGATGAAATATTTCTGTCCTTCTCCCTCATTCCCCCTTAAAACTAATAAACGTTGACGTATTTATCGTTTTAATTGGAAATCAAATAAATAATTGAATTAATTATCCTGCAGAAACAACTAAACAAAAAATATAGTCATCAATTTTATGCCCGGAAAACGAATAAATATCAACAAAGCAATGAGGATGAAATCAATTAGATCTCACAATCGCATCAATCGAGATTTCAATAACATTTTAACTGGAAATAAATGAAATTAAAAACTAACCATTACCGTAGAAAGCACAAAATAATTCATACGACTGTGTTTGTTCGCACAATTGAATTGCAGGAAGAAAACTTGCTGCTGTCGTTCCCCTTTCTCTCGTCCTCTGGTGCCGTGTAATGTCTTGATAAATCCTCCCCAGCCAATTCACGCACATTCAAGTGCTGTTAGAAGCAATCCTGATTTTGGGCCAAGCCCACTTATTTTCACTTTCTTTTATCTTATATCTATAAGATGTTAAAAGGCATTGCACACAATGTGTCACGTGGCAGTCTCCTGGGCTGACATGTGGCACTTTTTTTTCTTTTTTTTTTTCTAATTTTTTAAAAGTAGTTTTTTTTTCCTACGGTAAAACCGGAATTTCGATTCTGGTTAGCGATATATAGAAACCGATTTTTTTTTTATTCTCCATTACATAAACCGAACCAAAGTTTATTGTTCGATATGGTTCAATTTTATTACCTCCAACAAACAGTACGGTTTTAGTTGGCTTTGCACACAATGTGCCACGTGGCAGTCTCCTGGGCTGACACGTGGCACTTTTTTCCTTTTTTTTAAAGCAGTTTCTTTTTTCCCTTCGGTAAAAACCGGAATTTCGGTTTCGGTTAGCGTTATATAGAAACCGATTTTTGTTTTTCGATTCTCCGTTACATATACCGAACCAAAGTGTATATTTCGATACGGTTCAATTTTATTAGCTCCTACAAACAGTACGGTTCTAGTTTTAAGTCTCAATCAACCGAAATCTCTTATATCTATAAGATGTGAAGAGGCTTTGCACACAATGTGCTACGTGGTAGTCTCCTGGGTAGACATGTGGCACCTTTTTCCCTTTTTGTTAATTTTTTAAAAGCTGTTTTTTTTTCCTTCGATAAAAACCGGAATTTCGGTTTCGGTTAGCGTTATATAGAAACCGATTTTTCTTTTGTGATTCCCGTAACATAAACCGTACAAAAGTGTATAGTTCGATACGGTTCAATTTTATTACCTCCAACAAACAGTACGGTTTTAGTTGGCTTAGCACACAATGTGCCACGTGGCAGTCTGGGCTGACACGTGGCACTTTTTCCTTTTTTTATTTTTATTTTTTTAAAAGCAGTTTTTTTTCCGGTTCGGTAAAAACCGGAATTTCGGTTTCGGTTAGCGTTATATAGAAACCGATTTTTCTTTTTTGTTTCTCCTTTAGATAAACCGAATCAAAGTGTATATGTCGATACGGTTTAATTTTATTCCCTCCAACAAACAATACGGTTTTAGTTGGCTTTGCACACAATGTGCCACGTGGCAGTCTCCTGGGCTGACACGTGGCACTTTTTTCTTCCTTTTTTTAATTTTTAAAAGCAGTTTTTTTACCTTCGGTAAAAACCGGAATTTCGGTTTCGGTAGCGTTATATAGAAAACGATTTTTCTTTTTTGATTCTCCGTTACACAAACCGAACCTAAGTGTATATTTCGATACGGTTCAATTTTGTTACCTCCAACAAACAGTACGGTTTTAGTTTTAAGTTTCAATCAACCGAAAATTTTCAATTCGATTTTCGGCACAACAATTTAGTAAAACCGTGTACTTGTTTTTTTATCAAACGTGTACTGTTAGTAGCTTGTGCAGAAAAGGGGGGAAAAAACCGACGGATTTGAAGTTCTACTGTGTAGTGTACGATGGAATATTAGTCAAGTTTAGCTATAAAATACAACAACAAAAAAATTAGGGCAAACAAATAAAACCGGAAATTCGGTTAGCGTTATATAAAAACCGATTTTTTTTTCGATTCTCCATTACATAAACCGAACCAAAGAGTATATTTTGATATGGTTCATTTTTATTACCTCCAACAAACAATGCGGTTTAGTTTTAAGTTTCAATCAACCAAAAATTTCCGATTCGATTTCGGCACAACAATTGAATAAAACCGTGTACTTTTTTTTTTATCAAACGTGTACGTACCGTAAGTAGATTGTGCAAAAAAGGGAAAAAAAATGTTCGACGGATTTTATGTTCTAATGTATAGTGAGACTATGCCCACAATGTGCCATGTGGCGGTCTCATGGGCTGACACGTGGCACTTTTTTTCCCCCTTTTTTTTACCTTGGGTTAAAACCAGAATTTCGGTTTCGGTTAGCGTTATATAGAAACCGATTTTTTTTTAATTCTCCGTTACATAAACCAAACCGAAGTGTATATTTCGATACGGTTCAAATTTATTACCTCCAACAAACAGTACGGTTTTAGTTTTAAGTTTCAATCAACCGAAAATTTTCGATTCGATTTCGGCACAACAATTTTATAAAACCGTGTACTTTTTTTTATCAAACGAGTACCGTTAGTTGCTTGTGCAGAAAAGAGAAAAAAAAAACCGACGGATTTGAAGCTCTACTGTGTAGTTTACGATAGAATTTCAGTCAAGTTTAGTTATAAAATGCAACAACAAAAAAATTAGGGTAACAAAACCGGAAATTCGGTTAGCGTTATATAGAAAGCGATTTTTTTTTCGATTCTCCGTTACATAAACCGAAACCAAAGTGTATATTTCGATACGGTTCATTTTTATTACCTCCAACGGACAGTGCGGTTTTAGTTTTAAGTTTCAATCAACCGAAATTTTCTGACATGTGACAGTCTCCTGGGCTGACATGTGGCACTTTTTTTTTTTCGTTTTTTTATAAATTTTTTAAAAGCAGTTTTTTTTCCCTTCGGTAAAAACTGGAATTTCGGTTCCGGTTAGCGTTATATATAAACCGATTTTTCTTTTTTGATTCTCCGTTACATAAACCGAACCAAAGTGTATAGTTCGATACGGTTCAATTTTATTACCTCCAACAAACAGTACGGTTTTAGTTGGCTTTGCACACTATGTGCAACGTGGCAGTCTCCTGAGCTGACACGTGGCACTTTTTTCCTTTTTTTTAAAAGCAGTTTTTTTTCCCTTCGGTAAAAACTGGAATTTCGGTTTCGGTTAGCGTTATATATAAACCAATTTTTCTTTTTCGATTCTCCGTTACAAAAATCGAACCAATGCGTATATTTCGGTACGGTTCAATTTTATTACCTCCAACAAAAAATACGGTTTTAGTTTTAAGTTTCAATCAACCGAAATCATATATCTATAAGATGTTAATAGGCTTTGCACACAATGTGCCATGTGGTAGTCTCCTGGGCTGACATGTGGCACTTTTTTGCCCTTTTTTTTTAATTTTTTAAAAGCAGTTTTTTTTTCCCTTCAGTAAAACCGGAATTTCGGTTTCAGTTAGCGTTATATAGAAACCGATTTTTCTTTTTTGATTCTCCATTACATAAACCAAACCAAAGTGTATAGTTCGATATTGTTCAATTTTATTACCTCCAACAAACAGTACGGTTTTAGTTGGCTTCGCACACAATGTGCCACGTGGTAGTCTCCTGGGCTGACACGTGGCACCTTTTTTAATTTTTTAAAAGCCATTTTCTTCCCTTTGGTAAAAACCGGAATTTTGGTTTCGGTTAGCGTTATATAGAAACCGATTTTTTTTTTTTGATTCTCCGTTACATACACCGAACCAAAGTGTATATTTCGATACGGTTCAATTTTATTACCTCCAACAAACAGCACGGTTTTAGTTGGCTTTGCACACATTGTACCATGTGGCAGTCTCCTGGGCGGACACGTGGCACTTTTTTTAAATTTTAAAAATAGTTTTTTTTTTCCTTTCCGTAAAAACCGGAATTTCGGTTTCGGTTAGCGTTATATAAAAACCGAATTTTCTTTTTTGATTTTCCGTTACATAAACCGAACAAAAGTGTATATTTCGATACGGTTCAATTTTATTACCTCCAACAAACAGTACGGTTTTAGTTTTAAGTTTCAATAAACCGAAAATTTTTGATTCGATTTCAGCACAGCAATTTAATAAGACCGTGTACTTATTTTTTTATCAAACGTGTACCGTTAGTAGCTTGTGCAGAAAAGAGGAAAAAACCAACGGCTTTGAAGTTCTACTGTGTAGTGTACGATGGAATATTAGTCAAGTTTAGCTATAAAATTCAACACAAAAAAATAAGGGCAACAAAATAAGGGCAAACAAATAAAACCGGAAATTCGGTTAGCGTTATATAAAAACCGATTTTTTTTTTGATTCTCCGTTACATAAACCGAACCAAAGTGTATATTTCGATACGGTTCATTTTTATTACCTCCAACACAGTGCGGTTTAGTTTTAAGTTTCAATCAACCAAAAATTTCCAATTCGATTTCGGCACAACAATTGAATAAAACCGTGTACTTTTTTTTATGAAACGTGTACCGTTAGTAGTTTGTGCAGAAAAGGGAAGGAAAAACAGAAAGATCGACGGATTTGAAGTTCTACTGTGTAGTGAGACTATGCCCACAATGTGCCACGTGGCAGTCTCCTACGCTGACACGTAGCACTTTTTTCCTTTTTTTTTACCTTCGGTTAAAACCAGAATTTCGGTTTCGGTTAGCGTTATATAGAAACCAATATTTTTTTAATTCTCCGTTACATAAACCGAACCGAAGTGTATATTTCGATACGGTTCAAATTTATTACCTCCAACAAACAGTACGGTTTTAGTTTTAAGTTTCAATCAACCGAAATTTTTTGATTCGATTTCGGCACAACAATTTTATATAACCGTGTACTTTTTTTTATCAACGTGTACCGTTAGTAGCTTGTGCAGAAAGGAGAAGAAAAAAACACCGATGGATTTGAAGTTCTACTGTGTAGTGTACGATAGAATATTAGTCATGTGTAGCTATAAAATGCAACAACAAATAAATTAGGGCAACAAAATAAGGGCAAACAAATAAAACCGATAATTCGGTTATCGTTATATAGAAACTGATTTTTTTTTCGATTCTCCGTTACATAAACCGAAACCAAAGTGTATATTTCGATACGGTTCATTTTTATTATCTCCAACAGACAGTGCGGTTTTAATTTTAAGTTTCAATCAACCAAAAATTTCCGACATGTGGCAGTCTCATGGGCTGACACGTGGCACTTTGTTTCCTTTTTTTAAATTTTTTTAAAAGGAGTGTTTTTTTCCCTTTGGTAAAAACCGGAATTTCGGTTCCAGATAGAGTTATATAGAAACCAATTTTTTTTTGATTCTCCGATACATGAACCGAACCAAAGTGTATAGTTCGATACGGTTCAATTTTATTATCTCCAACAAACAGTACAGTTTTAGTTGGCTTTGCACACTATGTGCCACGTGGAAGTCTCCTGGGCTGACACGTGGCACTTATTTCGTTTAAAAAATAAATAAAAGCAGTTTCGTTTTTCCCTTCGGTAAAAACCGGAATTTTGGTTTCAGTTAGCGTTATATAGAAACCAATTTTTCTTTTTTGATTCTCCGTTACAAAAACCGACCAAAGTGTATATTTCGATACGGTTCAATTTTATTACCTCCAACAAACAGTACAGTTTTAGTTTTAAGTTTCAATCAAAAGAAAATTTTCGATTCGATTTCGGCACAACAATTTAATAAAACCGTGTACTTATTTTTTTATCAATCGTGTACCGTTAATAGCTTGTGCAGAAATGGGGAAAAAAAATCGACGGATTTGAAGTTCTACTGTGTAGGGTACGATGGAATGTTAGTCAAGTTTAGCTATAAAACACAAAAAAAAATAAAAAAATTAGGGCAACAAAACAAGGGCAAACAAATAAAACCGGAAATTTGGTTAGTGTTATATAAAAACCGATTTTTTTTTCGATTCTCCGTTACATAAACCGAACCAAAGTGTATATTTCGATACGGTTTATTTTTATTACCTCCAACAAACAGTGCTCCGATTCGATTTCGGCACACCAATTGAATAAAACAGTGTACTTTTTTTTTATCAAACATGTACCGTTAGTAGTTTGCTAATAAGACTAACGGTATTCCTAAATATATGCTTAGGATAAATCACAATAATTACGTATATTATGGTTACACTACACTAATACCACCCCTCAAGTTGGACGAGGGAGGAGGCCTAACTTGGCTCGTTGGAGTTGGAAAGATGAGCGAGGAGCGACTTCGTGAGCGCCGGCCGGCCGATCGAGGCGTTAACATGTGCAATGCGGAGGGAACCACACCGAACCCGATCCCGAATATAGTGATAGTCGATGGCGACATGCTTCATACGAGAGTGGAAAACCGGGTTGGCACAAAATTGAGTAGTACCTAGGTTGTCGCAATATATAACCGGTTGAGCGATGGACAGAAAGCGTAGGTCGTGCAACAAGAATGTGATCCAATTCAGGCTCGGTGCACCGTAGTGAAGCAAACGGCACGATACTCGGCCTACGGTGATGAGCGAGCAATGGTACTTTGCTTCTTTGAACTCCACGAAATGGCACCGCGCCCAAGGTAAATAACGTGGGCACCGGTGGACGCGTAGTTATCTTTGTCACCACCCCGCCGCATCGGTGAAAGCATGTAAAGTGAGGGGAGAATGACAAGAAAGTTGAATACCATAGTTGGTAGTGCCCGAAACATACCGAAGGAGACGCTTGACATACGACCAATGAACATCCGTAGGAGAGTGCATAAATTGGGATAACTTGTTAACAAGAAAATGCAATGTCCGGTCGGGTGAATGTGAGATACTTGTAGACTCCCAATAATCATGCGAAAGGTGGAGGGATCCGTGAGAGGAGTACCGGCCGTGGATTTTAAATTCGAAATATCAACCGGAAGAGGAGTGTCAACGGAGTTGGCATTTTGAAAGTTTACTTTTTCCGGAAGATCGGTCATATAACGCCGTTGAGACGGAGAATACCATCCGAATTCCGAATAATTTCAATGCCAAGAAAATATGTGAGTGAGCCAAGATCCTTGAGGGCAAATTTGGAGGCGAGAGTTCCAATAAATTTGTCCAACGCAATGGAGTCATTTCCTGTAACAATCAAATCATCGACATAGACTAGCACATATAGTAAAATATTCCCGTACGTGAAAATAAAAAGAGATGTATCCGCATGGGAGCTTTTGAAACCGAGCGTAGAAGAAAGGATTTAAGCTCCTCATACCAAGCACGGGGTGCCCGTTTTAAACCATAAAGTGCCTTGCGAAGCTTGCAGATGTGTGTAGGATTAGTAGAGTCGACAAAACCTACAGGTTGGGTAACATAGACGTCTTCTTGTAAGTGGCCTTGGAGAAAGGCATTATTAATGTCCAATTGTCGAAGAGACCACCCCCGCGTAAGAGCTAATGTGAGAACAACCCGAATGGTAGGGGGCTTGACAACGGGACTAAACGTTTCATAATAATCGATGCCGGGGCGCCGATGAAAACCTTTAGCCACTAGACGAGCCTTGTATCCGTCAATGGAGCCGTCGGGATGACGCTTTAACCGAAAGACCCATTTGGAGCCAATGATGTTAAGAGAAGGATCATGAGGGACTAGATCCCGGTGTGATTACGAACGAGAGCATCATACTCTTCTTGCATTGCGGTTCGCCATTGGGGAAGTTTAAGAGCTTGTGTGACGGTAGTGGGTTCACCGTCGGGGAGAGGGAGAGGAAGTAAGTTTAGTGTGAAGGTTAAGTTTTTGGATAGGACGATGAATATTATTTTGGGAGCGGGTGCGCATGGGGTGAGCTGGGGGATTGGGAGGTGGAGGCGGGTGGTTAGACGGTGGAGGTGACGAGGAAGAGGTGTCGGGTGGGGGTGAGGAAGGTGGGTCAGCAGGTGGGCTGGAAGGTGGAGTTGCGGCTGGGGATGGGGAAGTTGGGGCTGTGTATGGAGGAGGCTCGGGGAGCCAGTCGGAGATATACGAGGATGAGATGGGGATGGAGGCGTGGGATTTGTATGGGAAGACAGTTTCAACAAATTGCACGTGACGTGAAACATAGAGACGAGAGTTGACATTATCGAAGCAAAGATAAGCATGTTGGGTGAGAGAATAGCCAAGGAAAATACACGGTTTGGAACGAGGTTCAAGCTTGTGTGAAGTATAGGGTCGAAGCCAAGGATAGCACAAGCATCCAAAAATGCGGAGTTTGGTGTAGTTGGGAGGTTGGTTAAAAATTAATTCATACGGGGAGCGCATATTAAGAACAGGGGGTTGGCATGCGATTTATTAAGTAGACGGCGGTAGCAAAGGCATAGGGCCGGGAAAGGTAGTGGGAAGGCCGGCATGGGATAAGAGAGCAAGACCGGTTTCGACAATGTGGCGATGTTTACGTTCCGATAGGCCATTGTGTTCGGGAGTGTGTGGCGGGGTAGTAAAAAAAGATATCCCATGCGTGGACAGGTAGGAAGTGAGAGCAATATATTCACCACCATTATCCGAGTAGAGGACTTTAATGGGGGTATTAAAAAAAATTTCAACAATCGACCGAAAGGTTATAAACGTGGGGGCAACATCAGATTTTCTGGTGAGAGGGTAAAACCATACATAACGAGTAAAGTGGTCAACAAAAATAAGGTAATATTTAAATCCATCAGCAGAATAAATTGGGGATGTCCATACATCAGTAAATAAATATTCAAGAGGACGTGAAGACGACAAAGTTGAAACTTGAAAGGGAAGTTTGTGACTTTTATTTTCCAAACAAGCGGAACAATGCGACAAAGAGGAGGACGAAGCCTCTAAATTAAAAGATTGACAAATTTTATTAAAAATTAAAGCAGCTGGATGACCCAAGCGATTGTGCCAGATGGAGGATGGAGCGGTGTGGGACGCAAAGGCAAGAAGAGGTTGAGAGGGCCATTGATAAAGTCCATTCTTAGCCGGTCCATGGAGGAGAATTTGTTGCGTACGGATGTCCTTCACAAAAAATTCGGTGGGTAAGAATTCGACGGATAAGTTGTGTGAACGACATAATTGAGAAATGGAGAGTAAGTTTGTGGACATGGAAGGAACACAAAGGACATTTCGGAGAGATAACGATTTGGAATTAGATAGGGGGAGGGAGACAGAAACAGTATGAGAGATATTAAGAGGCTTACCATCACCAACCATAATATCATCGGAGCCAATGTAGGGCGAGTGCAGAGAGAGATTCTGGAGATCATTTGTGACGTGGTTATTCGCACCACTATCCAGGAGCCATTGGGGAGCGTCAGAGGGAGTAGAATCAGCTTGGGCAGCGACATGGGCTTGTGGCCGAGTGGAATGGGAGGGTCTGGAGGAGGAGGAGGTGTGGGAAGCTAAAGTGTGAAGCTGTTGAATTTTTGGGCAGAATTTGGCGGAGTGCCCCGAGTATAGCAAGATATTGACATTTTCCAAGATACGGACGAGGGGAGGGATTGTGGGACTGATTGTGGGGTCGATAATTGGGCTGATTTTGGGACTGGTTGTAGCTGTGGTGGGTGGGGGTCTGATAGTGACGGTAATTGGGCTGGGAGGGGGTGGGTGAGCGCCAGTTTTGGGATGAGGGAGTAGGGAGGAGACCAGGACGGTTGGAGGGAGGGGCATATGTTGTGGCATTGGCTGTAGCAGGGGAGAAAGGAGTAATAGGCTGTTTGGGAGGCTTAAAGTTGAGTAATGTTTCATGTAATTCTTCAAAGGTGATCAAGGTTTCTCGTGCTTGAATCACTCGTGCAAAGTCTGCATATTCATCACCAACATTTTCAAGGATGATGTCAACAAGGTCTTCATCATCCATTGGCTTATCAATCAAGGAGAGTTCATCAGCCTTGCTTTTAACTGCTTGAATAAATTCAGAGATAGAGAGAGAGAGAGCCACGTTTCATGGCTTTGATATTATCGCGGAGGGTGCGGACACGACCACGGGAGGCTTTTGCATATGTGGTTTTCAGAATTTCCCACGCAGCATGGGAGGTAGGAGCTTTGCGAAGAAAAGAGACAACCGGAGGAGTGCAGGAAGCAATGATCGTGTGGAGGAGAAGCGAGTCTTGACGTTTCCACTTGGCATAATCCGGGTTAATTTTGTCATCGCCATCGGCGGCCTTGATTGTTTTGGGGGTGCCGGATTCGTACCATCAACATAGTCCATAACGTCGTAGCCGATGAGAAGGGGTTCCATTTGAGTAATCCAAATGCTATAGTTAGAGGAGTCCAATTTGATGGGAGTTTGTACCGCAGAATTGAAGGTAACAGGGGAGAAGGAGTCGGCCATGGGAGCTGTGACGGAAAAAAAAAAAAAGAGGATGACAGCAAGAGGAAGAACAGCGAAGAGGAAGAAGGAGGAGGGAGGGGGTCTGCGGCTAGGGTTTGAGAAGGGCAATGCAAGAAGATGTTATGGCAAAATACGATACCATATTAGAGTTAAGAGAATATTTTTGTATATTGATTAATTGTAAGGTGTTACAAAGGAAATATATAGACTCCTATAATATACACATGTGTTGCTAATAAGGCTCCTAAATACAAGCTAACAAGACTAACAGTATTCCTAAATATATGCTGAGGATAAATCACAATAATTACAGATATTATGGTTACACTACACTAATAATATAGAAACCCAATTTTTTTTATTCTCCGTTACATAAACCGAACCAAAATGTAAATTTCGATACGGTTCAATTTTATTACCTCCAACAAACAGTACGGTTTTAGTTTTAAGTTTCAATCAACCGAAAATTTTCGATTCGATTTCGGCACAACAATTTAATAAAACCGCGTACTTTTTCTTTATGAAACGTGTACTGTTAGTAGCTTGTGTAGAAAAGAGAAAAAAAAACCGACGGATTTGAAGTTCTACTGTGTAGTGTACGATAGAATAATAGTCAAGTTTAGCTATAAAATACAACAACAAAAAAATTAGGGCAACAAAATAAGGACAAACAAATAAAACCGGAAATTCGGTTAGAGTTATATAGAAACCGATTTTTTTTTTCGATTCTCCGTTACATAATTAAACTGAAACCAAAGTGTATATTTCGATACAGTTCATTTTTATTACCTCCAACGGACAGTGCGGTTTGGTTTTAAGTTTCAATCAACCGAATATTTCTGATTCGATTTCGGCACAACAATTGAATAAAACCGTGTACTTTTTTTATCAAACGTGTACCGTTAGTAGTTTGTGCAGAAAATGGAAAAAAAAAGACTGATGGATTTGATGTTCTACTGTGTAGTGTACGATGGAATATTAGTCAAGTTTAGCAATAAAATACATCAACAAAAAAATAAGGATAAACAAATATCCACGCCAAGAAGGTGTGCCCACACGTATATTTCGATACGGTTCAATTTTATTACCTCCAACAAACAGTACGGTTTTAGTTTTAAGTTTCAATCAACCGAAAATTTTCGATTCGATTTCAGCACAACAGTTCAATAAAACCGTGTACCTTTTTTTTTTTTATCAAACCTGTACCGTTAGTAGCTTGTGCAGAAAAGGGGAAAAAAAACCCGACGGATTTGAAGTTCTACTGTGTAGTGTACGATGGAATATTAGTCAAGTTTAGCTATAAAATACAACAACAAAAAAATTAGGGCAACAAAATAAGGGCAAACAAATAAAACCAGAAATTCGGTTAGCATTATATAGAAACTTATTTTTTTTATTGTCCGTTACATAAACCAAACCAAAGTGTATATTTCGATACGGTTCATTTTTATTACCTCCAACATACAGTGCGGTTTTAGTTTTAAGTTTCAATCAACCAAAAATTTCTGATTCGATTTCGGTACAACAATTGAATAAAACCGTGTACTTTTTTTTTATCAAACGTGTACCGTTAGTAGTTTGTACTGAAAAGGAAAAAAAAAGACCGACGGATTTGAAGTTCTATTGTGTAGTGTACGATGAAAGATTAGTCAAGTTTAGCTATAAAATCCAACAATAAAAAATAAGGGCAAACAAATATCCGCTCCAAGAAGGTGTGCCCACATGTGACCACCTGGACAACACATTAAATGTTTTTATTATTTTGAACAACATAACGTCGGTGGAACCGACGGCCGTTTGCAGTACGAACGTCACTAAAATTGACGTTGGAATACCAGATCACTTTTTATATCCTTCAGACCGTTTAAAAAATGAGTGAAACACATTTTCAAGCATATTAATGATCTGGAAGCTAAGCCGTCCCGGGAGATTTGACTGTGTAGTTATGGTTCGCTTATTGTTTTTCTATAATGTTTCATTACGTAAAGTCAAAGCTAAAGGGATCGACTTTATGACATTGTTCTCCGATACATCATATTGTGGTTTATTTTGTAGGTAGAAACTCCTGATAGGGCTGGAAGATAAGTGACTCACAATCTTCACGTCTCTAAGAAAGAGCTACCTCTTGCAGAGAATGTGATATGTTTCTGTTGCTCTCTTTGTCTCGTGCCTTGAATTTGTTACGGTTTAAGTTTACGCGATTTATTTCACGTTGGGGGGTCTATTCTTTGATATTATCGTTGGTAATGAATTATGTTGGGCCCGCCGTGCCTTGCACGGCTCACGTTCACTAGTTTCTAGTATTTAAACTAACATCTAATAATCACTACAAGAATTGCAAGTTGAAGAGACAAACATTAAAGGACGACGTTGTCGTCCCTTTAAATGTCTTTATTGCGACGACACAGTCATCCCATTAAATGAATTCAAAAATAGTCAAAGTTTTGGGCGGATTTTTTAGAGGGAAACTTTAAAGGGACGACAATGTCGTCCCAATAAATAAAATATTAACCACCGTGCAAGCTTGGATTTCCACATGGACATGACTATTTAAAGGGACGACACTGTCGTCCCATTAAACATTTTTCAGAAAATAATATGTTATATAAAAGAAATTATAAAATTTGGGTTTTTAGGGACGACAATTGTCGTCCCTTTAAAGGAAAATAATTTTTTTTTAATATAAAACGTTGTGTTTATAAAATTCTCGTTTGAAGGCACGACGATGTCGTCCCTTAAAATAAAAAAAAATTAATATACATATTCTAATAAAAATTGTGTTAAAATATAAAATACATTATTTTTTATAAAAATTCCTTTATCGAACGATAATACAGGTGATTCTGATAATACTCTCTACTATATATTGTTAGTTCGTTATCGAGGGATTGATTTGAATCTCGGGGTTCGTTAATGAGCGATTGATCTCAATCCTGAGATCCGATATCGATTAAGCGACTTCAAGCTGATATCTTTCTTTGTAAATCAATGTGACAGTACTATCTACTATAGATCATCAGTTCATTAGCGAGCGATTGATTTGAATCTCGGGGTTTGTCACCGAGCGATTGATCTCAATCCCAAGATCCGTTATTGATTAAGCGATATCAAACCGATATCTTTCCTTACAGATCATTCTGATAGTACTATCTACTATAGATCATCAGTTCGTTATCGAGCGATTGATTTGAGTCTCGGGGTTTGTCACCAAGCGATTGATCTCAATCCCGAGATCCGTTATCAATTAAGCGATTTCAAACCAATATCTTTCCTTACAGATCATTCATATAGTACTATATACTCTAGATCGTCATGTCATTATCGAGCGATTGACTTGAATCTCGGGGTTTGTCACCGAGCGATTGAACTCAATCCCGACATCCGTTATCGTTTAAGTGATTTCAAACCGATATCTTTCCTTATAGATCATTTTGATAGTACTCTTTACTATAGATCGTCAGTTCATTATCGAGCAATTGATTTGAATCTCGGGGTTTATTCACAGAGCGATTGATCTCAATCCCGACATCCGATATCGATTAAGTGATTTCAAACCGATATCTTTCCTTATAGATCATTCTACTAGTACTATCTACTATAGATCGTCAGTTCGTTATCGAGCGATTGATTTGAATCTCGGGGTTTGTCACCTAGCGATTGATCTCAATCCCGAGATCCGTTATTGATTAAGTGATTTCAAACCGATATCTTTCTTTATAGATCATTCTGATAGTACTCTCTACTATAGATCGTCAGTTCGTTATCGAGCGATTGATTTGAATCTCGGGGTTCGTTAACGAGCGATTGATCACAATCCCGAGATCCGATGTCGATTAAGCGATTTCAAGCCTTTTTATATAACTTTAATAATTTATATAATATGTAATTGTAGACTACAATTTGTAGAAAATATATATGGATTTATATTTGTAATATATATTTGTGATATATACACATGTGTAAATTGATTTATGGTAATAAGATAAATATAGTCAATATAAGATATTGACAATGTCTTGGAAATATTTAATATAGGATATTAAATTAAATGAGATAAATCAATCAATTATATTTTCCTTATTTTACTAGTAAAATGTTTTCTTCCTCTCTACTCTACTAGGGGCGTCCCATCCACTATAAATAGGAGGTGGGTGTCAAGCTCTTTTGTACATCATAATTCCAGAGCTTATAGTTCTTGTGAAAATAGAGAGCCTCTAAGAGAGAGTTTTGAGAGAGATAAAAGGCCGGTCTAGCAGTTGGATTTTTCTAGTGTAGAGGCCGAATGCTTGGGCGGCTCCGTGCATCGCTACTCTCTTTAGACGATCAAAGCGTCGATCTTTTAGATCAACCAAGGTAACCACCGTCTACTACTTATTTGTTTATTGCTTAAAAGAAGTCGATATTGGGTTGATAGGAAATAAATTTTTGAATTCCGCTGCGTTCCCGCGTAGATTTCCTAATAATCCATTCAATCAGAATTCTAAAATTTGTGTGATTGAGTCATCCGACCAATCAGAATTCTGACGACATGTCATCCGGTCGATTGGAAGAAAGGATTAGGTCGGCCACTAAGTCAAACACGCCAGGATGACTTTTCTTGAGGGAAATGTTGGCCGACTTTTGTCATATGGCCAATCAGATTTGAGCGTTGGCTCATCCTCTCCACTATAGGAAGAACCCTATAGATCAAGGTTAAAGCATTGATTTTTCTCTCGTGTCTTCCACAACAAAGAGTTCCTATATAGTTCTGGTTCTTGAGTAGAAGAGATGTTGGAGCACTCAGTAGTTTGCCGAAGCTCGGATTTTTGAAGTACCTCTAAATCTGAGATGTGTGGCCGTTTTATTTTGGGAGATAGTTTCTAGTACCATGGTCACCGTACCAAAGCAACTTGTTTGAAAGAAAGAGTAACTTATTCGCCTCAGTTAGATCTCTAGTCCTTTATTTTATGCATTATACTTTTATTTTCCATTGTTTCGAGTCACATATGTACTGTAATAGTTATTTTGTTAGATCTATTTAATAAAACAAATTTTATTTTTGTTTTCTCTATTTTTTGCTTTCATTTTTCCATAATTACATTCAATAATCAAGGATCTGTTCTGTAAATCACACCACACACGATACACTATCCTAACATTCTCCTGGTCAAACGAAGATGAATTACTGTGAAGCACTCTTCAATGTTTTGAAGAGTGCCAACAGGGTTGTCTCTATCCCCACTATCTCTTCATTAATTTGTTTCAGGTTTATATGCCATATCACCACGGTTTGTTACACGAGAAAAATTTTACGTTTGTGGAATAGAATAAATTTTGGAGTGCCTACTGATTAGGTCATATTCAGCTGGCTATTATTTTTAAAAACCACACAGAGGGCATAATACTGAAATGGAAGGACGCATGGAGCATTTCTTTGGAAGCAACCTATACCTTTCTGAATGATGCAAACCATATGTTATGTTAATAGTTTTATAGCTCTTTGATTTTCGTGATCAATTCAAGGCTGGCCCTATTCATCTTCCTCGTATCATGTGAGTTTGGAGGCACCTTAGACAATTATAAATTAAACTATTCATAACCTTGACGTGGCTAGTCAACCTTTCTTTCAAGACGGAGGATGCTGATCATGAGTGAAGTTATTATATATTTTTTGCAATCCCATTGTACTTTGGGGGGTTGTTTCTTTGGAAACATAGGGTGTTGTACTCTTTCTTATGCATAGGATTTTTCCACATCGAGTTTTTCATGCATAAGTTTAAACGAGGCAGGGCTATGCTTCGTTTACATAATGTGGTATAAGGGGAGAGGAAGGATACAACTTTGTACAAACCTTTTCTATATTTCTTAATAAAAGGCTTCATTCATTAAAAACAACTTGAATAATCGCTTCAAGATTAACTATATATTTCTATAATATAGGCCTAAAAAATTCGAGGCATTTAAACTTGTACGACTATAATCATTTGACCCTCAACTTTTTTTGTTTAATAAATCGGCCATATAGTTAATTAAAAGTGTACCTTATAGGCCTCCCAGGAAATAAAACGAAAAATTTGGCTCTTCTGGAGAATTTTCAAGGAATATGCTTTGGAATATTCTACCTGGTGGCACGGGTTTGAAATTGCTTTAAAGGGTAAAAATGTCCACCGACGAGTTCAACCCTAGTCCTCTTACTTCTCTTTCCCACATCATCTCCGGCCGCCGCTAAAATTGTGCTACTACCACGTCTGTTAATATTTATAGGCAGGAGGTCTATAAATATAAGAAGTCCATTCCTCCTCATATTTTATAAGGAAAATAACAACGATGCCTTGTGCTTTAAAAAATCTTGTGAAAAGATTAAGTTTCGAACTACAGATCATTGCTCATGGCATATCATTTAGCATGGGCCTTCATATATAGGTAATCTTCCATTGTTTATGTTTTCTTCTTTTATGCATTGTACTAGTTGTTATTTAATCTAATATCCGAGAACAACAAAGTCTAGAAACACATGTAGAACAATTTATCAAATTTATATGGAAAATGATAATTTTTGTTTTCGGTTGTTAGAAATGTATATTTCTTGCCTCATATGTGTTGCAAATCTGAAATTTTATCACACATTTATGACACCAATTAGTAAAGCAGTTCCCACTATCTTTTTTCAGTAATCTTTTTTCCTTTGAATTTTGATAATTTAGTTGAGCAACAGAGGCGACGGTGGTTCTGCACATTTCCTTATATATCATTTATTCTTTGACTTGTGCTAAATTTGTTTTTCTATTGTATAGAATATCTGACACAACATTTTTTCAATTCAGGTTTCAGGAAAATTGAAAGAAGCACTACAGATATGAGTGTGCCCGCCAAGGTCGAATTAATGATTCATCTGTCATGTGATTTTCGGTATATCGTAGTGTAAGAAAAAAAATCTAAAATCTGTATTCGGGTGGTTGTTTTGTCAGGAAACACATTGAGAGAGCTGCACATGATCAGATTATGGTGGTCACAACATACGACCGGAGGTATAATCACGAAGTTCCTACTCCCCGGCCACAACAACAGTCACAATTACTCGGGTGTTTACAACATTAATCCTCCTAATCAATCTACCAAGTCCACAACAACATGTCACAATTCAAAGAAACTCCGCCCCCCCCCCCCCCCCCCCCCCCCCACTTGGTTCATTTGCTATGTCTACAAGACCACCTCTTGGAACATACCAAGGCTCTAGATATGGATTCAATCCAAGAGGCTTTTCCAATCATGCGATTGGTGGAATGGCCTAAACATACTGTAGCAACAGTGGCGGTGCTTCAAATGCAAGCAGTAGCGGCAAATCTCTTAGATAACATAAATATTTTTGATCCAAAGAGATCATTTGGGATTTTAGTTGGTTTGGATTCAGGTTCGAAAAGCATACATGGATCTATAGCATTTCTGTTTCTGCTGCATTGTTTATGAATCTTATGATTTTGGTTGATACTATAGCGGCGAATCTCTTATACAACTTAGATTTTCTTGCTTTTGCTTCTTTTATTCAATTCCATTTTTGAAGCTTGTAACTTTTGGTGTTTTATAAATCTTACAATTAAGAAGAAATGCAGTGTACTAATGTTGTTACTTTGTGCTTTGCTGTAAAAGATGAACCACATGTGTACTAATGGTGTTACATTGTGTAAGGTATTCCGATAGGTGCATCAAGCATTTTCGAAATTAAGTCTACACTCTTGTAGTCATGATTTTTCCATGACAATTTTATGGTTGGTGGGCTATGTTTTGTACCTTCAGTCACATACATAACATTCTTATATTGTCCAATTATAATTTGAATATTGTTGGTCTGATCAAGTCGATCATTTTTTCTTCTGTTTGATGTATGAGCTGATGGAGGTTGCAAATCAGAGCATTTTACAGGCCACAAAATCCAAGTATTATTGTGTAACCCATGTTTCAATGTACTGATTCACTGTTATTGGGTAACTCTGATGCTTAAATATATTTGTTCACTGTTAGCTAGCAATATACTCCGGTTCACTATTTTACATTGAGCTTAAAACACCATGGTTCACTTTTTCACACCTCAGCATAAATGACATCATGTTCTTGTCCACTTTCATGACTGAGTCTAATGTTTCAATGTAGTAATAAAATGTTATTGGGTAAATCTGATCCTTAAATATACTTATTTACTATTAGCTATCAAGGTACTCTAGTTCGCCGTTTTTCAATGAGTTCAAAATATTCTGGTTCACTATTCACATTACTAATTCACACCTATCTCACATTACTTCTTCACATTACTTATTCATTTTTGTGAGTTTATTATTTGTAGTTCACTATTTAGGTTCATTGTTGCAAAATAAACGAATTAAAGAGACATGTTTAAGTGTGTTCACTTTTTTTTTTGAAAAGGAAGTGTGTTCACTTTCGGACTTCCCTGTTGTTGAATTTAGCCATTTTGATTGTAAATACAAATTCTCTTTTCTCTATTGTAATTCGTTGTTGTAGTTCACTATTCAGGTATATTTTTGCAAAATAAACCAATCAAGGAGACATGTTAAAGTGTGTTTCTGCTAGCAATTTTTGCAAGCTTTTTCGGACATTTTTGTTTGCACTTCTCTATTATTAAGATGTTGTGATAGGAGTTGGAGCTACATTGTGTTTCAATTGGATTCGTTCTTGGCGACGTGGTTATTCATGCTTTCTCCTTGACATTTTTACCCCAATATATTCTATTTTGCCTACCTTGTTTTCAGTCCCTAGCCCGGTTACAAACTTAATAAATACCTCATGATTTGTGCATTGAATTTTGAATGCATAGTGGTGAAGATTTGATAGATATGCAAACTTATGGTAATGCTTAGTTGTGTGTTAATTTTTGAGAGTGTGTGAATTGTCCCTATACATCATTATTGAGAGTTTTCCTGTGAGGATAAGTTGGGACACTGTCATTTTGCCACTTTAAATTTTGTGATCAAGTGAGTTAAAGTTAGTTGTATGAACACTAGTGTGAATATATTGCTTGATTACAATTTGGCTTGCATTATGAGGATAGCCCTGAATCAAATCTACACAACAACCAGAATTGCATAAAAAAATAATGATTTCCCGTATGAAACCGAAAATCTGGAATGTGGTGAATTAATGAGTGTGAGAATGATTTGACAAAGCTGTACTCACCCTTGGTGAGTGTGACACGTGAGTAATAGAAGAGACGACCGGAGAATCGAACCGATGTTTGACGGAAAACGGAGAGATGAAAGAAGTGGTGGCCGGAACGGAAAAGCTGCCTTCCTTGCACTCAAATCATGTGCACGCCGGTGAGAAATTGCACGAATTAAACAAGGCAGAAGAGAGATTCAGGGTGGGTGCTACGATGATGGAGGTTGGTTGAAGCTGTTGTTCAGGCAGAGAATCTAATTCTCTCTTTTTATTTATTTATTTATTTTTTGTTTTGTTTTTGAAATAAATGAGGCGTGGACTTGATGTTGTCCCCGCCTCTTAAAACGAAAGAAATTGAATTTTGCTGAAATGGAGAGGTGCAGGCCTGTGATCTCAAGCCTGCGCTTGAGTGTGTTTGTGTTTTTATTTTATTTTAAAATAAGTACATGAAAACAAAATGAGGCTAAGCCTTGAGTTATTACAAGCTCAGGCCTGGATGGACGAGGGAAATGATCAAAAGGTGATAATGAGAAGCATGGGCTTGAGAAAGTGAGGCTTGAGCTTGAACTTCCTCATGTGTCCCTCAATCATCACCCGGGTACGTAATGGTTTTGTAGACATTAAAGGTAACCGTTTCATCACCCACTCACATTGTGATCTCCCCTTTCTGGACATCTAGTAGAGTCCTACCCATAGCCAGGAAAGGTCTACCAAATAGAATCGGTGTTTGACTATCCTCCCCCATGTCTAACACTACGAAATCCACCGGAAAGACAAGTTTTCCTACCTAAACTAGAACATCCTAAACAACTCCCATGGGGTGCCTAATCGACCTATCCGCCATCTGGAGGGTTATATTCGTACGTTTAAGCTCACCTACCCCCAAACTCTCAAAATCCTCTAGGCATCAAGCTCACACTCGCACCCAAATCACACAACACTTTAGAGAATAACATTCGGCCTATGGTGCAAGGGATGGAAAACCTCCCCGGATCTTTCAACTTAGGGGGCAACTTATTCTGGAACAGGGTAGAACACTCCTCATTCAAACAAACAATTTTCTCCATCTAATATGCAGTCTCAGCTATTACTGGAAAATATTACAGGATCAGCAAGAAAAAGAAAGAGAATACTTTAATTTATTGAATAGAAGAAGAAACAATCACCAATCCATGGAGAAAGAGGAATAAAAGTTGAAGATGGAGAGAGGAGCAAAGTGGCGCCCCTCTCCTGGTTTTTGTCGTCAAAAAAACAGAAAAATTAGGGATTGAGATTTTTATTTCTATCTAAATACTAACAATCAATAAAGTTGGACCCACCCATGGGGTTAAAATAACATAAAAATAGTGTTTAATTGGTAAAAAACTGATGTTAAATTCGCTGCTGATATGCTTCAATTCTGTGATTCTGTCAAGCTCGGCCATGGCATGGTAGGATTCTACCATAACTGGTGTTAGCTTTCTAGCAATGTTTTCTTTTTCTAGCTTGACCGCTTCACTTCAACTTTGTCCAAACCGCTCCAAATGACTACGAAATGACTCAAAACATCCAAAATCATGCCTCCATCATATAGGTCCTGAAAATCATTAAAAACAACTATCCGAGCAATATCTTTTCGCACAAAATACATCCAAAATACACTATATACCTCACCAATTGTGGACTTACCATTCACCCACTTCCCGATCGCTTTCACACCACCATCACCCTCAATCATCTCAACACCATTACTCCACCCTATTAAGATACATGAGGTGAATGAAGAAAAAGAAGATTCCAATAATCAAGGAATTAATGAAGAAAGATAATCAAGGAATTAATTATCAAGGAAATAGAAATATTTCAAATGATGAAGAAAATCAGCTATTCTCGTGAATAAATTGGAAAAAAATCAGGAGAAGCAAATTAGCCGAGGTTTAGGAGATCTCTTATTGGCTGATGTTTAGCTAATCATTTAACTGTCAGTTTCTTATTGTTTGCACATGTGATGACTCAAGTTGCATATATATTTTCCATAATCCTTTGTACTAGCACAGACAAAAAATTTATGAAAAATCTCATTTTTCCTAATACCTCTGTTTTAGAAATTCTTTATCAACTCCCCACTTTTTCGTCATTCCTCCACCTATTAAACCCAAACCTTCTCCACCACCATTCTTCCACTTTAATTTCGCTTAAACACCATTTCTCCTCAATCTTCTTCGTCTATTTTCTGCATCACCACCAAACACCCCCAAAACCACCACCACACAAATCCCATTTCCATATCTTGACAACAAACCCAAGTGTTGTTGCTGCAGTTGCTGTTGTTATCTTGTTGTTGCTATTGTTCATCATTTTCATCCATTTCTGCAGCAAATTCATCAGAAAATTCCTAGTTCTAGAACCTCTGATCCGATGAGACCTCTTTCCGACGCAGTGAAAGCCTTCATCAACCCAGCAATCTCCTATTCCATTTCAAGTTGTGGGAAAATTACCCTCGATTCGGCGAGAGTCGTTCTCGAAACGGTGAACGTCAATTCCAGTTACAGAAGCAGAATCTTAGCTTTTCCACTCGCTATAATGCCTCTGAAACGCAGCCGTACCATCAGACACCCTAGTAGTCCACAAAATGTTAGTGGGGATGGTAACCCACACATCAATGGTGTGTTGCAGTTAGCCTCACTACAGATTTATGAGTCATTCCGGACCCATTAGAATGCACGTCTTGTGGCTCGGATGCGAGGCATGTATTTGAATGCTTGGGGGGCCTACATCACGGATCTTCTGAACAACCACATTTGGTTGGACATGGCTGAGGTCCTGGTTAGGTTCAACGCCATACTGGTACAAGAGTTCTTTGCGTATGTGGCACACAACCCACAGACCACGTTCCTTACTATTCATGGTGTGCACGTTGACTTCTCCACTGAGAGGATCAACGAAACCTTCAGACCATGCATGCTGATGACTGATGAGTTCGGCTAGGATACGGCTGTGCCTGGTGAGGATAGGCTTGAGATAAAAGCTGAGTGGTTTGAGGTTACATGGGAGTGGAATTCCCAGGAGTTTCCGACGATATTCCTTGAGACAGGCCTGACCCGGAAGGCCGGGACTGGAAGCTGCTACACAGATTCGTTTGTGCCCATCGACTCCTGGTTGATCATGTTGCTTTGGTTACAACGAAGTGTTGGAGAAAAAGCCCTTTTTGAAGGGTTGAAAAGTCAACTTTAACGCGATTTACGGATAGGCTCCGATGTATGTCATCGAGAGTTAATGATATCATTAAATACTTCATACGGAGTAGTTGATGATGGGCTTTTGAATCACTCGATTCGGATGTCGGGTGAATGAGAAATTAATGGCTAAAGTTGGTAGAAAATATGTAGGAGATGGGAGTTGAAGGGAGGACCTCACCCCACTCTCCCACATAGGTAGGCTTGTGAGCTCAAGTAATAAGAGCTAATGTATACTCTTATAGATGTGTCCCAAGGGGCAAGTCACTTTTGTGCAGGAGGGAGGACTTAGCTTATTCCACACGCGCGCGCGCCGCCGTCCGTCCGTCCGGCTCGGTTCGGGTGTTACTATTAATTTTTTGGACAAAATTTCTTTATCAAATTAACCATTAAATTAATTTTGGAATGTGATTGTGTCATTCGACCAATCAGAATTTATTGAGTCATTCGACCAATCAGAATTCAGACGACACATCATCCGACCAATCAGTTTGCGGGATTTTAATCCTAACATAGCGTGGGGAATAAAGTGGCGCCTAGCTTCTTTCCTTGAGGGAGAAGTCGGCCATTACTTTTCCAAGGGGAAAAGTTTGATGATGTGTTTCGGCCAATCATATTTGAGCATTGGTTTCTCCTCTCCACTATATAAAGAACCCCATGGATGAGAGTTTAAGTATCGAATTTTCTCTTGTGTCTCTCCACCATAAAGAGTCAGTCATATAGATCTAGATATTTAGTCGAAGAGAAGTCGGAGCACTTTGTAAGTTCGCCGGAGCTCGGATTTTTGAAGTGCCTCTAAATCCGAGACGTAAAGCCGTTGTATGTTGGAAGACATTTGCTACTACCGTGGGCACCATACCGGAGCAATTTGTCTTAAGGAAAGAGTAACTACTCGCCTCGGTTTGTCTTAGTCCTTTATTTTGTGCATACTACCTTTATTGTCTATTGTTTGAATCAGATATGCATGATGATATTTATTTTGTTAGATCTACTAAATAATATGAATTGTACTATTTACATGATTTATTTTCTAGATTAATATTCCGTAATTTAATCCATGAATTACGGATCTGTTCCGTAAATCACTCCACACACGATACATTATCCTAAAAGCTTAAGACAATTTTATTCATGTGTAGTAGGATCATTTGAACCTGTTACTTGAGAGATCTGGTTGAATTGCTTATTTTCATGCCGCTAATAGTCTTCTTGCAGAATTAGAAAAAGCAAATCGTTTGATTGGTCGTAGTAACAATATGTTTTATTTTCTGCAAATTTGTGTCTCCTTATTAAAGGATATTCTCGGACCATAATTTAAACATGGGTTAATTAGTTAACAATTTCCGTCGAATGGTTCACAAGCAGTGGCAGTTACTTTTGTTCCAGAAGTAGTGGTTACAATTATATAATTCCGTTAAATCCGTTGCTGTGTGGATCTTTTGGGTGTGAGATTAATTTAATATCAAAGGAAATAGTAATTGATTGGGTGTGCAGTATAATCAGAAGAAAGAGAAAAAGGGAGAAATTTATTGTGGTTCATTTACTGAATGTTTGTATTGTGTAATAAAATCCCCTGGATATGGCCTAGTGGTGAAGGCATGGGTGCGTAGTGCAGCCTCTAACCTAAGCTGGAGGTTAGCGGTTCGATTCCCGTAATGGGGTTGATTTCCGATTGATAACACCCTTCAGTACAGAGGTTTCAAAGGCAGCCCATGTTGGAGCTACTAGGTTACCTGATTAACCTCTCCTCACTTTCCTGTGGGATCGGGGGTGAGGGGACCCTTAATGGTAGGGTTTACCATTTTTTTTGTATTGTGTAATAAAGGGGTACACCAATATGGAAAGGGTTTTTGTTAACTGTTGGCTTAAATTCTTGCTTGATTTCCGATTGATAACACCCTTCAGTGCAGAGGTTTCAAAGGCAGCCCATGTTGGAGCTACTTGTGTTCTCCGATTAACCTCTCCTCACTTTCCCGCGGATCGGGGGTGAGGGAACCCTTAATGGTAGGGTTTACCATTTTTTTTTGTATTGTGTAATAAAGGGGTACACCAATATGGAAAGGGTTTTTGTTAACTGTTGGCTTAAATTCTTGCGTCTCCTTTGCCAAAATATTTATGTCCAATACATGTAAGATATTTGTATCAATCAATACATTAATTTATGGAAGGCATATTATAATATATGTGATGCCTGTGATGACCTTACAGTTAATTTATCCATGGCAAAATTGAAATTTGGATGTGTTTTATCCGTGATCTGGAAAAGAAAAGGACCACGAAATATTTTTATACACAATTGTGATAATGTTACTCGGAACAACCTCCTCTTCCATAAGGTGTATTCCGAATAGATGTGTGTACCGTAAGAAAGCCAAAATTTAATTCAGATTTTTTTTTTATGGTTGTTGATAATGATAATTGATACTTTACATCAATTAATATTGCTATATATCTCGTGTGGGTCATTACAGTTAAGTGCATAATATGGGGTGGTTGTCTTCCTTTCCGTTTATGTATTTGGGAATAATATATATTTGGACCCACTGTCTTGTGCAACTGTTTATTATGTTACTGCTTTGTTGATTAAGTAGTCAATGCTCCTTGATAGATGAGTACGAGCACAACTCTCAGGTTGCTTGCTTCAAGTAATATAAGTTTTGTTATGCATTATATAATTTTGTGACAATATAGTGCTATAAGTCAACCGGAGTTAGCTGATCACATGTCACAATTGAACTTTCGGCTCGAAATGTCTCCTACATATTGCTATTTGGTGAACTTCGGTAGTATAAAGATTCTTGGTAGTAAGCAATAAGATCTATTGTTAAAAATTTTGGGATTTCAAATTCTGAAAATCGGTGTTCTAGTCGAATGAAACTATGTATTGTGATGTATGTCGATCTTCTGTTCGTTGAACAGAAATGAGAGGAAACACCGAGGTGAATCCAAATGTGACTGTGTCTTTTGTGACACAAGTGTACGTGCATGTTATAGCACTAGACGTAGCACCAGTGACCGGTTATTCTCATCCATTGGATGGAGAAGTACGGTGGTGCAACGAACGATGCTTTGAATGATCAAACCGGATTGATCGGATGTTGACAAAGTGAAACCGTCTCGTTGAGCACAAAAGAGATGCTCCGTAGACAAGCGGTGATAATGGCTTTAAGATATACTTACATGCTTACATACTATGACTAGGACTTGCAAATTTCAAACTCGTTCGTCCATTGATGAACATGGTGTTGTTACCAAATTTGAAATTTGATCCGAATCACAAGTGTCGAGTATGTGTTGGCTAACTCACCGGTAGACCGGTAGAAAGGAACACACATAACCTCTAGATTCATGCAAACTAGAGGTGATAAAAGTATAATGTTACTTTTATTGAGTATAGAACCGAAATATTATGATGCTGGAAAGCGAAGATAAGGCTCGTGATGCATTGATGGTTATCAGAATGAAGGTGAGAATAAACATAGCAAACGGATGAGATATATCCGTGATGATTGTGGTGGTGGATATGATGTATTTTTTTAATGAGTCTTGCTAAGGGCCCGGCATCATTCATCAAATAACTACACCATACGCACCTCAGTCAAGTGGTATTTCTACGTGCAAAAACCGAACTCTTAAAGAGATGAGGAACGTTATGTTGATAAGTTCGAGTTTACCTCAGAACTTGTGGGGGAGCTGCCCTCTCAACAAAATTCATTTTGAACAAGATCCCTTCAAAGAAGAAGGATCGATGACACCCCGTATGAGTTGTGGAAAGGCCGAGGTCTAGCTACAAATTCTTGGAAATATGGGGGTGTTTGGCTAAGGTAGAAGTACCTAAACCAAAGCAAGTAGAAATAGGACCGAAAACGATTGATTGTATATTCATCTGATATACTTTCAAGAGTAGTGCCTATTGGTTTGTGGCGCATAAAACTGACATGATGATGTCATCACCATGTTGTGTTCTTTGAAGATCTCTTTCCGTAGAAGGAAACAGATAAACCAAGCATGATTAAGCGAACATATGAGTCTTAATTAGAGTGTGATCCTCAAGAACTTGAGGAGCCTCGTTGTAGTATGAGGGCTAGGACTTCCAAGTCCTTTGCTCCTGATTTTCTGACCTATGTGGTAGAAAATGAACCTAGAACATATGCTGAGGCAATGTCAATTCCAAAAGCCCTTTTCTGGAGAAAGGCTATAAATAGAGAAATCCATCATGCAAAACCACACTTAGGAGTTGGTTGATTTTCCATTGGGAAATAAACCACTCAGGTGCAAATGGATCTTCAATGAGAAGTTAAAGATTGATGGATTTATTGTAAGGCGTTGTTGGTAGCCTGAGGGTATCGACAGAAAGAAAGCCTTAATTTCTTACTCACCAGTTACGAGAATTACTTATATAAGGTATAGCTGGAGACTATAACCTGGAAATCCATCAAATGGATGTTTGGTGAGTTGAAGGAAGAGATGTACTTGGAACAACCCGATGGGTTCATAGTTCCAGGCTAAGAGAGTAAGGTGTGTAGACTTGTTAATTCTCTCTGTGGCTCGAATAATAGCCAGAGCAACGGCATATCAAGTTTGACAATGTTATGTTGTCAAGTGGGTAGGACATATATATGTCTACATTAAGAACTCACCTTTGTGATAGTATGTCTATGGCGTGCTAATAATGGGAAGTACTCATGAGAGTATCATGAATACGGAAAGGATGCTGCCAAGGAACTTCGATGTGAAGGACGTGGGAGTTGCCGATGTGATACTAGGGATTAAGATCTCTAGTGTATCTGGTGGACTTGTGTTGTCACATACTCATTATCATGAGTATGTTTTAAAAAGACTTAGTGTCTTTGATGAAAGTCCTGTGAGCACTCCACTTGACCTAAGTATGCACTTAGTCAAGAATAGAGATGAACCTGTGCATCAATTGAGATATTCTCAAGTGATCAGAAGTCTGATGTAATAACCAACTGTACACGACCAGACATAGCATGTTCAGTGAAGAAACTGAGTAGGTTCACGAGTAATCCAGATCATAATCATGGGAAAGCCTTAAATAGGTTTTTGAGGTACATGAAGTACACTATGAGTCCGGGACTACGATATACTAGATATCCAAAGCGGATAAGAAGGATACTGTGATGCCAACTGAATATCAGATACGAAAGATTCGAAGTCCACCAGTGGATACTTATCCATGATTGGTGGTGCTGCTGTGTCCTGGAAGTCTACAAGACAAATGTACATAGCTCGTTCCACAATGGAAGCTGAGTTCATAGCCTTGATAAGGCTGGAGAAGAAGCTGAATGGATTTGGAATTTCCTGAGGATATTCCATGTTGGCCTAAGCTAGTGGCTGCTATTAGCATACACTGCGATGGTCAGTCGGCAATAGGAAGGGCACCGAGTAGTATGTATAATGGTAAGTCTCGACACATATGCCGTAGACACAATACCATTAAATAATTGATCTTTAATGATGTGATTTCCATCGATTATATACGATCGAAGGAGAATCTTGAAGATCTGCTTACAAAAGGTTTAGCTAGAGATCAGATTTCAATCTTGACAACCGGAATGGGACTGAAGCCTATTACGCATGTTTCCTTGTAGAGGCAACCCAACCATGTTGACTGGAGATCCTAAGATCATGGTTCAAAAGGGACAACTAAGCTATAAGGAACAGGTTCAAAAGACTTACCCAATCTGAGAGAATAAAAGTGCTATCTGCAGAGGGTGTGAGGTTAAGCTTAGCTTTTAATGATTCCTATATCTTGATATTCAAGTGGGGTAGGTCTGAATACCCTTGATAGGAGGTCACCTATGTAAGTGCGAAGTGGGGCCGCTTCTGTGATAATTTTGAGGCTTGAATTCTCTAAAGCACTCTCTGAAACCAAGTGTTGTCCAGGGCCGAGATGGACACAAAAATGAAAACCGAAAGGTGCTAGGGGAAATATTGTGTGAGTGCTATTGTCTTGGTTTACACTAAAGGCTTAACAGTTAAAGACCTAGTTCACTGATTAGCCGAGTAAATCCGATAGTACTTCACTAAGGCAAGTTCAAGGCCAGAAGCTACCTCTCCTGATGCAATATTTTTCCGTTTGACTTCTCTTCAGAGTCTGCATTTGCATTTGCATTAATTTTCATTCATGTGGGGGATTGTTGGAGAAAAAGCCCTTTTTGAAGGGTTGAATAGTCAACTTTAACGCGATTTACGGATAGGCTCCGATGTATGTCATCGAGAGTTAATGATATCATTAAATACTCCATACGGAGTAGTTGATGATGGGATTTTGAATCACTCGATTCGGATGTCCGGTGAATGAGAAATTAATGGCTAAAGTTGGTAGAAAATATGTAGGAGATGGGAGTTGAAGGGAGAACCTCACCCCACTCTCCCACATAGGTAACTTGAGGCTTGTGAGCTCAAGTAATTAGAGCTAGTGTATACTCTTATAGATGTGCCCCAAGGGGCAAGGCACTTTTGTGCAGGAGGGAGGACTTAGATTATTCCACACGCGCGCGCGTGCCGCCGCCGTCCGTCCGGCTCGGCTCAGCTCGAGCTCGGTTCGGTTCGGTTCGGGTGTTATTATTAATTTTTTCAAAATTTCTTTATGAAACTAACCATTAAATTAATATTGGAATGTGATTGTGTCATTTGACCAATCAGAATTCTTTGAGTCATTCGACCAATCAGAATTCAGACGACACATCATCTGACCAATCAGTTTGCGGGATTTTAATCCCAACATAGCGTGGGGAATAAAGTGGCGCCTAGCTTCTTTCCTTGAGGGAGAAGTCGGCCATTACTTTTCCAAGGGGAAAAGTTTGATGATGTGTTTCGGCCAATCATATTTGAGCATTGGTTTCTCCTTTCCACTATATAAAGAACCCTATGGATGATAGTTTAAGTATCGAATTTTCTCTTGTGTCTCTCCACCACAAAGAGTCAGTCATATAGATCTAGATATTGAGTCGAAGAGAAGTCGGAGGACTCTGTAAGTTCTCCTGAGCTCGGATTTTTGAAGTGCCTCTAAATCCGAGACGTAAATCCGTTGTATCTTGGGAGACATTTGCTACTACCGTGGACACCATACCGGAGCAATTTGTCTTAAGGAAAGAGTGACTACTCGCCTCGGTTTGTCTTAGTCCTTTATTTTGTGCATACTACCTTTATTGTCTATTGTTTGAATCAGATATGCATGATGATATTTATTTTGTTAGATCTACTAAATAATATGAATTGTACTATTTACATGATTTATTTTCTAGATTAATATTCCGTAATTTAATACATGAATTACGGATCTGTTCCGTAAATCACTCCACACACGATACATTATCCTAACACGAAGTAGGCGGACCTGATGTTCTACATCGAGCAGGAAAGCCAGGTGAATGTAGGTCTACTCATGCACCGACGCATTCACGACGTTGCTCTCACCACTGATAGGGATTTTCTGCCTTACGACCACATGATCGATTCTTTTTCTATTCCAGACGGGTGCCTAGTTTTGAAAGGCGATGGTTGGGAGGATCCTAAACCCATTCTATCGACCAAGACAATATCTGGATACTCTGGAGTACCCCGACCACCTACAGCTGGTAGACGGGAGCGCACCCCGGTTCATAGGAGCGGCATTGGTGCTTATGGTATTGATGGCTTGTATTGTCATTACCACATCCCTCCGGTTGCCCGTCCGACCCGAGCTCCCCAAGCATGTAACACAACTGTGTCTGATGCAGCCGGCCCTTCTGGTTCTTCTCCACCTCCTCCTGGATTTGGACAGCCTGCTGATGATTATGAGGAGTATGATACCGATGACATGTTTGACTAGTTTTAGTTTTTAATTTCTTTTCTCCAATTGCATTTTTAATTCTCTTTTAGTTTTTCCCGAATTTATTTTCAATCCTGGAAGGATTATAATAATAATAATAATTATATTGTCGGATTAAATTATTAGTAGCATTTTATTTGATTCTTACTTCCGGATTTATAGTTATATGGTTTTTGTAACCCCGATTTTCCGGATTCGTTTTTCGTGTTAGTTTTATTAAAGGTTTCACGCCTAGATTACATCGTTTTCATCCGTACTTGATTCAATTCGGATTCGTTTCTGAGCTCCGCGCTTAACCCAAACTAAGTTTCAATTCGTTTTTACTTTTTCCAACCGACGTCACTTAGACTTTGGCATTTTTTTTAATCAGTTTTTGGATTTATTTCGATTATTTTTTACGTATTTTTCACCACTCTTGTTTTGTTTTTCTTTGAGAAAGTCGCAAATAATTGAAGTCTTTGAACTTTTGAAGTTAGTTAATCACATCTTTGTTTCAAAAATGAATGAACAAGAGTCGTGTAAACTTTTGAAGTAGTTGTGTATTAACCCCATATTCTTTTTGTGATCGGCCTTTTTAAGCACGTATAAATCGCTTGCACCAGTGTGTAGTATGGATGACGCATTATGTTGACATGAGTTGACCTTAGCTTTCCGAGTTTGTTTGTGCCTTTGGTTCTTTTAGGTCAAGTTCGGATTTTATAAGGGCTTAGGATTCATGAATTCGTAGTTTATCAAAATGAGCGAATACGTGAGGATCATGAGAAAAATAATGAGTGCATGTTATTAAAATGACCATTAGGTTTGAGAGAGTTTCTTGCAAGACACCCACCATTGCAACTTTCTTATTGATAATCTACCCGGTCCTCGCATAAGTAAATAAATAAACGCGAGCTTTGAGTAGTACTCGGTTCTTGATCCGCCTTGCCCATGTGACTTGACCTACTCTCTAAACATGAATAATAAAATTAAAAAATGACGAGAAAGGACGAGCTGGCTTGTGATTTACTACTAGACCCGAGGTTAATTAGTTTAATGTGATTCTATCTACTCCACTGTTGTTTCAGGGTTATCCACATACACGCCGGTTCCCAAATGGAATAGTGATTAATGCGGTACTCATGGATAATGGTTGATGTGTTTCTTGTTTTGTCTTTTTGCGTGAAGCTGTTTTTAATAAACTTGTATATTGTTTCGACGGTTCATTCTTTGCTTTTTTTGCTCGGAACGATCAAATGCTATGTTGGTGATCACATTGAAATTAGTACTATAAACTATACCTTTATTTACCCCGAATTGTGCTCGATTGATGAGTGACAATTGGATTATCGTATGACATACATGTCAATTTCCTTGTGTCGGTTCCTCGGTTGTTAATTCTGCATTTATATATTTTATCCCGGAATTTGGTACTGTTTCATCTCGTTTCTATGATTTTCAGGAGTACCATATTTGAAGCTAGATAGAAGAGGATCCAGATTATGAGAGTCATTGGGTTGAAGTCAATCAAGTCTATGAAGAGTCTGCTGGGCCAGAAGAGAAAGTATAAATGGTCCATAGCTGCACAAACCCTAGCCGCAACTGCGCGACTTGGAGAACACGAAATCAAGAGCTGCCGTATTACTTACTAAGTCGGCTAGGATTAGGTTAACTAGGTCAGTTTACAGCTCTCTATAAAGGCTAAGCCAATCTATTGTAACATATACTAGAGAATACTCGAATTCATATCACAATTATTACATGGATTTATGAATAAAGTTCTAGCTTTTATTTTGAGTTCGTTTACTTGGTTATCTTCTCCAATCCATCAAGTAGCTTCAGTTGATCAAACTTGATACGCCATTTATAATGGTATGAGGCTTTGAACGTTTCTATATAATTTTATCATGGTAGATTATGATAGATTAACTAGATGTTATTAATCTGCATGTCTAACCAAACCGTAATTAACCAGAATTAATCAGAACAGAACGATGATATTCCAATAGTACGAACCGCCGCCGCCACGCCGTGACGGTCTATATCGCTGTTGCGGGACACTTTCGGTCACCCTAAGTCCGGAGATTCGGCGTCGGCCTACATTGATCGACATGTTTAATTAGCGAGGTTAGATCGGCCAATATACTTATTGTACAACGTAAATTAAGATGAAGGACAATAAAGTGTAGTGTTAGTTAGGATATAGTCTAGATCAATCCTTAGTAACATGCTAGTCAATCCACGATAGCTAGGGAGGTTCTCGGCTCTTGAGCACACGCACTTTCTAGCTTATTGCATGTGAGTCAATACAACCAACGAAGGAGGTTAACTGCACATAGACATCTAGTATCCTTTCAATGGAAGTAGATAAGACTAGGAGATTGCACCCTTAGCTAAAACTGAATTAGAAACACGTGTTCTGGTTGAATTGGGGAATAACGGGGAAAAGTAGACCTATGGATTAGTTACACCAAATTAGAAGGGATAAACCATTTACTTTTATGTTCTTATGTTGGTCTAGGGACCGTTATTTGTCTTTTTAATTAGATTTATAAATCTATTGTCTATGTTGCATCATCTCTGTGGGATCGAGCTTGACTCACCCTTACTAAACTGTGATTGACCTAGTACTCTTGCTAGTATTTCATGAGTAGAGTGACTTACACAGCGGATCAAGTTTTTGGCACAATTTCCGGGGACAATGGCCAATGTAGATAATAATTTCACTAAATCTAATTAGGAATTATTTGTTTTCTATACGTTAATTTTTTTTAGAGTCCATAGTCTATTATGCATCAATTCTATAATGTTTTACGATCAGAGAAAGAGAAACAGGTCCCAAAATTGCGACAGCTACTACCGTAATTGAGAGAATCTAGGACTCTGATTCTGATCACTTCTATGTATTTATGTGTTCACCGATGTATGTTAGTAGTTATTAGGTCTGCAGCAGTTGGGTCTGGACCCAACTGAAGCGGGCTTTGCTAACCGTGTCTTTGTTTTTACTTTGTCTTTTGTAGGTAGTGCAGAACAGCTTCGGCTTTTTCTCAGGCAGATTCTTGAATTTGAAGTCAAGCAAGCACTATGCCACACATAGTTCTGAATGTCATTCCCATCTCAATGTATACACGTTCCAAAGTGTGGGAGCAATACCAGGAAGATAAGGAACGAGTGGAATTGGAGGAGGAAGCAAGCCTAGAAGAGTATGAAAGTTATCGACAATGTACGTCTCATATTCAGCTAATAGATGTACCATCTTCCAATTCCGATCCGGAATAAGATCCTGATATTATGTTCTCTAAGCCTGAGGATTACCTGGACTCAGATTTGATAGTCAAATTAGGAGACCCAGGCACCTTTAGGCTCCCTGTCTCGATAAATGGAGTATGCTTCGAACTATGGATGTGCGACTCAATTTCTAGCTGTAACGTTCTTCCCTTTTCACTCTACAAGGATGCAAGCTTTCAGGTTGATATGGACTAGAAGCACATAATGCGTTTTGTCGACCGTTAGGTCGACATGGTCGCTGGTGAGCTAAAAACTGTAAAATTAGGGTGGGAAGTTTATACTTCCCCGCTGACTTTCTAGTCTTGGACATCCCCGATGACCCGAGTGTGAATGTTTTGTTGGGACGTCAATTTTTAGCAACCAGCTGAGCCATTCTAGATTACGACTGTAGCAACATTTCACTTAGGGTCAACAATGATGCTCAAGTCATTAGGATCCTAGAGCCGCAACCCAATTGACCTGGAGAGTGCCGTATTAGCTCAAGCTCTGGAGAAATGAAAATCATTGATATAGAAGATGTGCGGGATAGGCAGAAGAAAGTTGTGGTAGAGACTAGTGAGCAAGAGCTCATGACGATTTTACTTTGAGAGAGTGACGATAAGGTTCACTACAATGTGGCAAGGGAGGCGGTCAGTCTTGACATGGCCACCCCACATGGTGCAAGCTTGAATTCAACAATTGAATAGTGAACTCTTTTAGCATCAAGGACAACTCTCGGAGTAGACGAGGAAATCCTAGTGCACTGGCAAAGAAGGCCAAGCGTGCAAGGCAGAGAGCTCAAGGTCTTACGAAGGAGCACTTCTATACGGGAAAGAAGAATGCTTCTTCATCGGAATTAAAAGCCTAGGGAGAGCATGGGTAGAAAGAGAAGGAAGACGCAATTCTGTGAAGGCCTCTAGAGTGCAAGTTTAGTAGGCGAAAACCCGATAGTCTGGGTTAGTATGGGTCAGAAGAAAGTCGAGCCGATGACTCTAAACTCAGAACTACATCTTTACCCTTAGGTTAGACAGAGTTGAATAAAAGTAGCCAGAGTGACCAATAAGCTTTTTTTCATCCTACCGCATCCTGAGGTCGTAAATCAAAGGATGGTGGGAAGGTTTTTTTACTTGTTGATCATTCTAGTGAAGTAGGTTAGTAGAGTTGGAGAAAAAGTGTAAAAAGGATACAGATTTGGTCTATGAGGATTGAGGAGTCAATAAGGATTTCTATTTTTCAAGGATAGAGAAAATGAGTACACTGTTGTGGAGCATGGCAGAATCTAGGAAGGACAGACTCCGCCAATTGTGAGACAAGATCACGCATTTGTGTGACTACTTTAGCCCAGTTCCCGAGGTTTGAAAATGTTCTGAGAGTACATGCAAACGCGTGCACCCCACGCGCTGCTATGAGGCATGACAGTGACAGTCAACCATCCCATCACCTTTCCCACTCCCTCACCTTTCCCTCATCCCCATTACTCCACCATTACTCCACTTCCCTCAATCCCCTCAATCCCTAAATCTTCCCTCAATCCACTCACCACCATTACTCTTTCCACCTTCCCACAAAACCAATCCACATTCACCACACTCCCCCTATATAAACCACCCTTCTCCTCCATCATTTCCACCAAAAAATTACCATTTCTCCTTCTTCTTCTCCATTCGGCCATCATCACCATCACACCACCACCATCATTAACCAACACATCTACCCAAATATCATTTCCTTCACAAAATCCTACCCATTTACTTCATTTTTGTTGCTGGCAGAAGACCAATTGCGCAACCTATTTTCTGTTCTTCGAGGATTGAATATTAATTTCTAGAATACTCAAGGCCCAGATTTTTTGAAACTGTGAGATACCCTGTCGCAGTTGCAGGAGTTATTTAGCTGCAGAAACAGAATTCAGCTCATCTGTATTCATGGCAGGTAGAGGCAACCCACCACTGAGATGCAGAGGAGGACAATAGAGAGTTCAGGGTTATTCCGTTCCCATCATTAACGGTGTTCCCCAGTTCGCCTCTCCCTCATTATTTCTTATTTTTGAATCAATGCATCGTGGTTCCCATCTAAACGTTAATTTATTTCCATCTATCTCTTCTCTATTTCTCATTGTTATAAACACAGACAGAAAGCTTGCAGTTTAAAAAAGAAACAAACACAGAAGCAATGCAAACGTAAGGAATGGCAGAATTGATAAACACAAAAACAAGAAGAACACAGTGATTTAACGTGGTTTCCGGCGTTGTGCCGACTACTCCACGGACAGAAAAGGAGATATTTATTATGCATAGAATTACAAGGTTTTCGCAAGTGTGTGAATAACCCTTTGAATGACACACATTGCATTGATTACAACATTGGTATTTATAGACACAAGTCCCAAACCCTAACCACCATAGATCTTTGTCGGAACTTCCATAAATACCCCAGATGTAGACCCCAGCTCCAGCAGTTATCCACCAGACGAAACTCAGCTAAAACTGAGATCCCAGACTTGTAATCAACTGCCCAGATGTAGAACTCAACTATACTCAATAAAACTCAGCAGGCCAAAACTGACTATTGACTTCAGAAGAAGATCAGTTGCACTTCATCAAACTGACTTTCACAGAACTGAATATACTTAACTGAACTGACCATCAAACTCGCCTCTCGCTTTTCCCGCATTAGTTCCACCAGATATTTATCAGTTTAGAGATCAAGTCATTAAAACTGACAAATCTCCACCTTGACTTGAACTCTCATTCAATGTCACCAGATTGCATAATCAGATGTACTTGTACCAGATGCATTCGTCAATGCCAGGATGTACAGTACCAGACTTCTCCTCAGAATCCACTCAGTTGATCTACCCTCAACTGAGTATCCGATTTCGCCATTACAAGCTTTGAATATTCGGCAGAAGTCCGGACACAACCGAAACTTGCTCTGTCGAACGGTTTAGTGAACATATCAGTAGGATTATCCTTGGTGCTAATCTTCTTCACTACAACCCTCTTCTCATTTCTCAGAAAATGATACCTCACATCAATATGCTTGGTTCTCTCATGATGAACCTGATCCTTAGCTAGACAAATTGCACTTAAAGTGTCACAATAAATCTCAGCTTGATCCTTATGTAGCCCCAAATCACTGACTAGTCCCTTCAACCAAACACCCTCATTGGCTGCTTCAGTAAGAGCCATATACTCAGCTTCATTAGTTGATAAAGCCACTATTTCCTGAAGAGTTGCTTTCCAGCTGACAACTGAATTCCCCAATGTGAAAACATAACCAGTCATAGATTTTCTATTGTCCACATTACCTGCATAATCAGCATCACAGTATCTTGTGATCAGTTCCTGAGTATCACCTCCATAAATGAGACCAACATCAGCTGTCTCTAAGGTACCTAAACATTCTTTTCACAGCTTTCCAGTGTTTCTTTCCAGGTTGGGCCATAAACCTGCTGACAACACCGACTGCCTGAGCCAGAGCCAGGCCTAGTGCATACCATGGCATACATCAGACTGCCAACTGCACTAGCAAAGGGAACTCTTGACATGTACTCCTTCTCCTCTGCTGACTGTGAAGCAAAAACTGACAAATGAACATTTGATGCCATAGGAGTATCTATTGGCTTAGCAGCTGACATGCCAAATTTTGACAAAATCTTCTGTATATAGCCCTGCTGAGATAAAAACAATTTCTTCTGATTTCTATCTCTCTAGATCTCCATCCCTAAAATTTTCTTGGCTGCACCCAAATCTTTCATTTCAAACTCAGCACTGAGAAGGTCTTTCAGGTTCTGAACATCAGATTTCTTCTTTGCAGCTATCAACATGTCATCCACATATAACACAAGATAGATGTATGATCCATCTTCCAACTGACTGTTGTAAACACAACAATCATAAGGACTTCTGGTGTAACCCAACTGGATCATGTAACTCTCAAACCTTTTATACCACTGTCTAGGAGCCTGCTTCAGCCCATACAAGGACTTCTTCAACTTACACACAAGATCTTCCTTACCAGGAACTTGGAAACCCTCTGGCTGAGTCATGTATATCTCTTTATCTACCGCACCATGTAGAAAAGTTGTATTCACATCTAATTGCTCTAGTTCTAAGTCCTGCTGTGCTACCATTGCTATTAACACTCTGATTGAAGTATGTCAGACCACTGGTGAGAAAATCTCATCAAAGTCCACCCCTTCTTTCTGACTGAACCCTCTTGCAACCAAGCGTGCCTTATACTTAACTCCTTCTGCCTCAGTTATCCCTTCATTCTTCTTGAAAATCCATTTGCAAGTAACAACTCTCCTACCAGCTGGATGTTTAACTAGATCCTAAGTCTGATTCTTCAGTAATGACTCCATTTCATCTCCCATGGCAGCGCAAGCCATTGAGATGCTTCGAACATGTCAATGCTTCCCTGTAAGTAGAAGGTTCAAAACCATCCACTTCTTCTGCAACTTGAAGTGCGTATCCAACCATATCATCAAACCCTTACCTTCTAAGAGGTATCCCAATATTGGATCTTCTAGCTCTGCTGACAGCTATACTCTGTTGACCCACATTCTCAGTTTGATGCTCAAATGACATTTGCTCAGCTGACTGGCTTGAATTCAGCTCTGGTTCAGCAACCAGATCAGATGAAAACTGAATTGGATCAGTTGATTGTTGCATTCCAACTGACTCCACCTGAAGCTCCACCTTACTTGTCGCTTTTTCGCCAAAGACCGGTTTCGCTTTACGTTATCCTCCTCACTGATGAAATGAGTATAGAATTTTCATCGAAAACTGTATCTCTACTGAGAATGACTCTGTTTTCTGCTGATGACCAAATTTTGTACCCCTTTACTCCATCACCATATCCCATAAACACTCCTTTTTGGCCTTTGGTTCCAGTTTCCCTTCACTGACATGATAGTAAACCGTGCTTCCAAATACCCTTAGAACCGAATAATCTGTAGAAGCTTAATCGACCACATCTCAACTGGTGTTTTGAGACTGATCCCTGTGTGAGGACTCATGTTGATTAAGTAGAAAGCTGTTGTAACAGCCTCTGCCCAAAATCTCCTTGATAAACCAGCATGAGAAAGTATACATCTTGCTCTCTCCAGAAGAGTTTTATTCATTCTCTCAGCTACTCCATTTTGCTGAGGAGTATTCCTGACTGTATGATGTCTAGAAATACCCTCATTTCTGCATAACTCATCAAACTCAGTCCAGCAGAATTCTAGACCATTATTTGTATGAAGCCTCTTGATCTTCTTCCCCAACTGATTCTCAACTAGAGCTTTCCATTGCATGAAGCTCTTGAATGCCTCACTTTTGTGTTTCATCAGCACCACCCAAGTCATCCTTGAATAGTCATCAATAAAGGACACAAAATATCTTGACCTTACATCCTCCAAGAAGATCTTTCTGAGAAAGAACCTGCATCCCCTTTTCACCCATGTGACCCAGTCTCATATGCCACAGTTTTGTAAGCTATGACTGATGAATCTTTGCAGATGCCACATCAGCAGAACCAGCAACAACTGACCCTTGTAATATATACAGAGTCCCTTTATTGATTCCCTTGAGAACCTCAACTGAGTTTTTATAAACACTCAGCACACCACTTTCCCCCTTAAAATTGAATCCCTGCTGTCCAAAGAACTGAGAGATACCAAGTTTTTGGTCATTTGTGGAACATGTCTAACTTCACTCAATTTACAGAATCTTCCATACTCTGTCCTCAACTGAACTGAGCCAATCCTAACTACCTTGCAGACCTTACTATTTGCCATAGATATACGACCACCATCTATCTGCTGATAACTTGAGAACCACTCTCTGTGAGGGCAAATATGAAAGGATGCCCCAGAGCCTAGGATCCACACATCAGTTTGATGTGCTGACTCTCCTGCAACTAGGACCATGTCCTCATCTGAATCATGCTTAGTCGCTATAAGCAAATTTGTGCGAACCGTTCTCCCCGTCGTTTTTTCCTCTTTGGACAATTGGACTTCCAATGTCCCTGCTCCTTACAATAATTACAGACATATGTGGATTTAGGGCCTTTGGACTTTGTCTTCTTGGAACTTTTCTTCCTAGACTGACCATGCTCTTATCCACTGCTGCTACTGACTATCAGTCCTGCAGCGTGACTGTCTGCTCCAGCTGCCTTATGTCTCAGCTCCCTGGCATGTAAAGCTGACCTTACATCGTCTAAAGCAACTGTATCCTTCCTAACTATGAAGGACTGCACAAAGTTCTCATAGGAAGCTAGTAATGAAACCATCAAAATCAACGCAGCATCTTCATCCTCAATCTTAACATCAATATTCCTGAGATCAAGTAATATTGTGTTCAGATGATCTCTCAACTGAGCCCCCACATGCATCCTCGGGCGAATGAACGGCCTCCTCGCTTTAAGAAGAACTTGTTGGTTAATGACTTAGTCATATACAGGCTTTCAGCTTCAACCATAACTTGGCAACAGTGTCTTCCTCAGAAACTTCTGTGATAACATTATCAGACAAGCACAACATGATGGTTGAATGTGCTTTCTCTCCAGACTGGCATAATCTGCTGCACTGGCATCCTCCTTATCAGATAAAGGAGTCCACAATCCTTGTTGCTTTAACAAGGTCCGCATCTTGATTTGCCATAAACTGAAACTGTTCCTCCCTGTAAATTTATCAATCTTCACGTTCATTACTGACATCCTTCTAATTAAAGAACAAACCTTTGATCACAAAATCCTAGCACCAGTCACCGGTCTTGGTGAAGATCAACTCGTTCACGTGCAACTCCCGAATCTTGAACTCCGTCTCTCCGATACCGCTTGGTATAAACACGTACGAAAGCATGCAGTTTAAGAAAGAAACAAACACAGAAGCAATGCAAACATAAAGAATGGCAGAATTGATAAACACAGAAACAAGAAGAACATAGTGATTTAACGTGGTTTTCGAGGTTGTGCCGACTACTCCACGGACAGAAAATGAGATATTTATTATGCATAGAATTACAAGGTTTTGACAAGTGTGTGAATAACACTTTGAATGACACACATTGCATTGATTACAACATTGGTATTTATAGACACAAGTCTCAAACCCTAACCGCCATAGATCTTTGTCGGAACTACCATAAATACCCCAGATGTGGACCCCAGCTCCAGGTGTTATCCACCAGACGAAACTCAGCTAAAACTGAGTTCCCAAACTTGTAATCAACTGCCCAGATGTAGAACTTGGCTATACTCAGTAAAACTCAGCAGGCCAAAACTGATTGCTGACTTCAAAAGAAACTCAGTTGCACTTCATCAAACTGACTTTCACAGAACTGAGTATACTTAATTAAACTGACAATCAAACTCGCCCTCGCTTTTCCCATTAGTTCCACAAGATATTTCTCAGTTTAGAGATCAAGTCACCAAAAATGACACTCATATGTCATGTTCTTTAGTTTCTCTGCGTTGATGCCCATCTATTGTGATTTCCGGTACTTTACCTGTCAATGTCCTGCCATGAAAAAAAATACCTTGGACGAGCCAATCACTTAATTGAATGGTGATAGTCCTCGCAATATCTCATTCTCTCTTACTATGAACTCTTTTTTTTCGGTTGATAAAATTCTTTGAAGATTCACTATCTATATTAGGATTTCTTTCAATTTACATTAATTTTTTTACTATCAAATAAATTGTTCTCTTGTCATTCTTATCTCTCAAACCCCAGCAATACGTGGTTCAATTTTCTTTATTGAGAAAAAATTGGATGATTGAATCCCTTATTCTTGTTTCTTTCTAGTAATAAAAAAGAAATTGCATCTCTCAATTCACTCCATTCATTGGCAACTATAATTTTATTCACTTGATTCTCTCAATCTATAACTTCTTCTATTTTTTTAAGGGTATCCCATCCTCTTAAAGCTGATCTTCCGTCCAAAAATTTTCTCCCCTCTATTACTTCTTCTATAACTGTTCAAACTTTTTGTAGTCTTCCATTAAAGATTCATGTAATATCCATGTTGATGTGAAGCAGTTGTTGCTGATTGATATGAAGAAGTTTGTGGAAGAAGCCATCTGATGGACACCAGATTCATTCATTTCGAGCCAATCTCCATGTTCATTGCATTACCATAGGATTGCGGGGGTCTTTTAGAACCAATGACAAGATTGAGTCAATAGATTGTGTAGATAATGTTATTTGAATTTGAAATATTCTAGAGTTGTTAGGATATGTTATTTGGTTTAAATAAACTTCTTTCTATCATTAAAAAGGCTATAAATATTGTAATATTCTATCATGTTTATGCTATTTCTATTGATGTTTTGTTTGTGTTCATTTTTTGTTTGGATGCGCTTACCGTTTTTTATGTTGCTTTGAAATTAAAAAAGGTGATTTTTCTGAAATTTGTGTGTTTGAAATGTGTGGGATTTTGTTATTTGTTCTGCAACCATGGTGAATGTGGCACCTCTTTAGTTCACAAACTTCGAGGATATGAGCCTAACTTCTCTATCTTTAGGACACGTACAAATTACAATACAATTTTGAATGATTAGGTAATAGAGAAATAGATAAGAGATTGTTTTGATCGATAATACTTGGAATTAATCACCAAAAATTTGAATGAAATCCTTACTTATCAAGACGAGAAGAAACTGCAATCCCAACTCCTTGTTGCTCACATCAGTCAACAAGTCGACGAAGCTTAGTGATTGAAAAATATTTCAATATCAAAGTGAAATTAACCACTTTTGATTGATAGGTGATGAATAAAATTTGCTTCGATCAAGGAGGTTGAGTAGAACGGAAAGGCAGGGGAGAAAGGGTTATTGTTGTGATTACAGGGTTCATGATTTCATGGGAGGGATGTAGTGAATTAGGTTATTGATTTGGCCGGTGGGCGGTGGCAGAGGAGGAGGAGCGTGGGTAGAGAGCAGAGAGGAGGCAGTAGGGACCTAGAACTGAAATGAAAGGGAGAAAGGATTATTGTTGCAATCACGGGGTTCATGATTTCATTGGAGGGACATAGTGAATTAGGTTATTGATTTGTCCGGTGGGCGGTGGCAGAGGAGGAGGAGCGGTGGGTAGAGAGCATAGAGGAGGAAGTAGGGACCAGGGGCGGTGGCCGAGGAAGAGGGCGGTGGCCGAGGAAGAGGGGGGTGGGTGGAGGCAGCGGGTTTCTACAGTATGGGCCTAAAAATTTCTATAATTGGGGGCTCAAAAATTCAAGGCATTTAAACTAGTACGTCTATAATCATTTGACCGTCAACTTTTTTTATTCAATAAACCGGTCCCTTAGTTAACTAAAAACGTACCTTAGCCCTCCCGGGAAAAAAAACAAAGAATTTGGCTCTTTTGAAGAATTTTCAAGGAATATGCTTTTGGAATATTCTGCCTGGTGGGACGGGTTTGAAATTTCTTTAAAGGGTTAAAATGTCCTCTTGCGAGTTCTACCCTAATCCTCTTACTTCTCTTTCCCGCATCTTCGATCTCCGCCGCTGCTAATATTGTGCCATTACCATGTCTGATAATAATATTTATAGGCAAGAGGCCTAAGAATATAAGAAGTCAATTCTTCCTCATATTTTAGGAGGAAAATAACAATCATGCCTTGTGATTTAAAAACTTTTGTGGAAAGATTCTGGTTCGAACTAGAGATCGTTGATCATGACATATCATTTATCTTGGGCCTTTATATATAGGTAATCTTTCATTGTTTTTATTTTCTTCTTTTATGCATTGTACTAGTTGGTATTTACTCTGATATCTAAGAACAAAAAAATCTAGAAACAAACATGTAGAATAATTCATTAAATTTATATGAAAAATGATCATGTTTGTTGTTGGTCGTGAGAAAAGTATATTTCTTGCCTCATATGTGTTGCAAATCTGAGATTTTATCACATATTTATGACACCAAGTAAAGCATTTTCCACTGTCTTCATAATGGAAGAGTTTTTCAGGAAAACATCGGTTTTGAATTTCATGTTTTTTTTTTCACCAGATCCCCTCGTATTTTCCGCCTTTCATTGTAAATGATGGGTCAACAGAACAATTTTCGATGCCACACAAAGTATAAAAAGTAACCATATTTATGTATTCTATGCTTAATTGTTCAGTGTATTTGGTTTGGTGATCGGTTTTCGTCTAACATTAATAATCACCCTGCCTTGGCAGATCCGAAATCGCTTGCATTGCCATGTCGTCGAAGCTGCATCAGTGAAGTTTGGGCAAGAGGGTGTCATAGTGCATGATGAGACACATCTACACTACATGCACAAAGATGATTTCATTTTGCTATCACATATCTTCCCTGATGCTAATTTTGTTGAATACATCCCTTACTCTGAAATCCGATTTGAGATGGACAATGCAATCGTCATCGAAGGCCCGGGTACTTCTAATGCGTTTCTCTCGTCTGCATCAACTCGAATTGATTCTCTGGAGGATATGGATTATACCAGTGATGATGATCAAAGTTGTTGTGTACAATTAAAGTTGTTGTAACCGTCTTAGCAGCAATTGAGCATTTAAAGAGTCTATATATAGTTAGAATAACAGATTGTAAATTGAGATTTATCAAAGAAAATCAATGAAAATCTTGTTTTCTCCGTGTTAAATGTTCGTAGTTTGATTCTGCTATGATAATCTGTAATCTGCATTGTAATATCAACAAGGTCTCAAAGCAAATTCGCTTTCATCATTGAATTTCTTTCTTTCTTTTAGATACGTTATGTTTTCATTGCTGTATCTTTTCATCCAGCTATTTTTGCTTTGAATCTTTATAATGGCGAATCAGACTGCAAATCTTCAAAATAACAATGTTACACCAGCGAATCCTTATTTCATTCATCCTTGAGAGAACCCACATTCATTCTTGTGCAGCCTTTGCTCAAATGTTTTGAGAAATACCATTGCTGAAAGAGGTCAATCAGCATGGTGTCAATGAAAGGGAAAACACATTTTATAGACTTGGTGACAATCTTTGGAGGCCTCAGTCTCTCAAAGTGTCCTTTGGTTGCCAACTGCAAGTGAAATTTGGTTCGATCTTGATCAAAGATTTGGCACAGGCAATGGTTATCGTTTATCAAGTCTACAAGAGGAGATTTATGCTACCAAGCACGGGGCATTAATAGTGCCACAATATTTTACCAAGAAAATGCTGGCATTGGCAGAGGAATGGGGAGAGGTGGTTCAAGAACCTTCCTAGGCTATTCAAAGAGGACATAATGTGTGTATTGAGGGAAATAATGACATACTATTAAGAAATGTTGCAAGAAATATTGATATCCTACTACTTGAATAGATAGAGGCGGGGGTAACGTTCAAGCCAACCATGTTGATCTAGGACACAAGAAATGGACTTATCCAATGATAGTATTCCGATCAAACTATATCCGAATCAAGTAATATATGTGAATGGGTTTTGGATTCAAGAGCCACAGTTCATGTAATATATTCTTTTTCTCTTATGTTTAAACATACTCCAGGTAGTGGATTAACTTTTAATATGCCTAATGGTGCACATACACAAGTTACTAGCTTAAGTACAATTAGAATTAATAAAGCTATAATTCTTGATCATGGGTTGTGTGTCCCTGATTTTTCTTATAATCCCATGTTAGTCAGATGGCTCATTAGTTGTTAAATATATTGTTTTTATTTTGAGACTAACAGTTGTGTTGTGCATTACAACCATTTGACAAAGAAGAGTGGTTCAGCTGATTTACTAGCAGGATAATTAGTCTGTTACATGTTCTACTAAGTCCGTTTCTGAATCTTTGTTGTGGCACTAAAGATTAGATCATCCTTATAGTCACATACTTAGAACATTGAAAAACTCTGTTCCTCAGGTTAGGTTACCTATTATTGATCAAGAATGTCACATTGGTCCTTTGACTAAATAAAAGAGGTTGAGTTTCCGTCATAGCTTCTGATGCTTGTTTTGACTTAATTCATGTTGACATTTGGGGTCCATATAGGTTTTGTATTATTCGCGAAAATCATAACTACACTAGAAAGCGGACTAGGTCAGCCGTAGTATAGCTCAGTTCATGAGCAAAGTCGATCCCATAAGGACATGTTCGATTATTATGCAAACTTAGTTATAAAATTCAAGATTATAAGGGTTGTGATATTTTGACCAAAATGAATGCAGAAAATTAGGTAAAAACCACGGATTATCAAATCAAGACAAGTTTTAACCACGTTTAAGAAAGTAGATTGAATTGAACTATTTAATTCTTCTCTGTTCGTTTTTTATATTGATTCATACACTTTTATCATTAAAGTTCCAAGAATCGAGTCAATTACTGGTTATTTCCCTAAAGTGGTTCAGAGATCATGCGCGGACTCTAGAACCCTATGAATAGCTAAATGTCTACCGTGCACGGTTTAGAACGATCTTAACTAAACACAAATTAAGAACTAGGAAACACTGACAATAAATAACGTAAACCTTGGTACGTTACCTCCGTGCATTGGATAGTTAACTAATAACGCTAATTGTTTCTTGTCCAATTACTATCTTCAGCTTTAGTTCCTTCAAAACGAAAACATGCAAAGAAGTGGCGAATTTTTAAACAAGTAAATTAAAATGAAACAATAGAAGTAATCGAAACGATTCGTATCGGGGAAACTAAACCGTTAAGGCTTTTCCTTAATATAGACCGTTGGGTACTCTTCCAAAACAAAGTCTTTTCCCCGAGACAAGGCGTTTCTCGTGTATGAATCAATATACATCATGATTAGGTGCAAATTAACATTATTCGATTCGATCTACAACTAATTTAACCTAACATGCTTGTACCAACGACAACAATAACGAATTCATAAAACATAGAAGAAGGAATTGACATGATTACCTAGACACGAGATCAATCTTCTAGCTATTCCTCTGCTATGAATCACCAAGCATACAAACAATAATAGGCTAAAGAACTCTTAAACAATAAAAAAATGATTTTTATTGATGAATTCGCAAAGGAGTTTTCTGCTTTGAAAATCGTACATAAACTGCTGAATTACAACTTATTTATAGTAAAATAACCGACCTAAAAACTAAAAGGGTGAACTTGTCAATTTTGGGGCAATGGCGGTGCGGTTCCCCGTCTGGGTGCTAGGGCTTCCGGCCCAGTGGACAGCTCTAGACATGCCCAGGAAGCGTCCTAGGGCAAGAATCTCGAATTTTCGATAGGTGATGCACGGTTTCCAAGCCATGCACTCGGGGAAGCAACCCAAGTGTTCGTATTCTAGATATGTCGAGGACATGTCCACGACTGATCCTGGGCATCTGATGTGCTTTCCCAGGTACTCACTTGGTTAACCTTGCCAGGCTTCGTCTGTGCTTGTCCTGGACTGATCATGGACTGATCTTGGACATGTCCGGGCCATCCTGGACTGATTCTTGGGCATGTCTGAGGCATCATAGACTGGTTCTTGGGTTGTCCATCAGCTCAGCTAAGTTCTTCTTCTGTTCAATCTTGGTCTTTCTACATGTCTCGACCCAAATCCATTTCGGCTTAAATTAGCCACCAATTATTCCTATAGAGAATCATAAAACGTGTAGTAATACAATTCGGATAAGAAATGAGATATAAATGCGCATAACTATGATAAAAACTGATACGTGACTAGCAATCTAATTAAGCCCTTTTACGTACAGTTTATAACCATAAAGAACTACATATGGAGTGCTTTGTTTTAACATAGGCGTTGGTGTAGAATTAATAAGCTTCACAACATGTAATAAACAGAATCCCCAATATTCAATTGGAATATTGCTCTGAAATCTCAATCCTTTAGCAACATTGAGCAGATGTTGATGTTTTCGTTCCAAAATGCCATTCTGCTCAATTGTTTCGACACATGAGACCTGATGGATAATGCCATTATGATCATAGAATGACTTTAGCTGAAACTCGGCACCACTACCAGATCTGATCACTTTGATCATTTTGTTAACTTGACTGGAAACAAACTTAACAAAAGATTGAATTACTTCTATCTCATAAGAAAAACCTAGAATAATAATCTGACACAGTTAAAAAATATTGCTGATCATTCACAGTAGGATGTGTCAAAGGGCCCCATATATAACATAATTAAAAATAGTTGTACTTAAAGGAAAAGGTTCCTTTTTCAATTTAGCCAGGAGACATACAAAAAACAAGTCATTTTCACAGCATTTAACATTAGTTGAGCTAGAACTAATGACTCGTAATCTCTTATCTTGTAAATGACCTAATCTATAATGTCAAAGAAGGTTGTCATATACTCTATCAGATAAGGTTTGATTTTCCACCGTATTACTATGCATGCATATAGATAATAACATTTACACATCTAAACACATAGAAGAGTGTTTATGAATGCTTTATCAAACATATCATCACCTTGATATATAACACATTATATTACATATACATAATTACGTATTTGTTTGTCATATTGATTAACCATACTTTTATGTCTTCAAGACCATATCATGTTTACTTGAGCCCAACATGAAGAGCCTGTTGTTAGGTTCTTATGACCTTATATTCATGTTTAGTATACCCCAACATCAAGTGCCTGCATTTTAGGTTCTTCTGGCCTTGTTCAAGTGTACCGCGTCATGTCTATTATATCCCGACAAAAAAACATCAGGTACCTGATGCCCATTCATGGGCAAGAATAGTGAACATATAATGTGGAGAATAGTTTATACTAAATTATGAACAGTTCAAGACCTAGTTCACTGATTAGCCGGATAAATCTGATAGTACTTCGCTAAGGCAGATTCAAAGCCTTAAGCTACCCTGATGCAATAATTTTCCGTATGACTTCTCTTAAGAGTCTGTATTTGCGTTTGCACTAATTCTCATTCATGTACGGGATTGTTGGAGATATAAGACAAATCCCATGAAATAGGGGCTTGAAACATGTGTTGAAACAGTCAAATTTAGCGAAAATGTCGGATACACTACGGTGAGATTCACCAGGAGCTTATTACAACTAAAAATACTAATCAAGGAGTGGATGATGTTTGACTTTGGAATCATTTGATTTGGATATCGAGTGAATAAGAAATTAATGCCTAAAGTTGGTCGAAAAAGTGTAGGAAGGGGGAGTTGAAAGGAGAACCTCACTCCATTCTACCACATTGAAAACTTGAGTGTTGGGAACTCAAGTAATAAGAGCTTGAGTGTCTCTTATGGATGTGCCCCAAGGGGCAAAACACTTTTGTGTAGGAGAGAGGACTTAGATATTTCCACACACGCGCGCGCTGCTGCCATCCATCTAGCTCTGCTCGAGTGTTGCTATTAATATTTTGAAAAAAATTATTTATGAAATTAATTAAAAATTAATTTTTTTTAACATGTCGCATTTGATTGAGTCATCCGACCAATCAGAATTTTATAATTTGTGTGAGTGAGTCATCCGACCTATCAGAAGCAAGGATGAGGTCTGCACCAAGTCAAACACGCCAAGATGACTTTTCTTGAGGGAAAAGTCGGCCGACTAGTGTCATATGGCCAATCCGATTCGAGCATTGGCTCCTCCTCTCCACTATATGAGGAACCCATGGATGAAGATTAGAGCATCGAATTTTCTCTTGTGTCTTCAAGTACAAAAAGTCTCTCATATTGTTCTAGTTTTTGAGTCGAAGAGAATTTGGAGCACTCAGTAAGTTCGCCGGAGCTTGGTTTTTTGAAGTGCCTCTAAATCTGAGATGTGAAGCCGTTGTATCTTGAGAGACAGTTGCTAATACTATGGGCACCTTACTAGAGCAATTTGTCGAAGGGAAAGAGTAACTTACTCACCTCGGTTTGATCTCTAGTCATTTATTTTATGTATTATAATTTTATTTTTCCATCATTTCGAGTCAGATCTGTACTGTAACAGTTATTTTGTTATATCTATTTAATAAAACAAATTTTCTTTTTATGCTCTCTATTTTCTGTTTTTATTTTCCGTAATTACTTTTGATAATTAAGTATTTGTTCCATATGTCACTACACACATGAATTAATAGGAAGAACACTTCAATGTTTTGAAGTGTGCATACCAAGATGTCTCTATCATTACTATCTCTTCATTAATTTGTTTCACGTTTATACGCCATATCACCCCGGTTTGTTACAGGTGAACAATTTTACGTTCGTGGAATGGAACAAATCTTGGAGTACCGACTCATTAAGTCACTTTCAGCTAGCTGTTATCCGATAACCGAACATATATAGGACAATAATACTGAAATGGAAGGACGCATGGAGCATCTGTTAGATATTTTTTCATAAGTAAATATTTTAATTATCGTTTTAATACGAGTTGTCGTACGAATTAATGTTATCGCAACGAAACAGGGTTCGTTAGCATCAGTTCATGAAGGGATTCATGCATTTTTGGATTCATGCATCTTCATATTCATGTTTTTCGAACTGATGCACCCCCACATGAGAATGGTGATGACCTATACCATTTCGTGTAGGAATACCTAATTTCGTTTATGGGGTTTCTTCAGCCTATAAAAGGCAACATCATTCATAAGTCAAAGCATCATGAGACAAAATTCTGAGTGTCCTCGGGTTTGATTAAAGCAAGCCACTGTTTGAATCAAACATCTCCATTGTATCCTAAGAGAGATTTTCGTTTGATCCCTAAGTGACAATTACGTGGGACGAAACACCTCTTTAAAGACAACGCTTTGCGTGCCTTGGAGTTTTTCATATTCTGTCAAATCCTAAGTATCAATTTTTTCCAACAACATCTCTTTGGAAGCACCCCATAATTTTTTGAATGGTGCAAAACATGTGTTATGTTATTATTTTTATAGCACTGTGATCTTCGTAATAAATTCGAGGTTGGCCCTATTTATCTTCCTCGCGTCATGTGAATTTGGAGGCACCTTTGACACTCATCATTTAAGCTATTGATATCGTGACGTGGCTAGTCAACTTTCTTTCAAGACGGAGGATGCTGATCACAAGAGAAGTTTCTTTTTTCTTTTTCTATATGCAATCCCTTTGTACTTTAAGGGGTCGTTTTTTTTTTTTTTTTTCATCTGAAATATAGGGTGTTTTAATTTTTCTTATGCGTATGTAGGATTTTTCCACTTCAAGTTTGTTATGCATTAGTTTAAGTGAGAGAGGACTATGCTTCGTCTATGTAATGTGGTATAAGGGGAGGGTCAGGATACGACTTTGTATGAACCTTTTGTATATTTCTTAATAAAAGGCTTCATTCATTTTAAATAATACAAAATTAAAAAAAAATAAAAAAAACTAGAGTAATCGCTTCATGATTTACTATATATTTCTATTATATAGGCTTGAAAAATCCGAGGCTTTTAAACTAGTATGACTATAATCATTTGACACCTCAACTTTTTTTGTTTCATAAATCTGTCCTTTAGTTAACTAAAAGCGTACCTTATAGGTCTCCCAGGAAATAAAACGAAAAAATTGGCTCTCTTGGAGAATTTTCCAGGAATATGCTTTGGAATATTCCCCCTGTTGGCACGGGTTTGAAATTGCTTTAAAGGGTAAAAATGTCCGCTGACGAGTTCAACCCTAATCCTCTTACTTCTCTTTCCCACATTCTCCGCCGCCGCTAAAATTGTGCCATTACCATGTCTGTTAGTATTTATAGGCAACAGGCCTAAAAATATAAGAAGTCCATTCTTCCTCATATTTTATAAGGGAAATAACAACGATGCCTTGTCATTTAAAAACTCTTGTGGAAAGATTCTTGTTCGAACTATAGATCATCGATCATGGCATATCATTTATCTTGGGCCTTCATATATAGGTAATCTTCCATTGTTTTTGTTTCCTCCTTTCATGCATTGTACTAGTTGGTATTTAATCTGATATCTGAGAACAACAAAGTTTAGAAACACATAATTCATCATATTTATATGGAAAATGATAATTTTTGTTGTTGGTCGTTAGAAATGTATGTTTCCTGCCTCATATGTGTTGCAAATCTGAAATTTTATCACATATTTACGATACCAAGTAAAACAGTTTTCACTGTCTACATAACGGAATGGTTTTTCGGGAAAACATATCTTTTGACGATCTTGTTGTTTTTTTCACCTGATCCCCTCGTTTTGTAACATTAATTTTGCTGTCAATTGTTCTGATTTCATGTTTTTGCAGATACATTAACCGTCCTGCAGTACGGTTGTGAAAATCCGTAGAAAGTAAAAAATAAAAACAAAACGAATTTGGATGGAAAGTTTAATTGTTATGTCTAATTTTTTCAATTTCCTTCAATTAGTCTCATCTAAATACAAGAATGCTAAATTTTATATTATAACGTCGCCGTAACTCGTGGCTTTGGATTATTACGCAGGGTCGTGGAACTAAGCTTCGAGATATCCCCAACGGTACAATATATATACTCATATCTTAGTAATTTGAATGTGCTAGCTGCATTTTAGTTTAATGTATAAACCTAAATGATTAATTGTTGTTTTCGATTATTACTACATTAGTACACTGTTCTGTTCTAATCTGCATACAATTTTATCTAGAAAAAGAAATGGAGACTATCCGAAATTCCAGAAGTGCATATATGCTGGTCCCAAAATCAATCCTACGTATGAATCTGAAAGGGTCGTGCACGCTTGGTCGGTTTTTTTGTTTTTTTTTTTTCACCTCAAAGTAATTTTTTTTTATTAAATTTTTTTTTTTCTATTGTAGAAAATATCGGACACAACATTTTTTCAATTCATGTTTCAGGAAAACTAAAATAAGCATAAGCACCGCAGATATGAGTGAGCCCGCCATCAGACCCATGAGGGGGGCCTAGGGTGATTGTGCAAACCACGAGAAACGTGGACATTCTAGATGATGGATAACGGTGGCGTAAGTACGGGCAGAAATAAGTGAAAGGCAACCCAAATCCAAGGTCGAATATGAAATGTGTATCCTTGTGTTGGTTGTTTTGTGAGGAAACATATAGAGAGAGCTGCACAAGATCTGACTATGGTGGTCACAACATACGACAGGAGGCATAATCACGAAGTACGTTCCTACTCCCCGCAACAACGGTCACAATTACTCGGGTGTGCAACAGTGTGAAAGACGGTGGGGCCACATTCGCCATTGCTTATAAGGGGGGGAGTGTGATATCCCTCATTCGCCATTGCTTATAAGGGGGGATAATGTGATATCCCACATTAAGAATGTGGGAGAAGCATTGCCTCATAATAAGTGTGAGACATAAAGGTCTTGTGAACCTATTTTAACCCTTTTAGGCTAAATGAAGACAACAATATAAGCAGTTAACCGGGTCATGTATGTCTTAGTTAACGATATCAGACACGAGTTTTGGGGGCATTACGTGTACATACTGACATGTGGACATGCTGCGAAAGCACTATATTAGCCTCAATTTTTTCTTGTTGTGGCAAAAACTACTGTGGGAAAAGAGTGTTTTTTATGCAGCGGTAGTTCGGCTTGTATAACTCTTTAATCAGTATAGAAGGATGTTATAGTTATTTGCACAGGGTGGTTGACAAAGCTTTTTGTTTTCAGTGTTTTTTTTAGGGCTTTTTCGTTTTTTGTATTTTTTTCTTTTTCTTTTTCCCCCTCCTCCTTTTATTTCATTTCACATCTTTCTGTCTTTTCTCTTTCTCGCTTTCACCCCCGTTTTTTTCTACCACATGTTTACCTCACCTCCTTCATTATTTGTTCTTTATGCCCCTCCGTTACTACTGTATTGCAACCTGCCACCAGTCTGTTGCCGATTTCGACGGCCGATTTTGAACGATGTCGTAGTTTTCTAATGCCAGGCAAGCAGCTCTCTTTGATACGTGCTACGCTCTCCTGTGCACGCCGGTTATTTCCTCCAATCGTTTCTTGCTTAGTGTTGTTGATTGTTGTTGCGGTGACAGCTCAACGGTTCCCCGTCTTCACATATCTCAAACCTTCTGTGGAAAACCCAATTGCACTTTCACCCATTCCAACAGCAGAGGCAAGCGTTCTTAGATGTTTACTGATTATTATTCATTATTCAGCTGCTAATTGTTTCATCCCCCTGCAGATTTACTTTTATTTGTTCGGATTTGTTTGCTTTTGTTTGTCGCCTTTCTGAAGCTTTGATTAAACTTTATGTGAGAAATTTTGCTTCACTGTGTGCGGTCAATTGACTATACAATTAACTTTATTATTCATCTGTTATCTGTTAATTGTTTGATTGCTAACCAATTTGATGACTTATTGCTAAGGTTCTAAACTCTACGTGACAAACTTTGCTTCGACTGTGTCCGGTCACTTCACCATATAATTAACTGGTGCTTACGATAATCCGAGCAGGTGAGTTAAACAGTATGGGTTCTTAGGCATTGCACACATTAAAAGCTGCAGGATTTATTACATATTATTATTTAAGATTATTACACACCACAGTTAACCGATATATCCACACATAACAGTTATATCTACTAAGAAGAGGATGCATACATACTCTCTTGCTGTTACTGTCCGCTAATTTACATTTTTTACAGTCTTCACCTCCCTACTAAACAAAATGGCTGAACATTCTAAGGTTTGCACTTACATATTTGACCCAAAATGTGTCCAGCTACAACCCAGAAACTCTGGCCTACACACGCTTATGCTAAAGAAAAGACTTTAAGATACCACTACTTACCTGCAGCCTACCTACACGTTCACAGACCACTCCCACTTAGGTCTGCTGCACCATACGCAGCTCCAGCATTCTCTGGGAACTCATACGCATCCAGCTTCTGCTGTGGTACCTTTGCCAGCCTCCGTTCATCTTCATAAAGAGCTCTGTACATTGTCTTTTCTGCTAATGCTTCTTCTGCCATTATTTTAAGTTGATCTCTCTCTCTTAGAAGATCCAACACAACATAGTCTGGATATGTTCCCACTTTAAACACATCTGCATGAGTGATTGCTTCCCCAGCCGCTTTTGCGGGGATTGGGGGTGGGTAGACCTCTTCTGTTCCTTGGACTGTTCGGTGTGTGATGGTAGGGTACTTTGCAATAAAATGCTTTTCCATGCCTACAATATTTTCAGAGGTTTTGCATATGAGTTATGGTCGATGGGAGTTCTTGGTGGTGTGCCTGTGGTGTTACTTATACACCAAATGCTGGCTTCAGTTTGGTGAGGTGTTAACTTATACCTGTTCATTCACGCTAGCGTGCTTGCTCTTGGCCATGTGGAATAGTGTACAGATTTCAGTATAGAAACGGGGGCACTAATTTTGAACAGTATCTTTTAGTGCTCATCACAATGAGATGAGCTGGCGTGTGGGGAAAAAAATGGCACCCCCTGCCCACGTGGCTTGCATGCACACATTATCTGGTCTACTCCTACTTCTCTCTTTCCAACTGACAACAGTAGTGTAGTCAACTGTTCGCTCCGTGAAAATATTGCAAAATGTCCAGGCAGCTTCTTCATTTAATTTTCAGTTGCATGTGATGTAATCTGACTCTCATAATCTAATGTATACTTTTGGATTTTACAGATCACACGATGTTATGAAGATTTGAGAATTGACCATGTGACAATACTCAGGTATGTTCAACTCCTCCCACCCGTGGTAATGATCTCTGACTGCTGTGAATAGTTTCTGACTAATAATCTTGTTATTTGGGCCTCAGTGATAATTAATTGGCTGGGCTAATTAATTGATATGCATGGATATTATTTAGTTGGGCTAAATAATATAATACACATAAAAGACATTTTATGTGGGCTTGGAAACCCTAAGTGTGGCGCCAATTTTGAGTCTCTTTTAGCACAAGAATTGATTTTCTTGTGTTATGGAAAATAAAAGATATTATTGTTATATGATTGGTTGGATGACTTGTTATTTGATTTCCTATTGGTCGATACATGTCACAATTAGTCATTAAGGAAAATATTCTTTTATTTTGTTTAATTAATTATTTATTTAATTAATTAAAACTTGGAGACCAAGGATTTACTCTCCTATAAAAGGAGAGTTATTCCAAGTGTAATTGACAATGAGAATTTGGACCTACACACTTAAAAAGAGAGAAAAAAATTAGTTTTCTTGTCTAGGGTTTTAGAGGAAGAAAAACTTGGAGTTTTTCTAGGTGTTGCATATCGAGGAGGTTCGTGTATCAAGAAGGGTGTCCACCAACCGCCGTTTGGAGAACACATCGGAAGATCTTGGCTTCTCTTCCTACTATTGGTAACTTGATCTTAACCCCCTTGTAGTAGTTTAAGTCCTTTAATTATGTATTGTGATATATAAGTCGTGATCCATCCGCTGCGCGTAGATCTAACTCGCTTAGATCTAAGAACCTGCATCCTTCACTTTGGATATTCAACAAGTCCATACATAACTGAAACTTGCCCCTTGGAACTGGTTTAGTGAACATATCAGCAAGATTAACATTAGTGCTGATCTTCTCCACTTTGACCCTCCTCTCATTCCTCAGAAAATGGTACCTAACATCAATGTGCTTGGTTCTTTCATGATGAACATGATCCTTAGCCAAACATATTGCACTAAGACTGTCACAATATAGCCTGGCTTGATCTTGATGCAGACTCAGATCATTTACTAGCCATTTTAACCAGATTGCTTCATTTGCCGCCTCTGTCAGTGTCATGTATTCTATTTTTGTAGTAGAGAATGTCATTGTACCCTTTAAAGTTGCCTTCCAACTTACCACAGAACCACCCAAAGTAAACACAAACTCAGTCATAGATCTCATGCTATCCAACAAATCGAATCACGGTACCGTATAATCGAATCATAGTACCGTGACAAAACATTGAGTACCACCTCCATAAATGAGTCCAATATCAGATGTAACCCTAAGGTACCTAAATATCGTTATTACTACTTTCCAGTTTTCCTTTCCAAGTTGCGCCATAAACCTGCTGACTACCGGAGCAAATGATGGCCAAATTATAGCAAACCAACTTTAACCGATAGAGTACCGGGTCGGTTGTACTACAACTGCGAGCAAGGTCATATCCCACGAAGATTTAGTCAAGTATCACAATCACACTCGTATTTAGTTCAGGTTCGCAATAGGGATGAAAATAATACTAAAACTAGAAAACGAAATAAAAATTGTAACTGTAAAATATATGATAAAAGGAATAGCTAAACTATGATCAAGAACACTACTCTTAACACCTTTACCGAATCACTAAGGATGAGCTTTAACCTACCAACCAACCAATAGCTTCTAATGAATGTGTTGTGGGTGCAATCTCCTACACTGGTCCCTAGGCGCTAATACCACTACCTAGTTACCGTATATTCGGTTCAACAGTCCCATCTATGAGATTTAACTGACATAATATGATTAATAACTATGAGACGCTCCGCATCCACCGAGTTCACGGCTTAGCTAGAATAACCTTACCAAGGAACAGGCTGCGAATAACTTGACTAGTTCGTGTATAACAATCCTAAAATCCTAGTTCACACACTCCCTCGTAAAATACATTTATGATGTTCGTGTGTTTGATCAATTAATGGTTAGCTACTCCACTAATAGCATTAAATTCAAATTTTAGGACACAACAATTCAAAATATTCAATTTTTAAGCTGTACTCATCCCTAGATCATCGTTTAGGCATTAATTTTGTTATTCCATCACATAATTTAGCTATTATAAAATTAGTTATTCATACTACTAATAGAAGTGCAGATATTCATCAAGAAATAAATAATAAACATGATAAATAGATTGAGTAAAAATTACCAATGAAAAGCGTAGCAATACACCACTCGAATCGTCACTTCGTTGTTTTCCAATCGCAAAATAAAGTAACGAACTCAAAGAAAACAACAAACTCAAAGAAAACAACAAACTTCTTTATTTCATAGAATATGGTGAAACTTGTTTTGATTTTTAGAAATAGTAGGCTTAGTAGAGCCACAAGGGGGGTAAGGTAATTTAGATAAATCAAAAGGTTTTTTTTAATAGAATTCATACCTGAGTTGTTCGTACCTTCCCGTGTCGAGTATGATCGCTTCTCTGGTTCCGCACTCGACTTCTCCACCTCTTTCTCTATCTCTTCAGCTTCTTGCTCCTCATCGACCACCACCTATTCTTCATATTCTTCTCTACTCTTCTCTATATTTTTACTCTTCTGAACCTCGGGTGCCTCGACATCACTACCCACCACTTTTCCACTCCTAGTAGAAATGGCATTCACTTGCCTATGGTTCACTTGTCCCATCTACGTCTCCAAATTTTTTACTACGACTGTAAGTTTACATGGGCAATTCTCATATCCATCAATTCATTGCTCACATCCTTGTTACTCTCTTTCATATCTCTGCTAATCTACTCCAGTAAGATGTCCGTAGAACTTTTAGGTTGAACGGACTCCAGGGGCGGTGGTGCTGACTGTGGGGGTGGGGCATATTGTAGATGTGCATTAGGATGCATATAAACCCCTAGTTGAGGTTGCCTCTAATTTTCAAAAGTAGTATGCGGTTGCGTTGCATATTGACTCTGTTGAGGCTGTGCAAATTGCGGTTGAGTCATTTGCTCGGCCCCTTGATTTCTATCCCAAGCAAGATTGGGATTGTCCTGCAAATTCTGATAATTCTGCCCCTATTCTGATTGGCTAAAAAGTTCACATCCATGGGTTGCAATTTGATGTCAAACTCGGATCTATAGTTCTGTAGACCATGGGACTTGCACACAATGGATGCATATCCATAGGGTTCATGCCAAAAGGGTTCTCAAGAGATGGTTCATTTAGCATTTGGGTCGTGGTCAACTGACTAACCTGTTTAATAGGGCAGTTTGTGGCACAATGTTCACCATCACAAAAAGAACACCCTTTGAACTCTTTTTGCCAAGCTAACACATCACTCATTTGCTTCTTCAGTTCCACCATTTCATCTTGCATCTTCATAAATTCCTCACTCGGCCCGACTTGGTTGACCGGGCCAATTAGCTACCTCGAAGCTCTTCTCCCCGTTTCCACTGTCTATTGCTTTCTGCAACCCTCTCTATAGTAGCCAATGCAACGTCAGGTTGCACACTCATCACATCTCCACCACACGCCGTATTAAAAGTTGACTGATCTGTCTCGTGTAAACCATCATAAAAGATATGTACCTGGTTCTATGCCTCTAATCCGTGATGCGGGCACTTTCTCATCATAGCTGTAAATTTATCCTAGGCTTCATGCATGCTCTCCATGTACAACTGTTCAAAGTTCACAATATCTGCCTTCATATCCAATGTTTTAGAGAGGGGACAATATTTCAATAAAAACTCTACAGTCACTTGATCCCAAGTGTTTAAGGAATCGTGGGGTAATGACTCATACCAAGCTCTTGCGGCCTCCTTCAATGCAAATGGGAATTAGAGCATCCTAACTGCTTCCTCAGAAAATCCATTCATCTTTACGGTCCGACAAACTTGCATAAAGTGGTTCAAGAATTGATTCGGGTGTTCAGTTGACTTACCCCGAAACTGTGTATTGTCGTTCAGGAGATACCACATATGCTGTTTAATTTCCAGGTTGTTTCTGGAATAGGAGGCAAACGGATAGGGGTGTGTACCTCACCAATAGTCGGTGCCTCATAGTCTCTCAAAATCCGTCCTTGATTACCTTGGTTTTGTCCCTGATTTCCCGGATTCTGTTCCTTAGGTGGTGCATAAAAATTCTGTGCAGAAACGGAGGCAGCCGGGGGTGGATTCACATTCTGTTCTGATTCTGTAGCACCATCATTTGCATCATCTGATTCTAGTCGAAAGGTATTTGACCAACTAAATTCCCCTGATTGTTGTTCTGATTCAGAAGTGCTTGTCGTTGTTGTCGGCCTTGATTCTGCCGACCTCCCTGAGTTTGGACCCCATTTGGTCCCAGATTAAGTGCCCTCGGATTTTGAAGGGGCTCTCTATTTAAGTTCTATGGATCTCGATTCTCGAGAATGAGCGGTAGGTCTAACTACAACCCGCATTGAGTCTCATTCCCATCGGTCACATTTGTTAAGTCTCCACCTGCTGAAGTCATTGCAACTTCTTCTGATTCAGAGTTCACTTCAATAACTGAAGTAGATGATTCTTCAATTGACTTCTTTTTCCTCACGTTGTTCTGGTGTCTCGCAAATGTTTCAATTTCTGAAATCAAAGGAAGTAGTGGTTCCTTGGAACTTCGGGCCACACACTGCAATCACAAAAACAACACAAAAACAGTAAAATAAAAATGACCTAAACCTAAATACTCAAATGATTTATTGATATTGACAGATTCCCCAGCAACGGCGCCAGAAAACTTGATAGCCAAATTATAGCAAACCAACTTTAACCGGCAGAGTACCTGGTCAGTTGTACTACAATGGCGAGCAAGGTTGTATCCCATGAGGAATTAGTCAAGTATCACAATCACACTCGTATTTAGTTCAGGTTCACAATAGGGGTGAAAATAATACTAAAACTAGAAAATGAAATAATAATTGTAACTGTAAAATATATGATAAAAGGAATAGCTAAACTATGATCAAGAACACTACTCTTAACACCTTTACCGAATCACTAAGGATAAGGCTTAACCTACCAACCAACCAATAGCTTCTAATGAATGTGTTGTGGGTGCAATCTCTTAAACCGGTCCCTAGGCGCTAATACCACAACCTAGTTACCCTATATTCGGTTCAACAGTCCCCCCTATGAGATTTAATTGACCTAATATGATTAATAACTATGAGACCCTTCGCGTCCAACGAGTTCACGGCTTAGCTAGAATAACCTTACCAAGGAACCGGCTGCGAATGACTAGTTCATGCATGACAATCCTAAAATCCTAGTTCGCACATTCCCTCACAAAATATATTTATAAAGTTCGTGTGTTTGATCAATTAATGGTTTGCTATTCCACTAATACCATTAAATTCAAATTTTAGGACACAACAATTCAAAATATTCAATTTTTAAACTCTACTCATCCCTAGATCATCATTTAGGCATTAATTTCGTTATTCCATCACATAATTTAGCTATTATAAAATTAATTATTCATACTACTAATAAAAGTGCAGATATTCATCAAGAAATAAATAATAAACACGATAAATAGATTAAATAAAAATTACCAATGAAAAGCATAGCAATCCACCACTCGAATCGTCACTTCGTTGTTTTCCAATCGCAAAATAAAATATAGAAATTCGTGCAGAAAATTGGCCGCAAATAAAAGTAGATCTAATTCTAAGGGAAATAAAAACTGTGCTGCAGAAAAAACAAAACTCATAAAAAGTGTGTGTTAAAATTTAACCTAACTGGCTTTTTATATAAAAATTCACCGACGTCCCCTTATGCTTTGGAAATTCTCCCCAAAATAAAAATAATCCGCGGGTCATCCTTTCTGCATTCCTTTTATCTCATTTAATACATTGGCCGTGGCCCCCTTTTGACCAATAAAAATCAGCAGCTTTCCTTTTTTTTTTTTCCTATTTGATAAAGTAAGCTCGGGTCGTTCTACTGTAGGGACTCTCTAGTAGGGAACTGCCTACGTGGCAGGATCTGGACCACACAGTTTCCTGAGGTGGAATACACAGTGCCCCGTGTGTGGAAATTGTGTGGTTCAGATGCTGCCACGTAAACAGTTCCCTAGTAGGGAGTCCCTAGGATAGAATTTTCCAGTAAGCTCACAGACGGAAAATATCGGGGCTTCACACCCATTCAATATAAAAGTCGGGATCCTGACAAAGTTGAATAATAATATTTTTCCCAAATGTTTGAATTTGAGTCACGCGTCATTTCTTCATACGAACTCCGTTTTAGACGATTTTCATACCGTTGTGATCCTCATCATGCCCTCTATCATGCCGCACCTATAACAAATAAAAACAAGAAAACCCAAGCATGAAAAATGACAATAAAATGCACATAATTCACCCAAAAATATGGAGATATTGGACGAAAACGCCCTATTGTCTCGTGATTCATGCCGTGGTGAAATGTGCCTATAAAAACCACTCAACTACCCCAAAAGTACATCGAATAGGCTACAAACAGGTGGGAAAATGCACACGAAATGATAGAAAAGTTGACCCTTATCATCAAAATCAGGCCTAGTACTGACCATATCATACATTTAACTGCCCAATGCACTAGCATATGGAACCCTTTGATCACACTGAAAATGATACTAAAAATCATACCCATAGTTGCCCCAAATCATGCTCAATTGATTAGTGATAGATGGAATATTGAACGAAATACGTGTCGATTGCCTAATACCGGTTCCTCGGTTAGTTATTCTGCATCTTTACATTTTATCCCGATATTTGGTAATGTATCATCTTGTTCTATGTGATTTTCAGGAGTGCCATAATCTGGGCTAAATACAGATGGACCCAGATTAGAGAAAAAGACATTAGGCCGAAGTCAGAATAAGTCAATATGAAGTCTGCTGGATTAGGTAAAGAGGAAAAATCCCGGAGGCTGCAGAAACCTTAGCCGCAGCCGCGGCAACTTGGAGGACACAAAAAGAAGAGATCCGTGATTTGTATTAAGTCGGTTAGGTTAGATCCACTGGGTCGATTTACAGCTCTATATAAGGTTGTGCCAGTTTATTGTAATATAGGCTATAATACCATACGATAATATACAATTCAATATCAACTTTTTCTATGAAATAAAGAAGTTAATTTGTTGTTTTCTTTGAGTTCATTGCTTGGTTATCTCCTCCAATCTATCAACTAGCTTGAGTTGATCAAGCTAGGTCGCTATTCATAAAGAAATGAAGCTTTGAACGTTCCTTCATATTTTGATCATAGTAGATTTAGTTAGATTAACATGCTGTAATTGATCTGCATGTCTAAACAAATCGTAATTGACTAGAGTAATCAGAACAGAACGATGTAGATTTCAGAATAAGGAACCATCACCACCGGTTGTGCGACGGTCTATATCACAGCCACGACAACCCTAGGTCCACCTAATCTAAAGATTCGGTGTCAGGTACGTTGATCGACAGATTTAATTAACACTAGGTTAGATCTGGCCAATCTGCTTATTGTATTCGTAAATTAACATGAAGGAATTGCAAGGTGAAGTGTTAGTTTGGACATAGTTTGATCAATCCCTAGGAACGTGCTAGTCAATCCACGATAGATGCTTAGGGAGGTACTCGGTTTGCGTCTGCAATCTCTAATACTTATTGCGTGTGAGTTAATACAACCAACGAAGGAGGTTAAATGCACATAGACGTCTACTGTCCATTCAATGGAAGTAGATAAGATTAAGAGAATGCACCCGTAGCTAAAACTGAATTAGAAAACATTCTGGTTAATCTAGGTAATTACGAGGAAAAGTAGACATAAGGATTAATGACACCAAGTTAGGAGATCAGAGAGGAGAGATATACCAATAACCTTTTCTGTATTTATGTTGGTCAAGGGACCGTTATTTGTCTTCTTGTCTAGATTTAATGGTTATTATCTTTGTTGCATTGTCTCTGTGGGATCGACATTGACTCGCATCTCTTATACTACGATTGACCTAGTACTCGTGCTAGTATTTCGTGCGTATTAATGGCTTACATGTGGATCAAGTTTTTGGCGCCGTTGCCGGGGACAATGGACAATGTAGATAATAGATTCATTAAATCTAAACAATGGCCAATGTTAGTTTAGAGTATGTTCTGTATCATACCTGCACAGTTTCTGAAGCAGCGACATACCTTGCCGCAGCCTCAAAAATCTGTGACTCTTGTTCTGATCACTTCTCTATTTTTCTGTGTTCATCCCAGTAAGTTACTAGTTAGTAGGTCCGCAACAGTTGGGTCTAAGCCCAGCTGAGGCGGGAAATCACTAACCATGTTTTTGTTTTGTTTTGTCTATCTTGCAGGATACAGAACGCTTTCAACAATTGCTGGAAAGATCGAAGGAATTCCAAAACCAGCTAGCACAATGCCACGAAGACTCATAAATGTTTTGCTCATCTCAATGTACCCAGGTACCAAGGTATATGAGCATACCAAGCTGGAAAATGAGAGTAGAATAGGAGAAGAAAGCAGCCGGAGTGAGGAGGAATGGGAAGCCAACCTCAAAGAGTATGAGACCTATAGATCAGGTGAGTTTCCTATTGAATTAATTAATGTACCTTCCACCGACTCTGATTCTGAAGAGGATCCAGATACCATGTTGTATAATTCAGAGGATTACCCTGATTCAGACTTGATAGAGAAATTAGGACCCTGGTACATTTAGGCTCCAAGTCCCGATAAATGGAGTATCTTTAGGACCGGGAATGTGCGATTCAAGCTCTAGCTGCAACATTCTCCCTCTTTCTCTATGTAAGAATGAGACACGCAGTATGCATTTTGTCGATCATGAGATCTACATGCTAACTGGCACACTAGGAAACTGTAAGCTCAGAGTGGGAAGTTTCGAGTTCCCGGCTGACTTTGTAGTTATGGACATCCTTGATGATCAAAGTGCAAACGTTGTGCTAGGATGTCCTTACTTAGCAACCAGCAGAGAAATCATGGCCTATGACATCATGCTTAGGGTCAATAATGATGCAAAAAACTATACAATCCTAGAGCCACTCCCCAACCGACCAGGACAGTACCACGTCAGCTCGAATTTTGAAGAAGTCAAAGTTTTTGAGATAGAGGATAACCGAGATCATACGAGGCAAGTGGTAGTAGAAACCAGATAGCAGGAATTTTCGACAGTTCTACTCTGAGAAAAGGACGATAAAAATCACAACAATACGCCAAGGGAGACGATTAGTCTTGACGAATCCGCCCAGCGTAATGACAGTCCAAGGTCAAAAAAGGAAGAAGTGAATTCTTTGGGCAAAAAGGAAAAATCTCTAAGTAGACAAAGAAAGCCGAATGCACTGGAATGGAAGGCCAAGAATGCAGGGACGAAGGCTCAAGGTTTGAAAGAGGTTCGAGAAGTAGCGCTTCTGGATAGAAAGGAGGAATGCGTCTACTTAGGAATAAAAATCCCAAGAAGAGCATTCATTGAAAAAATTGAAGACGCACCTCGGTTAAGGCCTCCCGAGTGCAATGCTGGCGGGTGAAAACCCAAAAATCACACTAAGTGAGAGTCGAAAGAAAATCGAGCTGGCGACTCTAAATTCAGAACTGCTTACTTATCCTTAGGATAATTTGAGTCAAATAAAACTAGAGAGATTGGACAACAATCTTTTTTTCATCCTACCGCATCCTGAGGTTTTGTGCTAAAGGATGGGTGGAAGGTTTTTTTTACTTGTTGAGTAGTCCAGTGAAGTAGGTTAGTCGAGTCGCAGAAGAAAAAACTGAGAAAGGCAAGGACTAAGGCTATGAGGAGTTAGTACTGATTGACAATAACTGAGGATTGAATGATAAAGGTAGTTGATTTAAGGTTTTAAGAAATCTGGAAAGAAAAATCTCGGGCAGCCGTGAAAGTACTTAGCCCCGGTTCCCGAGGTTTGACTAAATTTTGGGAAGTCAGGATGGCATGTGGACAACACACGCTGACTCGGAAATCTGATAGGGCAATCAACCGTCCCATCCACCCTCTCCACTACCCCACCTTTTCCTCTTCACTATTACTCCCCCATTACTACACCTCTCGTCAATCCCATCAATCTCTCCCTCAATCCACTCACCCACCATTAACTCATCCCACTCTTCCATACAACCTTTTCAAATTTCAAACCAGTTGAAATTTCAAAACTCATCTCACTTTCTCCTATATAAACCACCCTTACCCTCACAATTTCCTTCATCATCAACATTATTTCCTCTCTTCTTCTTCTACACCGCTCGGCCACCACCACTATCACCATAGCACCACCATAACTTAGCCACTACACCACCAAAACCACCATTTCCATAACAAAAAATCCCATATTTTCCCAAGATTGCTACTATCAATTTTTTATTTATTAACACTTGATTCCATTTCCATTCATAAGGAGTCGCAGAAAATCCTCAGAAATCCAGATACCAAAAAATCCGATTCTCAGGAAGCAGCGAGACACCCTCTCGTAGCAGCAGCAAGCATTTTCTCAGTAGATACGGAGTTTAGCTCGTCAATTTTAATGGCTGGTAGGTGCAACCCGATTCCGAGACTTAGAGGAGCACAACAGAGGCTTCAGAGCGATGCCATGTCAACTATAAATAGTATCGACCAGTTTGCTTCTGTTGCTATTTATGAGTCATTTAGGACTCATTGGAACAATCGATCAGTTGCTAGGGAAAGAGGCGTTGGCCTCGATGATTGTGGTGATGTGATACCACGTGTGATTTAGTTTCACGGCATAGCGGATATGGCTCTCATTCCGGCCACTTTTAATGCCACCATTGTTCGTGAGTTCTATTCCTAAGTAGCGGCCAACTCCGAGTCTAATGTCGCTATGGTTCGAGGGGTCCCTATTGATTTCTTGATCAAGACTATCAATTCCTGCTATGGCATCGTCAAAACACCCCTTTATGATGGAGAATTCACCACTGCCACAAAAGAGCGCGATTTTGATCGCCTGATGACTATTGAAGAATATTATGATGTGCGGTGGGATTTCGGAGCCAACAATTTCCCGACTATCTTCTACTCAAATGTGCTGGCATGGGATGCTCGTATGCTGAACAGATTTGTCATTACCTATCTTCTGCCCAATGCTCACATGGACACCGTGACTTGTCCGTAAGCCGAGATCATGTACTATCTCGATATCAAGAGTGACGTGAACAGCGGTCTGTTGATGCATAGCCGGATTCGCCAGGTTGCCGGGACAATGAGAGAGATTTTACCGTATGGCAACTTGCTTGTTGCATTGGCGATGGAAGTAGAGTGCTAGTTCTGGCTGCTGATGAAAGAGTCGAGCCACTGCCAATCCTTGACAGTGTGGCAGTCCAAAGGACGGGAAGGAGGATAAGACGGGCTGCAATACCGGCATAAGGACGTGCTAGACCTTAGCACGAATTTCAAGCAGAAGTGACTAGGGAGTTAGCCTAGATGCGAGGCATGCTGACATATATGATGACGCATCTCCACATACCTCCCTATGCCCCACCACCATGAGTCCCTAGGCAAGCTCCATCTTCTTCAGGGGCCGGCCCTTCTTCCACAGCACAACCTCCTGTTAACGAGGACGACGAGGACATAGACTCTGATTAGTCCCCTAGTTCTCGTTTTTCTAGTTTTTTTATTCTACATTGTTTTTTATTTTTATTTTTCTTTTTAACGACTTTGTAATAAATGGATTTTCTTTTTCAATGAAGTATTTTATGGCTTCAATTGTTTTCATTTGATAAGTTTTTTTGCTTACTCCATTCTATATTTTATTATTGTGTCACCTCTACTTTGCCAGAGTTTTGTATGTAAGAATTCTATAGCAGATATTCATAGACTTTTCACGCCATTGAGCCCAAGACGTGTTCGATAGGGATTCATTTACTTCGCTCCGCGCTTCAACCAAGCTAAGTTCCTTTTCGTTGTTAATCTTTTCATCATTGGGGGTAGGAACGTCACTTAGCAATTGACTATGAATTTCGTCAAATATTTGTTAAGTTTTCACGAGTCTTGTTGATGTATTTTTCACCACTTAGACCTTTTGAAGATAATTAACTACACCTTTGTTTCATGACTGAAATAAAAGTCGTGTCACTTTTGAAGTAGTAGCGTATTAACCGCAATTTCTTTTTATGGACCGACCTTTTTAGGCACGTATAACTCACTTCTTCAGTGTGTAGTTAGATGACGCATTATTCAATTTAGTATGGAGGAATGAGAATGTGTTAGGTTGCATGAAGTAGTGACTTATTAATTATTATTTAACCATTGCATTCAATTTTTGAGCACGCAATCGGCGAGAAGTATTTGGATAGGATGAAGAGTTATCTTAGACCGAGAACCGATATTTGTCGGTGAATATACTTTAACCAATTGTTGTAGGATGATGGTAGCAACAATGAGGCCACAAAAGGTAAAACGGGACAAAACGGGCTTGCGAGTGAGAGAGAAAAAAGGTGACAAATCTGCCAAAAAGAAAGAAATTATATATATATATATATATATATATATATATATATATATATATATATATATATATAATAAAGGAAATGATGGAAGAGAACTCGTAGCAAAAAGGGCATGACCCTCGCATAAAAAAGAAACAAATTAGGATAACGAGTAAAACTCGGTCCCCAAGTCCGCCGGCCAATGTAAGGTTTCATATTGTTTGCCTGAGTCTGAAGGCAAGAGGAACGAGTGTGCACATTGATAAGTAAAGGTTGTGTTGTCGCTATACCTTCATTCTTTTCTTGAATGCATTATCACAAAAGTTTTATCACACGACACATTGATGCATTGGTAGGCGATGATTAATGGGGAACTTATGGATTTGTGCATGATACATGTTTTTCCCGAAATCCTTGTTGATATAATATGATTATGTCTCGCGTCATCGTTGTTTGGAGAGTTATTGCACACACACACACACCCCGGTTCGTGAATTGAAAAGTGTTTAATGCACTGCTTATGGATGTGAGTTGGCATGGTTCTTATCTCGGCTATTGACACATAGTTGTATGTTCATCATTGGGGGTAGGAATGTCACTTAGCAATTGACTATGAATTTCATCAAATATTTGTTAAGTTGTCACGAGTCTTGTTGATGCATTTTTCACCACTTAGACCTTTTGAAGATAATTAACTACACCTTTGTTTCATGACTGAAATAAAAGTCGTGTCACTTTTGAAGTAGTAGCGTATTAACCGCAATTTCTTTTTATGGACCGACCTTTTTAGGCACGTATAACTCACTTCTTCAGTGTGTAGTTAGATGACGCATTATTCAATTTAGTATGGAGGAATGAGAATGTGTTAGGTTGCATGAAGTAGTGACTTATTAATTATTATTTAACCATTGCATTCAATTTTTGAGCACGCAATCGAGTGAGAAGTATTTGGATAGGATGAAGAGTTATCTTAGACCGAGAATCGATATTTGTCGGTGAATATACTTTAACCAATTGTTGTAGGATGATGGTAGCAACAATCCACAAAAGGTAAAACGGGACAAAACGGGCTTGCGAGTGAGAGAGAAAAAAAAAGTGAGAAATCTCGCCGAAAAGAAAGAAATTATATATATATATATATATATATATATATATATATATATATATATATATATATATATATATATATATATATATATATATATATATAAAGGAAATGATGGAAGAGAACTCGTAGCAAAAAGGGCATGACCCTCGCATAAAAAAGAAACAAATTAGGATAACGAGTAAAACTCGGTCCCCAAGTCCGCCACCAATGTAAGGTTTCATATTGTTTGCCTGAGTCTGAAGGCAAGAGGAACGAGTGTGCACATTGATAAGTAAAGGTTGTGTTGTCGCTATACCTTCATTCTTTTCTTGAATGCATTATCACAAAAGTTTTATCACACGACACATTGATGCATTGGTAGCTGATGATTAATGGGGAACTTATGGATTTGTGCATGATACATGTTTTTCTTGAAATCCTTGTTGATATAATATGATTATGTCTGCGTCACTGTTGTTTGGAGAGTTATTGCACACACACACACACCCCGGTTCGTGAATTGAAAAGTGTTTAATGCACTGCTTATGGATGTGAGTTGGCATGGTTCTTATCTCGGCTATTGACACATAGTTGTATGTTCATCATTGGGGGTAGGAATGTCACTTAGCAATTGACTATGAATTTCATCAAATATTTGTTAAGTTGTCACGAGTCTTGTTGATGCATTTTTCACCACTTAGACCTTTTGAAGATAATTAACTACACCTTTGTTTCATGACTGAAATAAAAGTCGTGTCACTTTTGAAGTAGTAGCGTATTAACCGCAATTTCTTTTTATGGACCGACCTTTTTAGGCACGTATAACTCACTTCTTCAGTGTGTAGTTAGATGACGCATTATTCAATTTAGTATGGAGGAATGAGAATGTGTTAGGTTGCATGAAGTAGTGACTTATTAATTATTATTTAACCATTGCATTCAATTTTTGAGCACGCAATCTGAGTGAGAAGTATTTGGATAGGATGAAGAGTTATCTTAGACCGAGAATCGATATTTGTCGGTGAATATACTTTAACCAATTGTTGTAGGATGATGGTAGCAACAATCCACAAAAGGTAAAACGGGACAAAACGGGCTTGCGAGTGAGAGAGAAAAAAAAGTGAGAAATCGCCGAAAAGAAAGAAATTATATATATATATATATATATATATATATATATATATATATATATATATATATATATATATATATATATATATATATATATATATATATATATATATATATATATGTATAATGAAGGAAATGAGGGAAGAGAACTCGTAGCAAAAAGGGCATGACCCTCGCATAAAAAAGAAACAAATTAGGATAACGAGTAAAACTCGGTCCCCAAGTCCGACCGGCCAATGTAAGGTTTCATATTGTTTGCCTGAGTCTGAAGGCAAGAGGAACGAGTGTGCACATTGATAAGTAAAGGTTGTGTTGTCGCTATACCTTCATTCTTTTCTTGAATGCATTATCACAAAAGTTTTATTACACGACACATTGATGCATTGGTAGCTGATGATTAATGGGGAACTTATGGATTTGTGCATGATACATGTTTTTCCTGAAATCCTTGTTGATATAATATGATTATGTCTGCATCACTGTTGTTTGGAGAGTTATTGCACACACACACACACACACACACACACACACACACACACACACACACACACACACACACCGGTTCGTGAATTGAAAAGTGTTTAATGCACTGCTTATGGATGTGAGTTGGCATGGTTCTTATCTCGGCTATTGACACATAGTTTCCCCGAATCATGCTCAATTGATTAGTGATAGATGGAATATTGTATGAAATACGTGTCGATTGCCTAATACCGGTTCCTCGGTTAGTAATTCTGCATCATTACAATGTATCCCGATATTTGGTACTATTTCATTTCATTTTATGAGATTTTCAGGAGTGCAATAATATGGGCTAAATAGAGATGGACCCGGATTAGAGAAAAAGACATTGGGCCGAAGTCAGAAGAAGTCAATATGAAGTCTGTTGGACCAGGAAAAGAGGAAAAATCCTGGAGGCTGCGGAAACCCTAGCCGCAGCTGCAGCAACTTGGAGGACATGAAAAGAAGAGAGCCGTGATTTGTATAATGCCGGTTAGGTTAGATCCACTAGGTCAGTTTACAGCTCTATATAAGGTTGTGCCAGTTTATTGTAATATAGGCTACAATACTATACGATAATATACAATTCAATATCAACTTTTTCTATGAAATAAAGAAGTTTTAGCTCCTCCAATCCATCAACTAGCTTGAATTGATCAAGTTAGGTCGGTATGAAGCTTTCAACGTTCCTCGTATTTTGATCATGGTAGATTTAGTTAGATTAAAATGCTGTAATTGATCTGCATGTCTAAATGAATCGTAATTAAGTAGAGTAATCAGAACAAAATGATGTAGATTTCAGAATTAGGAACCATCACCGCCAGTCCTGCGACGGTCTATATCACAGCCGCGACAACCTTAGGTCCCCCTAATCTGAAGATTCGGCGTCAGCTACATAGATCGATACATTTAATTAACAGTAGGTTAGATCTGGCCAATCTGCTTATTGTATTCGTAAATTAACATGAAGGAATTGCAAGGTGAAGTGTTAGTTTGGACATAGTTTGATCAATCCTTAGGAACGTGCTAGTCAATCCACGATAGCTGCTTAGGGAGGTACTCGGTTTGCATCCGCAATCTATAATACTGATTGCGTGTGAGTAAATACAACCAACGAAGGAGGTTAACTGCCACAGACGTCTACTGTCCTTTCAATAGAAGTAGATAAGATTAAAAGTATGCACCCGTAGCTAAAACTGAATTAGAAAACATTCTGGTTAATCTAGGTAATTACAAGGAAAAGTAGACATAAGGATTAATGACACCAAGTTAGGAGATCAAGAGGAGAGATATACCAATAACCTTTTATGTATTTATGTTGGTCAAGGGACCGTTATTTGTCTTCTTGTCTAGATTTAATGGTTATTATCTATGTTGCATTGTCTCTGTGGGATCACAATGACTCGCATTTACTATACTACGATTGACCTAATAATCTTGCTAGTATTTCTTGCGTATTAGTGGCTTACACGCGGATCACCCTTGACATGTATTCTTCCTCTTCAGCTGACTGTGGAGCAAACACAACAGACAGATGTAGATTCGGTGCCATTGGAGTATCTGTAGGTTTGGCTGCTGACATGCAAACTTGGATAATACCTATTCAATATACCCCTGGTGAGACAAGAATAGCTTCCCCTACTTCCTATATCTATAGATCTCCATCCCCAGAATTTTCTTTGTATTCCTCAAATCCTTCATCTCAAATTCAGCTTTGAGCAGATTCTTCAAATCTTGATTATCGGACTTGTTCACAAAGCGGCTATCAACATATCATCCACATACGTAACCGAAACTAGATGACTGAACCATCCTTCAGCTTGTTTTGATAAACACAACAATCATATGGACTCTTCTATAACCCAGCTGAATCATATAACTGTCAAACTTCTTGTACCATTGCCTTGGGGCCTGCTTAAGTCCAAACAAGGACTTGTTCAACTTGCAAACAAAACCTTCCTTGCCAGAAACTTGGAAACCCTCTAGCTAAGTCATATAAATTTCCTTATCTACATCTCCATGTGGAAAGGCTGTCTTCACATCTAATTGCTCAAGTTCAAGATTCTGATGTGCCACTATTGCTAACAGCACCCTGATGGGAGTATGTGTGACCACTGGAGAAAATATCTCTTTATAGTCTACCCCCTCTTTCTGACTGAAACCTGGCAACCAAACATGCCTTATATCTGATGTCATCAGCAGATGTCATTCCTTCATTTTTCTTGTAAATCAATTTGCAGCTGACCATCATTCTATCTCGTGGTTGTTTGACTAGATCCCAAGTCTTATTATTCTGAAGTGACTCCATTTCTTCTCCCATGGAAGTAAGCTATTGAGATGCCTCAAAACATGTCACAGCTTCCATGTAAGTGTTTGGTTCAAAACCATCCACTTATTCAGCTACCTGTAGTGCATATCCAAGCATTTCCTCCTCAAACCCATATCTCCTTAAGGGTCTAATATTGGTCCTTCTAGCTCTTATAAGAGCTATATTTTACTGAGCAACTTAAGTTGTTTGAGTATTTTCTAACTCCTATTTAGCAGACTGGTTTTGATCCAGCTCTGGACCTGCTAAGTGCTGACTATCCCCTGTTGAGTCTTTCAATTCAGCAGACTCTACTTGAAGCTCGACCTGTTTGTCAACCCTCCCAGATTCAGATCAAAATTCAGATTCAAATGTTGCCCTCACAAATGAGTTGAGCATAGAGTTTTCATCATAGACTACACTCCTATTGAGTATAAACATGTTTTCAGTTGATGACCATATTCTATACCCCGTAACTCCATCTCCATATCCAACAAATACTCCCTTCTTGGCTCTAGGTTCCAGTTCACCTTCACTGACATGATAATAGACTGTGCTTCCAAAAACCCTTACACCAGAGTAGTCTGTTGACTTTTCTAACCAAACCTCAAGTGGTGTTTTGAGCTTGATCCCAGTGTGAGGCCCTTTATTGATTATATAGCATGATGTGCTAACAGCATCTGCCCAAAATCTTCTTGCTAGACTATAATTAGAGACCAAGCACCTTGCCCTCTCCAGAAGAGTTTGATTCATCCTTTCTACAAAACCATTTTGTTGTGGGGTAATTTCTGACAGTATTGTGTCTAGCAATGCCTTCATTCTTGCAAAATTCATCAAACTTAGACCAACAAAATTCTAGTCCATTATCAGTTCTAAGTCTCTTGATCTACTTCCATGTCTGATTCTCAACCAAAGCCTTCCACTGCTTGAATGCATCACTCTTGTGCTTCATCATAAATACCCAAACCATCCTTGAATAATCATCTATAAAAGACACAAAATACTTGTGACCACCTAGTGAATCCACCCTTGAAGGTCCCCAAGAATCAGAATGGACATAATCAAGTGTCTTTTTTGTGATGTGGATTTCTTTTGGGAACTTTCTCCTATGTAACTTCCCAAACACACAATGCTCACAAAATTCCTGCTCATTGACCTTATGTCCCCCAAGTAGATCGGACTTAGACGGAATTTGTATCCCTCATTCAACAATATGACCCAATTATTAGGAAATCTATGCGGGAACGCAGTGGAATTCAAAAAATTTGATTTCCTTTTACCCAACATCGACTTCGTTTAAGCAATAAACAAATAAACTAGTAGATGTTGGTTACCTTGGTTGATCTAAAAAATCGACGCTTCGACCGTCTAAGGAGAGTAGTTCTGCATAGAGCCGCCAAAGTGTTCGGCCTCTACCGCTAGTCCACACGAACAGCCCGCCGGAATCCTATCATGGATTGCAATTGGAAAACTCCGATTGCTAGACCGGCCTTTTTCCTCTCTCTCCAACTCTCTATAGGATGCTCTTTAGTTTACCCAAGAACTATTAGCTCTTGGAATTGTAATGTACAAAAGAGCTTGACACTCACTTCCTTTATATAGGCAAAGTGGTGCCCCTATAATGAGTGGAGGAGAAGAAAACATTTTTCCCAATAAAATAAGGAAAATCTTCTAAATTGATTTATCTCTCTTATTATAATTAAATTTGCCAATATCTTATATTGAATATAATTATCGTATTACCATAAATCTACTTTTCCAAAATCAATTAATATCTTATATTAATATTATGGTAATCTTATTAATTAAATTGCACAATTCAAATGTATCCTATACAATCAAAAATGGCGTCCCTCTCTCCCCACTAAATTGGGATTTGAGATTCTCTTTAATTAATATAATGCTATGATTAATTAATTTGCAAAATACATGTGTATCAATAGACATATATATTTTCGACACATATACATCATATGTATATTTAATTAATCAACATAATTAATATCTTGTATTATATCTATTCATAATAAATAAATACCACCATATTAATTTACCACTATAACATTTATAGTACGAGATAAACTTTCCTTATTTGGTTATCAACTATAACCACATTTTAATCCAGCTAGATGTTCATATGTGTGTGACCCAATAGGCTTCCGAATATGTTGGCCATAGACACAAAGTGCAATTTACGAAAATGCCCTTCATGCCTAACGATCACGGGATAGCGTCTAGCAACACACCGTGACCCCCAATCATCGGAAGAGTCAAATGCAATGATTACTACCTTTCATGTGAAACAGTTACCGTGTAACTTACAATCCTATCGTTGTAATAATATCCATACGGTCGTACGTCCAGTGTCAAACATTAACGACCGTATCTTATAATTTGGATATCATGCTCTCTCTCTCAAAGTAATTCATTTACTTCCACTTTGCAAAGATTCACGAAAGTAAGACATTCCTTATAAGAAGGCCCTTTCGGATATTCACCCCTACTGATAGGGCACGCGATTCCCAGACGACCAAACATGTATACTCCGTATGCTTCAGTATCAGACCCAATCACTACCGCATGATCGCCTCATGGCTAGGGGAAACTTCAATAGTGTCAAAGCATGACAATCCACACCGAGATGCCATGAAGACTCCAGTCCTAAGGATAATTACACAACTGCCACATAGTGTGACACTTAATGTAAGTGGGTCAGTCTAACGTATGCATTCTTTAATACACGTCCACATACAGTCCAAGTGTCTCTACACTTCGATAGACGAGATCTATCCCTGCCCTTAAAGGCAGAAGACATCTAATACGTGCTAGCCTGTTCATAATATCAATGCCATGTTTAATAGTACATCAGCCTAGAGACATTTAAGAATCAAACTTATTAAAGTGATTAGAGGTCTCATCAACCATAATCGCCTATCTTGGTTTCTCTATCACAGTTTAATACTAAGGACATTATCATATAACAATTCACAATTGGTTCTCTAAAAAACATATATATGACAACAGAAAAGCCATTTAATATATATATAAACATAAAGAAATAGTAGAAATGATCCGACCGGTCAGATCCGGTCCAACCCGATTGGGTTTAGGACACTATTCCAACAATCTCCCACTTGGCCTAAAACCAATCACTCGCACACACAAGACCAAGTTAAAACACAAGAATCTCATGCAATACTCGCAACTAGCCCTAGCCATGAACGGATCGCTATCCATGGGGACTCAGACTATCTTCATATCACGCTCCATATGATCAAGTCAAAGGAACCGCCTCAACACACACATGAATCTCTGACGAGACCCTGGTCCTTGCTTCAAGCAATGAATCCACTTACTATATCAACTATATAGAAAAGGTGGAAGAACCGTATAAGGTTCAGGAATGAACCTTCTAGATCCATGTACTGCTCCCGCTGCGCCTCTAAGGCACTACTGTGTTTTGGCTAAGTTGTAGAGTTTACAGTGACCCATTGGCTAGAACAATTCTAGCTCACTGTATCATTTAATCAAAGTGACTGCAAACCCAGACTGTACCTCTCACTCGCCTTCATAAGTGTCAGGATATACGTCTGTATAACTATATTTATCTGATTCCAAGTTTCGATAAACTAGGAAACCATCCTTAACTTGTTTAAGGATATTCTCGACATTCACCAGATTTACTTTCATACTTGCTCATGACTCTTCATGGACTATGAACATCCGGCATTACCTTTATGATGGTTCCTATCGCAGTAGCGAAGGGAATCTTTGATAAACATAATTATTCACCTCATCTTTAGGAAAAACGTCCTAACATAGATAGATCTAGAAAACACCGCCTAGCAGTATCCCCTGTCGCGATCTATGCTAAACTCTTTTAGTATCACATCTATACAGGTAAACTACAATCTAACAGCAGTTAAATCTATCGCTATAGATTCTTATTTCTAAAAATAAGAACTGCCAATCCAAGTGCTTTCGTAAAGACCTTGAACTACCAAACATTAATTGACTGTGACATGGAGTGATAATTCTCGAGAGAGATATCCAATACCTTACTCAAAAATCGTAACACACTCCCACTATCCTTCTTGCACATTGGGCATATCCTTCTTTTGACTAAATCAAAATCCTTTGATTATCAAACAAAGAAATCCTCTAGGGAAACTTGTTTGAGTCTATAAATGGATCTCATAGGCTCCCATATCAGGTTATCGTCTATGAACATCGAGCAGTTGCCCAACGTCTACTATCTTATAGCCATGATACGAAGCCGTAACAAGCATAGTCCGAATAGAACCGGGCTCGGTGGCAAGATAAAGATAATTACAAGGTTTACACCCCGTACCCTTCAAATTCGTCACTATAGCCTTATGGTAATCATATTACCGTCCATGTCGACCCTTTCAAGAATATTCCCTCTAGGTAAGACATACTAGGTTCACAACCTGGTTGTCACTGATGGAGTCTAAATCAGATCTTATGGCACCTGGCCATATCTCTCAATCTCCCTTTCAAACATTCCTTTATAAGTCGTGAGATATTCATTCTTCAAGATGAACATACCAGTAGTCCTTTCAGGCTTGAGGTTATCCACGGACATATAGAACTTTTGTGTGCACTAAGCAGTGTCCTACACCTCATCGCTATGCGGCGTCTGCTCATGTCCCATTGGTTGAATATATCTTTGTGGTTCTCAAACTCTTTTGAGATCTAATTTACTCCCACTGTTTCTTTTGGAAGAAACACTTCCTTTAGAAGACGGCATGTTTGGAGACAAACATTTTACTCTGCGGACAAGTAAATAATATCCAGCGTGCTAGCTAAGACATTCCACAAAGCTGCTTATGTCATACTAGGCTCCAAACCTTTCTGAATCTGCATATGACAACTTCAAATCATCGGTTAAGATAGATTTGACATTATCCTCTTCCATGTCTAATATGGAATTTATTCAACCTTTATTCTTCGAAACTCGGTTAAGTATAAGGGCACTGTCCCGAAATGGGTAAGGGATACTTCGCATGGCATGCGTCACACCTTTATCATATAAAGTGTTGTTTCCATTTTGGGAACACAATCTAATTGCGTATCCCAAAGATGGTATCCTTCAATGGAAGAATCTTATTCCTTTTCAGATGACTTCTGAAACACCCTTCAGGTATTAATTGCTTCAATCCAATTGAAGATTAATTCCTAAGTAGTTCATCAACCTCATATCCGTACTAGCTTGAACTTTTCAGGCTTTCCGAATTATGCACTTCACTGAGTACACTTGACTATTTCTAAAAATAGTCGTTGAGATTAATAAACAATTATTTTGTGGCATTAATTGTCACAAGCCAACAAACATCGGTATGTTTAGGCTTTGGACAACTTTCTAGATTTTATAATCTTTTCATAAAAGGGTATTTTAGTCATCTTTAGATAAGATACGTATCACCCACATGATTCATAATCACATGGTTCAGACATCATCTGAATGACATTTGATTATACGTTTCTCTTCCAGAGAGTCGACATCTAGAACAACTACAAATATCAAGGATAACAGTCATACAAATACTTAGTTGAGATTTCATCACACATATCAACTATATAGTGGCATCAATCTAGTATGTTAGATTCAGTGACCTTCCAACTTTATCGGAATAACATTTTTTTACAATTGAATATGTCTACTAAATCCTAACAAATAACTGAAAGTATGTTCTTCATAAAAACCGGAATAAAATAACATGTATTTAGTTCCCTTATCAGTTTACTAGATCCAGAACGTGGTAAGTGTTACAACGTTTGCTTCACCTTCCATATCTGTATTTAATCTTTCTAATTTAATCACACTGGCAAGATATCATATATCTAAGAGTTGACTTGAACTTTGATAGATTTATCTCAACTCACTTGCCTAGAATAGAAACTTCAATAAGTTCTCTATTTAAGCACATGCCCTAACTTTCCTTTTTAATCCTTCAAGCACTTGAAAAATGTTTCTTTACTGTAGTCTTCATAAGACTTAAGAAAGATCACAAGAGCCATGTCTTTAATTTCCTTTCATAAAGAAAATATTAAGTTTATTAAATAGTTTAATTAACCTTTTGAATCGTATTCAAAACATTGACTATTTAATTAACCTTTAAGCAATGATAGAATTAAGTCGATACTTAAATCTTACAATTCTGAAAACAACCTTTCCAAAATTAGATGTGTTCATTCTTATCCAACGTTTGAATATCGGATTATCTCAATTTAAAAAATCAGCCAAAATGTAATATAATGATCATACCTTTGTAGCGACTGAAATCTTTTTTGGAAGCACTCCCGGCTAAGTTCGACTCGGAAAATTCCCCACTGCTGCCTCCCGTAGGAGTCTGGGCATCGTATGACAGAATGATCATCTTGGATCGTATCCAATATATGATTAATTCGTTGAAACTTATTTAAAATGATTTAATCATATCATGAGCATCCGCTTTCATTAATAATTAAAGCCTTGGAGTACTCCATCAAATATGTAGTCTCCTTGTCTCCAACTAGTATAGTGGGATTGCTCGTGTCATTGCTTATTTTAAAAGGATTAAAATTGCTTAACCTTATTTGAGAACGTTTCTCAAAAGGTAACAGTCACAATTTGGTTTTTCTAATCGAGAATTAAAAACATAAATATAAAAGTTTGCTAAAACTACAACATAAAAATGAAAATAAAAGAGTGTTGTTGTTTACACACGCAAAATCAAAAATGGTCTTTTGGTTTATGATTTTGCTCCCACTAGTCAACTACTCTCAATTGACTTTCAAGAATCTTTCAAAATTCTTTAGTGGCCAAGATCCCATCTGGTAACCCCGGCCGATTCCCGTCGAGGGCCAATCAACCGGAATAATTCGAAAGGTATGTAACACTTACCAATCACATCTCTATGTGACTCTTGGTGGTTGACTAGTCAACTCTTTAACAATTCACATCTTTATGTGGTAGTCAACCTCTTGCCTCTAGAATAAGACGGTCCTGACGAGGGTCAATCACCGCAATACTCTAGTCATAACCCAATATTCGTGAGATCTCATACGATCATATCTCAATAACGGCGATATACCCGTGGTAGGTCAACTCCCGACGAGGGCCGATCAGTTGGATCCGAATAAAGGCTCTTCACCGTCGCTATAATATTGGGAGACAATATTTCGACTTGATTTTTTTGTTGTGGAAGTATTTACGTAAATTAATTCACTTAATTAATTTTAATTACGGTCTCATCAAATATATCTATCTCTATAGACATACATCCTACACATTTATCTAGATCATGCCTATCATATAAAATAAATACAAGCACAAAATAAATAAATGCGTAAAGTAACCGGTATGATCAAGGACTTTTCCTAGGTGCGGTTTCGAATACAAACTGACGAAACCGCGGGCCACAATCTAAAGGTAGCTGCAATCTTTAATGCTCCATTCTCCAATGGGATCTTTATTTTCTTCTTTCTTTGGTCTTCATCTTCCGCTCCATTCTTGTTACATTTAATCCAATCTAATAAAATAAATACGCCTGCCGCAAACGGGGGGAGCTAACAGGAATGGGATAAATGCAGAAAATAAACTAGGTCACGTTCTTCATAACGGCCTAGGACAATTTTTAAACCAACAGAAAATTAAATCATTCACATCTATCCTATCGGTCGAGTCAATGATCAATCGGAGTCCATATAATCATATTATATCTACTCTATCTAATCCATACAATAACATCTTATGAAAAAGCTAAAATTAAAATTTAACTACTTGCGTCTTAATTAATCAATTAACATTTAATCTATTAAATAATTTTATCCAATCAATTAACTAATTAACATTTAATTAATTAAATGATTTTAATCGAAATAAAATTAACGATTAATTTTAAACGATTTTAATTTTAATTTTAATTAATTAGAACTATTCTAAAAATAAATCAAAATAAAAATTAAGTCTCTTTTGTTTCTTTCCTTTTGATTCCTAATCAAAAGGGATGCCTTTGGTTTCCTAAACCAAAAGGCATCTCCCTTGGCCCTTTCCAAAATCAAAATTTTGAAAAGGGTCTAGGCTTAGGCCTTTTCCAAAATCAAATATTTTGAAAAGTGCCTAGGCCTATTCCAAACAAAATTTGGAAAGGCCAATATTTTGGTTAATATGTCTGGCCACTTTCCAAAATCAAAATTTTGGAAGTGGCCTAGGCCTAGGCATTTTTTCAAATCAAATATTTGGAAAATGCCTAGGCCTATTCCAAACAAAGTTTGGAAAGACCATTATTATTTTAATGCCATGTGGCATCCCAATGGCCCAAACTATTTTAACCTTGGTTAGCCACATGACACAACTAAACAAAGGAGGAATTACCAATCACAACTATGAACCACATTGAATCACAAAATACACAAAACAAAATTTAGAAGATCCGCCAGCATTGACCGGTCAACCGACGCCGGCAGCAGGTTGCCCTGCCGCTGCCGCTGCCGACCAACCGCCGCCGGTGGTGGTGCCGTCGCCAGTCGGCCGAGCACCACCCGATCTCATTTTTTTTCTTTTCATGTATCACTTTTGCGAATCAGTAATATTTCATCTTTTAATTATGTGATAAACGATAAAACTAACTACACAAAATAACATGCTTATTGCTTAAGCTCGAAGCTCGTTCCGATACCACTGTTAGGAAATCTACGCGGGAACACAGCGGAATTCAAAAAATTTGATTTCCTTTTACCCAAGATCGACTTCGTTTAACCAATAAACAAATAAGCTAGTAGACGGTGGTTACCTTCATTGATCTAAAAGATTGACGCTTTGACCGTCTAAAGAGAGTAGTTCTGCATAGAGCCGCCCAAGTGTTCGGCCTCTACCGCTAGTCCACACGAACAACCCGCCGGAATCCCATCATGGATTGCTATTGGAAAACTTCGATTGCTAGACCGGCCTTTTTCCCCTCTCTCAAACTCTCTATAGGATGCTCTCTATTTTACACAAGAACTAGTAGCTCTTGGAATTGTGATGTACAAAAGAGCTTGACACTCACTTCCTTTATATAGGCAAAGTGGCGCCCCTATGATGAGTGGAGGAGAAGAAAACCTTTACCCAATAAAATAAGAAAAATCTTCTAGATTGATTTATCTCTTTTATTATAATTAATTTTGCAAATATCTTATATTGAATATAATTATTTTATTACCATAAATCTATTTTTCCAAAATCAATTAATATCTTATATTAATATTATGGTAATCTTATTAATTAAATTGCACAATTCAAATGTATCCTATACAATCAAAAATGGCGTCCCTCTCTCCCCACTAAATTGGGATTTGAGATTCTCTTTAATTAATATAATGCTATGATTAATTAATTTGCAAAATACATGTGTATCAATATACATATATATTTTGGGAAATTAGGGATAATGACACAATCTGGAATATTTTTTATTAACAGGACAGCTACATATTTTTTATAGGGAGAATGACAACTGTATAATTTTTATAGCGAGAAGGACAAACAGTGAATCCCGAAAATCAGTGAATTTCCCCAGTGAATCCCGAAATCAGTGAATTTCGACAGTGAATCCCGAAAATCAGTGAATTTCGACAATGAATTTTGAAAATTAGTGAATTTCAACAGTGAATTTCGAACATAAGTGAATTTCGACAGTGAATAAATAGTTTTGTCCTTTATGCAAAAGTTTCAAAAGACTGTCCTTCTACTCAATTGATGAAATATTTATGTCCTTCTCCCTCATTCCCCCTATATATTTTCGACACATATACATCATATGTATATTTAATTAATCAACATAATTAATATCTTGTATTATACCTATTCATAATAAATAAATACCACCATATTAATGTACCACTATAACCTTTATAGTACGAGATAAACTTTCCTTATCTGGTTATCAACTATAACCACATTTTAATCCGGCTAGATGTTCATATGTGTGTGACCCGATAGGCTTCCGAATATGTTGGCCGTAGACACAAATTGCAATTTACGAAAATGCCCTTCATGCCTAACGATCACGGGATAGCGTCTAGCAACACACCGTGACCCCCAATCATCGGAAGAGTCAATGCAATGACTACTACCTTTCATGTGAAATAGTTACCGTGTGACTTACAATCCTATCGATGTAATATTATCCATACTATCGTACGTCGAGTGTCAAACATTCACGACCGTATCTTATAATCTGGATATCATGCTCTCTCTCGAATTAATTCATTTACTTCCACTTTGCAAAGATTCATGAGAGTAAGACATTCCTTATAAGAAGGCCCTTTCGGATATTCACCCCTACTGATAGGGTACGCGATTCCCAGACGACCAAACCAAACATGTATACTCCGCATGCTTAAGTATCACACCCAATCACTACCGCATTATCACCCCGTGGCTAGGGGAAACCTCAATAGTGTCAAAGCATGACAATCCACACCGTGATGCCATGAAGACTTCGGTCCTAAGGATAATTACACAACCGCCACATAGTGTGACACTTAATGTAAGTGGGTCAGTCTAACCTACGCATTCTCTAATACACGTCCACGTACTGTCCGAGTGTCTCTACACTTTGATAGACGAGATCTATCCCTGCCCTTAAAGACAGAAGACATCTAATATGTGCTAGCCTGTTCATACTATCAATGCCTTATTTAATAGTACATCAGCCTAGAGACATTTAAGTATCAAACTTATTAAAGTGATTAGTGATCTCATCAACCATAATCACCTATCATGGTTTCTCTATCACAGTTTAATACTAAGGACGTTATCATATAATAATTCACAATTGGTTCTCTAAAAGAACATATATATGACAACAGAAAAGTCATTTAATATATGTATAAACATAAAGAAATAGTAGAAATAATCCGACCCGGTCGGATCCGGTCCAACCCGATTGGGTTTAGGACACTATTCCAACACCAATCTCACATGCCACAGCTTGGTAAGCTGTGACTGGTGAACCTCTGATAATGCCACATCAGCAGAACCTGATACAATACACCATTGCAAAATGTACAATGTCCCATGTCTGATACCTTTTAGTATCACAGTTGAACCATTATAGACATTCACCACTCCATCTTCACCCCTGAACTTGAACCATTTGCTGTCTACTACACTAAGTGATATCAAATTTTTTATCATCTGTGGTATATGTCTAACCTCATTTAGTGTGCAAAATTTACCATCATGTGTCCTCAATTGAACAGATCCAATCCCAACTATTTTTCAGACCTTGCTTTTAGCCATAGCAATATGGACTCCATCCACCTACTGAAAAATTGAAAACCACTCTTGGACATACACGATAAGATGCCCAGTGTCCAGAATCGACACATCCATGTGCCCTGCTGACTCTGAAACTGCTAAGGCCAGATCATCTTCAGAGTTGGTGTCTTGTTCTTCCAAAGCAAAATTACCCTACTGAGTACCATGCTGCTTCTTTCTCTTTGGACATTCATTTTTCCAATGTACCTGCTCCATGCAGTAGTTACGGACATCCTTAGCTTTAGGACCCTTGGAACTTCTCTTGGATTTCTTCTTTCTAGAATTTCCTGATCTTCTGCTGACTCTATTGGCCACCAGTCTGGTAGGCAGATTGTCTATCCCAGAACCAGATGCTTTATGGCATAGCTCTCGAGCATGGAGTGATGATGTCACATCCTCTAATGATACTGAGTCCTTCCCAACAATAAAGGACTGCACAAAGTTCTTATATGATGCATGAAATGATACAAGTAGGATCAACGCTGCATCTTCAATCTTCACATCCACATTCCATAGGTCAAGCAATATTGTGTTCAACTAATCTAGATGATCCCTCAGCTAAGTGCCCTCATGCATCCTTAGACTGAACAGACGTTGTTTCAATAACAACTTGTTGGTTAGATACTTTGTCATATACAGACTCTCAAGCTTTGGACCACAGCTTCTCTGTTGTGTCCTCTTCAGAAACTTCTGTGATAATATCATCTAACAAGCACAATATAATTGTTGAATGCGCTCTCTCCTCTAGACTGGCTCTCTCAAAAGCACTTCCTTCTGTTGATTTTGACCAGGGACCCCAATCTCTGTTGTTTCAACAAAGCACGCATCTTGATCTGCCAAAGACTAAAATTGTTTTTTTCCTGTAAACTAGTCAATCTTGACATTTAAAGCAGGCATCTTTCTCACTAGAAAAGCTTGCATAGATCCCAAATCCTAGCGTCAATTATGACCTTGGTGCTAATTTACCTCGCTTAAAACAGATAAACAGATTTCCTGATGAACCTCACTCTAATTTTAGTTTTCTATGACGGATCGATCAAGAAGTGATGGTGATTGTGAGTAACTATAAACAATTAACAAGTAAACAAACACAGAAACAAGAAGAACAGATTTAACATGGTTTTCGACAATGTAACGACTACTCCACGTACGAACAATGATTAATTTATTATCACGAGAAAGTTACAATTTACAACGATTACAGATGGTATTTATAGCCTTTGGAATCCAACCCTAACCGACTAAACAGCCAAACCATATAATGACTTAAATATCTCAGAAGTAATCTTATCCAGAACGGAAAACAATGCATACATGTTCCCTAATATCACTGAGAACGAACTCACCAAACCATACTCCGCAGATGATCAGTCTACTGAGTTCATTCAGTAGAACACCAGACTCAGTAGATGCTTCATTCACTGCTGACCAGACCACAACTTCCCAAGACTCAGCTGAGTATCACACTCAGCTGACCAAACTCAGCAGCATAGTTTAAGTCACCATTACAAAAGTTGTTTTTGAAATAATTTTATTCAAGTAATATTCGCAAAGTTTAACTTAATTATCCGTAGAGAATCACAAATTCCCAAACAAAATATTAGTAAGAGCATGCCTTCTTTTAGAAAAAAATAAAAATATAAAATTCTGAAGCTGTTGAATATTAAATGTAGTTTGTTTATGAATAATTATTCACTGATTCTATCAGATGCATGATTGAATATTAAATGTAGTTTGTTTATGAATAATTATTTATAAATAGTTTCCATGTTTAAACTGAAGTATTTGTCCTGACAAACTAAAACATATACACTTAAGTGAAACCCTCTCCTACGAATTATTTTATGCTTAACTCAAATGGCTCCTCGATTAATATCCCTAGAAACTTAAGTAGCGGTATCGTTCTCCGTAATGATCAAGGTAGTTTTGGTTCATGCATGCTCAGCTTTTCTTGGAACTTCCAACAATTTTGAAGCTGAAGTTAAAGCGTTCTACTATTGTGTGGACAATTATACCAGGAATGATATCGTACACATATTGTTGAAGTGAAATCTTTCGTCCTCTATTCCATTTTACATGATGACAAGCCGCTTCCCTGGGAGAACAAGACTTTCTTTATCAAACTCATCAGATTATTCGTGCTCATGGTTACACCATTTAGTATATCTATAGAGAAGAGAATATAGTTGTGGAGTACTTAGCTAAGTCCTCTAGTTCCACTGGCTTATCCTATCAATATGAGAATCACACACCTATTCCTTTGAAGTTACGCCTTCTTATTCTTCACGATAGACTTGGATTGTCTGTTGTTCGCTGTTGGAGATATAAGCCAAATCTTATGTAATGGGAGCTTGAAACATGTGTTGAAACAGTGAACTTTAGCGCAAATTTCGGATACACTCAGAGAGATTCACTGGAATCTTATTACATCTAAAAATACTACTCACTGAGTAAATGATGTTTGGCATTGTAATCACAAGATTCGGATATCGGATAAATGAGAAATTAATGCCCAAATTTGGTTGAAAAAGTTGTAAAAGAAGGGAGTTGAAGGGAGAACCTCACTCCATTCTCCAACATTGAAAACCTGAGTGTTGGGAACTCAAGTAATAAGAACTTGAGTTTCTCTTATGGATGTGCCCCAACGGGAAAAGCACTTTTTTGCAAGAGGGAGGACTTAGATAATACCACACGCGCGTGCAGGCGCTCTACTACCGCCGTTGTCTGTTCGGCTGGGATCGGGTGTTGCTATTAATTTTTTGGACAAAATTTATGTTTGAAATTAACCAAAAATTAAATTTTTTTAACACATGGCATATGATTGAGTCATCCGACCAATCAAAATTCTAGAATTCGTGTGATTGATCGAGTCATCCGACCAATCAAAATTCAGACGACACGTCATCCGACCAATAAGAAGTGGGGTTGTGGTCAGCCACCTAGTCAAACATGCTAAGATGACTTTTATTGAGGGAAAAGTCAGCCGACTTGTCTCATATGGCCAATCAAATTCAAGCATTGGCTTCTTTTATAAAGAACCCCATGGATGAAGGTTAGAGCATTGAATTTTCTCTTGTGTCTTCCACTACAAGGATTCTCTCATATAGTTCTAGTTCTTGAGTCGAAGAGAAGTCGGAGCACTCTATAAGTTCACCGGAGCTTGGATTTTTGAAGTGCCTCTAAATCCGAGACGTGAAGCCGTTGTATCTTGGAAGACAATTGCTACTACTGTGGACACCATACTGAAGCAATTTGTCTTAAGGAATGAGTAACTTACTCACCTCGGTTTGATCTGTAGTCCTTCATTTTATGAATTGTACTTTTATTTTTCCATACTAAGAAAGAAGGCCTTGACTTATTTGACACATACTAAGAAGATGTTGACAAGGAACTTCGATATGAAGGACCTATGAGTAGAAGATGTGATACTAGAGATTAAGATCTCTTGTTTATTTGAAGGACTTGTGTTGTCACATACTCATTATATTGAGTCTGTCTTAAAAATATTCAATGTTTTTAATGAAATTCCGTGAGAACTCCACTTGACCTAAGTGTGCACTTAGTCAAGAATAGAGGTGAACCAAAGTAGATCAATTGAGATATTCTCAAGTGATTGGATGTTTCATGTACATAACCAACTGTACACGACAAGACTTAGCATGTGATGTGAATAAACTGATTAGGTTTACGAGTAATCCAGACCATAATCATTGGAAAGGCTTAAATAGGTTGTTGATGTACATGAAGTACACTCTGAGTATGGGAATACGATATACAAGATATCCAGCATACTGTGATTCCAATTGGATATCATATATGAATGATTTATATTCTACTGATGGATACTTATTCACGATTGGTGGTGGTGCTGTGTCCTGGAAGTCTAAAGACAAACGTGCATAGCTTGTTCCACAATGGAAACGGAATTTATAGCATTGGCCTAAGCCAGTGGCTGCTATCAGCATACACTACGATAGTCAGCTGGCTATAGGAAGGGTACAGAGTAGTATATATAGTTGTAAGTCTCAACACATATGCCGTATACATAATACAATTAAAAAATTGATATCTAATGTGTGATTTCCATCGATTATGTACGGTCCAAGGAGAATCTTGAGGATATGCTTACCAAAGGTGTAGCTAGAGATCAGATGTCAATATTGAAAAACCAAATGGGACTGAAGCCTACGTTGACGGGTGATCCCAAGATCTTAGTCAAAAGGGACAACTAAGTTATAAGGAACAGTCTAGCACTTACCCATTATTTAGAATAAAAGTGTTGTCTGTAGAGGGTGTGAGGTTAAGCATAGCTTCTAATGATTCCTATATCTTAATATTCAAGTGGGGTATGGAAGTGTACTCTTGATAATAGGTCACCTATGTAAGTGAATAGAGGGGCCGCTTCTATGAGAAATTTGAGGCTTGAATTCTCTAAAGCACTTTCTGAAACCAAGTATTGTCCAGGGCCAAGATGGACACAACCATGAGAAACGAAAGGTGCTAGTGGAAATATTGTGTGAGTTTTATTGTCTTGGTTTACATTAAAGGCCGAACAATTCAAAACCTAGTTCACTGATTAGCCGAGTAAATCCGATAGTACTTAACTAAGGAAGGTTCAAGGCCAGAAGCTACCTCTCTTGATGCAATATTTTTCCGTCTGACTTCTCTTGAGAGTCTTCATTTGCATTTGCATTAATTCACATTCATATGGAGGATTTTGGAGATATAAGCCAAATCCCATGTAATGGGGGCTTGAAACATGTGTTGAAAGTGTCAACTTTAGCCCAAACTTCGGACACGCACTAGTGAGATTCAACGGGAGCCTATTACATATAAAAATACTACTCACATAGTGGATGATGTTTGGCTTTGTTATCACTCGATTTGGACATTGGGTGAATAAGAAATTAATGTCTAAAGTTGATTGAAAAAGTTATAGGAGATGGGAGTTGAAGAGAGAACGTCACTCTATTCTTGCACATTATAATCTTGAGTGTTGGGAACTCAAGTAATAAGAGCTTGAGTGTCTCTTATGGATGTGCCCCAAGGGGCAAAGCACTTTTGTGCAGAAGTGAGGACTTAGATAATTCTCTACAAGCGCGCGTGTCGCCGCCGTCTATCCGTCCAACTCAGCTCAGCTCGGACGTTTGCGGCACTAAGTGTTGATATTAATTTTTTTGGAAAAGATTTCTTTATAAAAATTAACCAAAAATTAATTTTGTAACACATTGCATTTGATTGTGTCATCTGACCAATCATAATTCTAGAATTCATGTGATTGAATCATCCAACCAATCATAATTCAGACGACATGTCATCCGACCAATCATAAGGAAGGATGAGGTCGGCCACCAAGTCAAACACGCGAGGATGACTTTTCTTGAGGGAAAAGTCGGCCGACTTGTGTCATATGGCCAATCAGATTTGAGCATTGACTCCTCATCTCCACTATATAAAGAACTCCAGAGATGAAGGTTAGAGAATCGAATTTTCTCTTGTGTCTTCCACAACAAAGAATCTCTCACATAGTTCTATTTCTTGAGTCGAAGAGAAGTCGGAGCACTCTGTAGTTCGCCGGAGCTCAGATTTTTGAAGTGCCTCTAAATTCAACATGTGAAGCCATTGTATCTTGGGAGAAAGTTGCTACTACCATGGGCACCATAACGGAGCAATTTGTCATAAAGAAAGAGTAAATTACTCGTCTTGGTTTGATTTCTAGTCCTTTATTTTATGCATTGTAGTTTTATTTTTCCATCATTTCGAGTCACATATGTACTGTAATAGTTATTTTTTTATATCTATTTCTCTATTTTCTGTTTTCGTTTTTCCATAATTACATTCGATAATTAAGGATCTCTTTCGTAAATCACTCCCATTCGCCATGTCAAACGAAGATGAATTACAGGGAAGCACTCTTCAATTTTTTGAAGAGTGCAAACTAGGTTGTCTCTATCCCTACTACATCTTCATTAAAAAAAAAATTCTGGTTTATATGCCATATCACCACGGTTTGTTACAAGAGAACAATTTTACGTATGTGGAATGGAACAAATCTTGGAGTGCCGACTCATCAAGTCACTTTCACCGGCCGTTATTTAAAAACCGCACAAAGGGAAATAATACTCGAATTGGAAGGATGCATGGAGCATCTCTTTGGAAGCAACCTATAATTTATTGAATGGTGTAAACCATGTGTTATGTTATTTGTTTTATAGCACTTTGATCTTCGTGACCAATTCGAGGCTGGCCCTATTCATCTTCCTCGTGTCATGTGAGTTTGGAGGCACCTTTGACACTCATCAATTAAACTATTCATAACCTTGACGTGGCTAGTCAAGCTTTCTTTCAAGGCGGAGGATTCTAATCACAAGTGAAGTTTTTTTTTTTTTTTTTTTTTTTTTTGCAATTCCATTGTACTTTGGGGGTCGTTTTTTATTTGGAAACATAGGGTGTTGTACTCTTTCTTATTAGGCATTAATACCCGTATATATTGCATTAATTGTAAATATCATAGATTGATTCTCTTCCGTATTTATGTTTATTCTGTAATTAGTGTAGATCATCTAGAGTATTCTCTTGAACACAATATATATACTGTACCCAATTGTGAATAATAGATATACACATTATTATTATTTCCTATCATGGTATCAGAGCACTAGAGTCCTGGCACTCTCCTTCTTCTTCCTGCTTCCCGTTCCCTACTCTGTTCCTTCCATCATCGTCCAACCATGTCTACAGCCACCTCAAAAATCTCCTCCGCCGTTCCTGCTGATCCCAGCCTCTCTATTATTCCTCTATCCCCTGTCCAAACACCCATTAAATTAGATAATACCAATTACTTGGCCTGGCACCTGCAATTTGAATCGCTACGACCGCCTATGACCCGCCTTGGATACATCAACGGCGAGACCGTCTGTCCTCCGGCGACAATTACTGATGCTAAAGGAACTCGACCCAACCCTGCTCACTCTACCTGGAATCGCCAAGATAAGTTTATCCTCAATACCATTCTTGGGTCTCTTACTCAACACAATGCTTCCTTGATTTCACAGGCTAAAACATCACAGCAGGCTTGGAAGATTTTGGCTGATACGTTTGCAAATCCGTCACGGGGACGCGTTAAACAATTACAACATCACCTCCGATCTATGACCAAGGGGTCTCAATCGATTTCCCAATATATGCACGCAGTCAAGACCAAATCAGACGAATTAGCATCTCTCGGGGCATCTCTTCACCCTGAAGATCTCATTGATCAAATTCTGTATCACCTTGGTGACGAATACACCGAATTGGTTCGAGCGGTCCAAGCACGAGACACTCCCATCTCCTTCGATGAACTACATGAGAAGCTCTTGAATTTTGAGGCCGGATTGTTGGCACAAACCGTTCCTGCTCCTGCTCCTGTTCCGCACTCCGCGTTTCCGGCATACCAGAATTTCCAACGTCCTACTTCTCCAACTCCATAGCACACTCTTTCTGTTAACAGCCCAGCCCCCAGCAGACCCACTCAAAGCCGACCCCCCTTTATTTCTGATTCAGCTCGTCCACAGTATTAGCCACGTCCCTATTTGGGAAAATGTCAATTTTGCGGTGTACAGGGCCACTCTGCTAAACGATGTCCCACTTATCCCTTTTTCCAACAGATGGTCGGCTCTCAATCCTCACGACCTCGTCCTCAAGCTCACCCTGCTCAGGCCGAACCCACCTCATGGCTCTTAGACAGTGGAGCCTCGCATCACATGACATCGGACCTAAATCTGCTAGCCTTGCACGAGCCATATCATGGTCCTGACGGTATCATCATTGGTGACGGGCGTGCTCTGCCTATCACGCACACTGGTTCTGCCACCTTACCCTCTCCTAATTTTATGTTTCATTTATCGCATGTCTTATGTGTTCCTCAGCTTTCTCGTAACCTATCATCAATGTCTAAATTTTGTGAGGATAATAATGTCGTTATTGAATTTTTATGTGACTCCTTTTTGGTGAAGGACCCGAAGACAGGTCAACCCTCCATCAGGGACCTTGTAGAGATGGCATTTATCTTTGGTCTCCTGCTCCAATTCTAGCATTTTCAGCAAATAAAGCGTCCACAAACGTTTGGCACTCCCGTTGTGGACATCCCGCTCTTCCTGTTATTACGTCTATTATTACAAATAATTGTTTGGACACTACTTCTGCTCTTTTTTTGCATTGTGATTCGTGCTTAAGTAATAGAAGTCATTGCTTATCATTTTATGATTCTACTTTAACTTCTACCCGACCCCTAGAATTAATTTATTCTGATGTATGGACCGCACCCGTATATTCTGTTGATGGTTTTAAATACTATGTCCTCTTTGTCGATCATTTTACTCACTATATTTGGCTTTACCCGCTTCGACACAAATCCGATGTCCTCACCATCTTTCACCAATTTAAGTCTCTCGTTGAGAATTATTTCACCACTTCGATTAAAATTTTATTTTCCGATAATGGTGGCGAATTTATTAAGTTATGACCTTTTCTTTCGACTCATGGCATTACCCACCTCACTTCACCCCCACACACCCCTCAACATAATGGCATGGCTGAACGTCGGCACTTACATATTATTGAAACTGCCCTTTCCCTCCTTCACCACGCTTCACTACCCTCCACCTATTGGTCTTATGCTGCTCTCACCGCTGCTTACCTCATCAATCGCATGCCCACCAAAACCCTCAACATGCTCACTCCCTATGAAAAACACTTCTCTACCCCTCCCAACTACAATAAACTCCGAGTGTTTGGCTGTCTCTGCTATCCTTGGTTAAAGCCTTACAACCATCACAAACTTGAACCTTCCTCCGTCTCATGTGTTTTTTTGGATATTCCCTGACCCAAAGTGCCTATCATTGTCTCGATCTTTCCTCAGGCCGGTTGTATGTTTCCCGTGATGTAAAATTTGTTGAAAATGTTTTCCCGTTTGCCTCCCGTCCCACCCCCTCCTCTAACGGTCCATCTCCTGATGCATGGTTCTCCACTCCACCCACAACCCTACCTCCCCCTGTCGTTTCTGCCACCCCACCCGACCCATCTCCTGCCACTCCTCCTACTCTTCCCTCACCCGACCTTTTTTCTCCCATAGCATCCTCCCCTCCTTCCTCCGCCCCTCCTTCCGCCCCTCCTTCCCCGGCCCCAACCCTTCACCCTATGACTACTCGGGCCCGGAACAATATCTTCAAACCTCGCACTCTTCTTAACCTCCATGCCAGCCTTGATTTTAAGTACTCTAACACTGAACCAACTACTGTTAAACAAGCTTTACAAAGTACCCACTGGCGCAAAGCTATGTATGATGAGTTTGATGCCCTTGTTCATAATGGCACGTGGGAACTAGTGCCCCCCCGATCCCTCCCTTAATGTGGTTGGCTGCAAATGGATTTTCAAGATTAAGCGTAAACCTGATGGTTCCATTGACCGGTATAAAGCTCGTTTGGTTGCTAAGGGGTTCACGCAACGCCCCGGGGTTGATTATTTTGATACTTTCAGTCCGGTTGTTAAGCCAACTACTGTCTGTCTTGTTCTCAGTTTGGCTATAGCCTTTCAGTGGTCTTTACGGCAGCTCGATGTTAATAATGCTTTTCTGCAAGGTTCACTCACCGAGGATGTCTTTATGGCCCAACCTCCGGGCTTTGAAGACTCGGATGCTCCGAATCATGTTTTTAAACTCCACAAGGCCATTTATGGCCTCAAGCAGGCTCATCGGGCCTGGTACCAGGAACTGAAATCCTTTATTCTTACGCTTGGATTTTCTAATTCTACCGCGGATTCTTCATTATTTTTGTATCACTCTGGCACCATCCTTACGTTGTTACTTGTCTACGTGGATGATATTATCATTACAGGCAGTGCCTCTATGCATATTCATCGTGTTATAGATTCTCTTGGTCACAGGTTCTCCATCAAGGACTTAGGTCCATTATCTTACTTTCTTGGCGTTGAGGTCCACCACAACTCACATGGGCTTCTCCTCACACAACACCATTATATCCTTGATTTATTACACAAGACTAACATGCAGGATGCAAAGGCTGTGGCTACCCCTCTACCCTCAGACGCTATCACTCTTATGCTTGCTACGGCTGAACCTCACCCTGATGTGTCCCAGTATCGTCAGACTCTTGGTAGTCTCCAATACTTACTCTTCACTCCTCTGGATCTATCCTATGCAGTCAATAAATTGTCTCAATATATGCATGCCCCCACCGTCAACCATTGGGCATTAGTTAAACGTTTGCTTCGGTATCTTGCTGGCACCACCAATGAGGGTCTCCAATTATTTGCCTCATCCACCCCTCACCTACATGCGTTCTCTAATGCTGATTGGGGTGGTAACAAAGAGGATTATTCATCTACCAGTTGTTTTCTTGTCTTTCTTAGGCGGAACTTAATCTCATGGAGCTCTAAAAAGCAGTCCTCAATTGCCCGTTCCTCAACTGAAGCTGAATATCGTGCTGTTGCTGCCACTACGGCTGAACTCAACTGGCTGACCTACCTCCTTCGGGATCTTAATTGGCTTCTCATCCACCCCGGTCCCGGTCATATTTTGTGATAATGTTGGTGCCACGCAACTCTCGGCGAACCCAGTCTTCCACTCTCGCATGAAGCATGTTGCAATTGACTACCACTTTATTCGTGATCGTGTTCGAAAGGTCCGGTTCGAGTTTCCCATGTGTCCACCACGATCAACTTGCGGATGCTCTCACGAAGCCCCCGCCGCGGTCCTCGTTCCAACAATTCAAATACAAGCTTGGACTTCACTCTCGCCGTCCAGCTTGAGGGGGCGTATTAGGCATTAATACCCGTATATATTGCATTAATTGTAAATATCATAGATTGATTCTCTTCCGTATTTATGTTTATTCTGTAATTAGTGTAGATCATCTAGAGTATTCTCTTGAACACAATATATATACTGTACCCAATTGTGAATAATATATATACACATTATTATTATTTCCTATCATTTCTTAGGCATAGGATTTTCCCAGATCAGGTTTTCAATGCATAAGTTTAAATTAGGCAGGGCTATGCTTCGTCTACGTAATGTGGTATAAGGGGATGGCCGGGATACGACTTTGTACGAACCTTTTCTATATTTCTTAATAAAAGGCTTCATTCATTAAATAATCGCTTCAAGATTGACTACATATTTCTATAATATAGGCCTAAAAAATTCGAGGCATTTAAACTAGTATGACTATAATCATTTGACCCCTCGACTTTTTTTTTATTTAATAAATCGGCCCCTTAGTTAACTAAAACGTACCTTATAGGCCTCCCAGGAAATAAAACGAAAAATTTGGCTCTTTTGGAGAATTTTCAGGAATATGCTTTGGAATATTCTACCTGGTGGCACAGGTTTGAAATTGCTTTAAAGGGTAAAAATGTCCACCGACGAGTTCAACCCTAATCCTCTTACTTCTCTTTCCTACATCATCTCCGCCGCTGCTAAAATTGTGCTACTACCATGTCTGTTAATATTTATAGGCAAGAGGCCTAAAAATATAAGAAGTCCATTCTTCCTCATATTTTATAGGAAAATAACAACGATGTCTTGTGCTTTAAAAATTCTTCTGAAAAGATTATGGTTCGAACTATAGATCATCGATCATGGCATATCATTTATTCTGGGTCTTCATATATAGGTAATCTTCAATTGTTTTTGTTTTCTCCTTTTATCCATTGTACTAGTTGGTATTTAATCAAATTTCTGAGAACAACAAAATCTAGAAACACAAGTAGAATAATTCATCAAATTTATATGGAAAATGATAATTTTTGTTTTTGGTCGTTAGAAATGTATATTTCTTGCCTCATATGTGTTGCGAATCTGAAATTTTATCACATATTTTTTACACCAAGTAAAGCAGTTTCCACTGTCTTCATAACGGAAGTGTTTTCCAGGAAAACATAGGTTTTAAGGATCTTGTTGTTTGATTCACCAGATCCCCTTGTTTTGTCTGCCTTTCGTTGTAATTTGGAATCTTGCTGTTTGTCAAATGTGGATCTTTGTGTTTTTTAATGCTTGTTTTTTGAATTAGAATGCTTCTAGTATCAAATGTGGATGTATGTCTCGTTGAGCTGTTGGTTCAGAGAATCCCTTGCCTAATGTTTAAAACAATTTGGACCATAACCAAAACAGACCTCAACCTATGTGTTTCAAATTTTGTTGATTATATAATGATACACTAGAATCCAGAGTCGGGTAAATGAGTGATGGCTAGAATCATCTTTCTATCTTTGTCTTTTTCAGTGATCTGTTTTCCATTTTTGATTAATTACATTCTGCATTTATGCTTTGCTGATTTAGGTATCGAGCAGCAGCGGGCGACGGTGGTTTGCACATTTCGTGAGTTTGGTGGTCACAACATATGACGGGAGGCATAATCACGAAGTTCCTACACCCCGCAACAACAGTCACAATTACTCGGGTGTGTACAACATTAATCCTCCTAATCAATCTACGTGACCAAGGCTCTGGATATGGAGCCACAAGCAGCTAAATGTGAATATAAAGAGAACCTTGTATTCTCTGATTGCCAATGCTTGACAGATTGTGTATTATTTCTACTTGACAAATGGACAACAAATGGATTCCGAAGAGGTTTATGCGATTCCTGTAGGTTCACTCATTTGCTGCCAAAATGCAATCAACAACCTTGGTTGATGATCCGTCTTGTACGCTATCCTAAAGATGCATAACATTAAAGTGACAATACAAATATTACTAACCAGTAATGAAATGATCTTTAAACTCTTGAGAAAACGGAGAGAACCTAAAACTCAATAATTACCCTTTCGAATATAGATGCCTCAAATTCTCTGCCGACGGTGGCGGTGCTTCAAATTCAAGCAGTAGCAGCGAATCTCCATAGTCTAGCAGTATTTTATTTTCTGATGCCTTTCTGTACCGTACTATTGTGGGTCGTTTTCAATATCTTAGTTTTACTCGGCCTGACATGGCCTTTGTTTTCCACAAAGTCAGTAAATTCGTGCATTCTCCTACCGGGGCACATTGGATGGCGCTCAAACGAATTCTTCGTTAACTCAAACGTATTATTCTCCAACTCCTCTTCGCTTACCTTGCAAGTTTACAGTGATGCTGATCGGGTTGCTGACCTTAATGATCGCCGTAATGTGAGTGCATACAGTATTTTTCTTGGCTCTAATGCTATCAGTTGGTGCACAAAACAACATCAAACAGTCTCCAAAAGTGTCGCCACTACTACAATATATGGATATTAGGACACTAATATTACGGCATTTTGTTACAAATGCCCCATTATGTTGCTGAAGGGGCGTTTCAATCTATTAGTGCATTTAGCTACAGTACAAGTTATAATTTTTAGGGGGAAGGGGCCACAAGGACAAAAAAATTAATAAATGGGTCTGGAAAGCCAAAAGTAACATTTTCATGATTATAAAGGACAAAAATCACAATTGTTACTTTAAAATTGTTATTTCACGTGTTAATGTTACTTTGTGTTTCACAATTGTTACATCATATTTACTCTATTCCACATTTGTTACTTCATATTTGTTACTTCATAATTGTTACTTTTGTCCTTATTAAATTACAGTTTCCTTCTATCCCGATTTTTTGATAATTTTGTCCTTCTAGACAAAAATCTATAATTTTTATTTTTATATTTATTCCTACTTCCGGTATAGGCGTTTGTAAACGACCCAACAGCTACTTCCATATTTTATTTTGATTTTTTTGCTCACTGAAAAATAAGCGGTAAATGTCCCGCCTTCACCAATTTTCCCCAATATCCAACATAACCCGCCTCCTCCACCATCAAATATTAGTAAAAAAAAACCAAAACTTCTCTCTCTTCAAACTTCTCTAAAAATTCCTCCGCCTAATTGTCACGAATTGAACAATTAACCGGATGAATTAACAGAAATTAGGGATAAAGGAGAGGAGAAATCGGGGACGAAGGAGAAGAATTTTATTGATAAGGGAGAAGATCAGACTATTACATTCAACATAACCCAATGACACCTGTTTTACACCCTTATATAGCTAACGACTAAGCTGGCGTCACTTTCTAGGTAGATGACATCATAAACCGCCTAATACATAAATTCGAAAATACATATAAAAATTATAATAAAAGGTGATATCGTGACATATCCTTCCCCTCAACAACCACCTTGTCCTCAAGGTGGTGAGATAAAAAAACCCAAACAGGACCGGGATCACAAACAAAGTTCTTCAAAACAGCAGCTGTCACAAAAATAAAAGCTTTACCACAACCCCAATGATGTTTCCAAAGGCATAACAATTTGAAGGTCCTGAGCATTTCTTTGTGTGGGCTCATTGCTGTCACATAGGCACTATGTTGTAGACCACTGATAAAGTTGAAGTACATATCACCATCCCAAATTCGAGCCAATGTCGGGTTTAGACTTTTGTGATTGAGGTTGAAATTCTCCAAAATGACAAGCACGAATATCCTCATAGAAACAACAAAATATTCCAATATCCCCACGGTATCATCTGCTACACTATCTTTGAAAGCAAACCGGCTGATCAATGTAAATAAGCTCTCTATGTGGTGGTTGTATGCATGGTCGTATAGAGACTCAAAAGAATGATAAATGATTGCTAGAACATTTCCACCATCCGCACTCTTAATCCTGCCAATATCATGTAATGAAGCCAATAGTAAGCTCCATAGTGTTGAAAGGTTTTTGGGATCTAAAACACTCTTTTCAACATTGCCTATCATTATCAGCCCAATTATCTCCAATATAGTATATGCAAATTCTCCAAGCATTTTCATCGTTCTTGTCACAATCATTCATGATGCAATCATAAGCATTTTTGTTCTACAATATTCATTCTCCTTGTCTAAGCCATTCTTGAAACTCTTATGAGTGCAAACATGGAAAATGAACACAAAGCAACTACATCTGATGGTCTTATCTTGCCTATCAAAAATTTATTACAAGCAACCATACTCCATATGAATTGTGTGACACCAACAATGAAGGAACGATCTTCGGTCTCCATCCTATAAGGTGTTGATGCAACCCGTAACACAGCAACAACTTCTTGATCATACCTTTGAAGCAATCTCTTTGAGCCAACCAAGATATCCACCCATTTTCTTGTAATAGCTGCCACCCTCAAATTCATTTGGTTGTCCAAGCTCCTATAGCTCATGATAGACTGTAAAAATCCTTGCAATTCGACTATTCTTACAGATTGCCCATTAGGTGAAATGTTAATGAAGAAGATCAAAACAGTATCGTTGTCAAAGGCGCACATTTCCCAATCAGTCATATTTCCTATGGTCCTTGCATAAATCATCCTAGAACAAGTAGTAGAATCAAGCTTCTCTTTATATACCACTATATCCTTTGATTGGTGTGGTGATTTTGACTCCCAACCGCTCCATACATGTACATTTGTTGAAATGTTATACATCATAGCAGTTGGTTGGAGATCCAACATTCCCCAATTCTGAAAATGACCCCAGTTGTACCATTCTACTCTCCTCCGGACTTGGCAGCTGCATTGGAACTCCATACCTTATCATTTTGTCCTTTGTTAATATTGGTTTCAGACTTGCAGCCTTCACTTAAAGAAACGGAAACCTTCAGACCATGGCTTCTCATAGTAGGTCCGATTTGGGACTTGGCCATTTTTATTTTTATAAAGGCTGCCACAAAGTCCCACCAATAGCTAAACATTCATATGTAGTGATACCAAGCAAAGTCCCGCCAAAATCCACTACCATTGCTTCAACCACTTTCCCAGACTTTCTACTAACACACACACTCAACGGAATAGTGAACATAATCTTCCCATTTCTAGCAAATGCCAAAACAGTGCCCGCCTTGATTCCAAAAAATTGGTCAGGATGTTGCCTACCATTCGTGAATTCGAATGCATCACACCCTTATTGGACCAAAAACTACCACCCGGATCAAATACGTCCATTAGCACTTTACCAACCCATAATTCAACATTTAAATTGTTGGGCATTTTATCGCAATTTTGCTTCACTCCATTTGATTTGATGAAACCACAACCCTTACGGTGCCAAGAAATAATGCCCGGATCGAACATGAACACCCCCATCTCAACAAACATCATTTTCGATGTGGTATTGGCTGAACCAACTTTCGATTCATCAGCTTTAGATCCTAAATCTCTTGTAAAATCAACCACGGATGGCTCTTATTTTTCATGAATGTCACTCCCGTCTCTCTGCTCAACTGGAAATCGTTCGGTCATTTTGTCGAACAGTTGCTGGTCAGCTTTTATACCTTGCGTCTTCAACCAAAAAGGCTGCCCAACCTCATTAAGAATTTGATTAACAATCTATTGAGAAGAGAATTATCATTCCTCTCATTTCTAAACAAGGAAACCGAAGAAAAAGATTGTCGAGCTGTAGGAACTGACTTAGGCAAATTGTCGAACACATAGTGAGTTGAATTTGGATGGAACATTTCATCGATTACCTTTCCCTCTTCAGCCTCCATTTGTAGAATTTACAAATGGCCTTCGTCAATTTCATCACTGAAGTCTTCCTTGTTACCTTCATTGACAGCATTTTCATTTACAACTCCACCAACATCTTGGATGCTAATTTCTTCAACTACAATCGGATTTGACTCAGCTACTTTGTTTACTACCATAGGTGTACGCAAATTGGCTTCTATTTGCATCATTGATTCTTCGAATCGTGCCCGGTGTAAAAGCATCAAATAATTTTCGTGGCTTAGATTCATACGACCATACTCGTACTACGAGATCCCATTTCAACCAACAAAGGAAATCATCGACATAAAACTGCTCATCGGCTAGATAATTTTGTTCTTCCATTTTCTCTTTCCAAATGCAGAATTCATCATAATAAGCTTGAACACCAGAAATTGGAAAATCAGGTTGTGTCAGACCTTTGACTTGCAAATCAGGTTGTGCCTTTTCTGACATTGAAAATCAGGTAAACGTAAGGTTTTCTACGTTTAAACGTAAGGAACCCTACGTTTAAACGTAGATAAATCTGAATAATTGCAACCCCTAATTTATTGAAATAACCTACGTTTGAACGTAGGTTCCTTACGTTTACACGTAGAGAACCTACGTTAAAACGTAGGTTATTCCAATAAATTAAATATTCAAATTTACCTACGTTTAAACGTAGAGTTCTTTACGTTTAAACGTAAAAAAATCCTACGTTTAACGGTAAGCTCCTGAAGGGTTTTGAATAACTCTCTCTCTCTCTCTCTTCTATCCCCTTCCTGTTCAAATCCCTACGTTTCTCATCGGTTTCTTTACGTTTGACGGCGATTTTGCACCAAATATTCAGATTTGGCACCTCTGTCTCAAGCATAATGGCTCAAAGCAATATAGAAAGTGTAAGTGTTTCCCCTTATGATGCATTTAAAACGTTTTATTGTTATATTGTTTTCCTAAATTATGTTGTATATATTTTCCAATTTTTAGTGTTTTGTAGTGGTGATTAGCCTGATATCTGTTGGCCTTGTGGTGATTAGTCTGATATTGTTGACTAATATAGGGGATTAGCCTGATTTTTCTTTATGTGGGTTGAAGTAAGGGTGAAATTTTGAAGAAGACGATTAAGGGAGGAATTCTGTGTTTATGCTGGTTTTCTACGTCTGGACGTAGTATTTTCTACGTCTGGACGTAGAATCATCTACGTCTGAACGTAGAAAACTGTTCTTAAACATGAAATTCTGTGTTTAGGCTGATTTTTCAGTCTTGATTGTAATTTGATAAAAACATGCAATATGTGGCTAGGTATGTTTAAATTTGGGACATTTAAGTTGATAGTGTATGAGTATGGTGTTACTATGCATTTTTTCTTGTATATGTTGAGATTGATTGAGGCTTGATGGTGTGATTGATGGTTTGATCGTGCATAAGGGTGTTGTTCCTACCAAAAATGGTACTGAAAATGGCTCTGTTTTTCAGAGACCATTGTTATTGGAAATAATGATCACACTTACACTTACATTAATCATTTAGGTATTGGTAGCTCTGTTTTTTCTTCTTTGGTATTAGATGTACTATATAGTTGATTTACTTCACAATGTTAGTGTATAAAGCTTGTGATTGACTAGTATATGTGTGTGATTGACTTGAAACAATGCTATTTGTTAACAGTTGATTGGCCCTCATGGAACTGATGTCTACAAAGTAAAGGAAAATTTGACATGGACTTTTAGAGGGGAAAAGAACAAGCTCTCGGATCTTCTTGACATTCACATGAGGAGGATCGGATTTGAGGCAACATTGAGAGGTGGGGTTTTTGGAGAATTCATTCAAATGTACGAGCACTGGCAGTTTTCCGCCAAAATTTTGCAATATGTATGTTTCAGTGCCGTTTATCCGAATGTGGCCGGTGAGCTTCATTTTAGATTTGGTGAGACGACCGCGAAGTTCGGTAGGCGGGAGTTTTGCATGATGACCGGTTTTAGGTTTGGTGATCTCCCGGAAGCTCCCGATAGTTATTCCAGGTGTTTTGCTGAGGGGACATACGGCCACATCCATCATCATGACCCAAAACCGATCACCATACCGGATATTGAGAGATGGTTATTGGATGAGGGTGAGCATCCTGAAGTTCTCTACCGTGTAGGTTTAGTCTACCTTATTCACGGTATTATGATGGGTCATGATGAGACTACTAAGGTACCTCGTGAGACCTTCTATTTGGTCGAGAATGTACAAGGCCTAAATGACTTTCCATTGGGTTCTTGGTTGTGGGATCGACTTATAGAAAGATCTCGTCGCATGATGAATACCTACAAGGAAAGTGCGAGAAGCGGGGTGACGATACAAGGGGTTATACATGCCTTACAGTTTTGGGCTTACGAGACCCTCCAGGGCATTGCTGTTCCGACTATTGCTGCCACCCTCAGAGCTCCTGAAGCAGCTCCTCGGATGCTAAGATTGAGTTGCAAGACTACCCCTCCGCAGTGGAAGGGGGTGTTGGGAAGGCAAGCAAGGTAATAAGCTTAATAAACATTTTCTCTTAATTATATCCGGTATGGTTAAACATTTTCTTATTGTTGATTATAATGAAATATACATTGTTTGCAGAGCCCTGTTACAGGATACCTGACTGCAAGGGAAGTTGATAGGGAGTTGATGCTACATAGGGGCATCCCTGATGCGGAGATTAATGAGCCGCCACGTGTGATCCCTCGGAAATTTTCAGCGTAATTGCTTGTCATTAAGGCGTATCTTTTCCCAGGAAATTTGGCACGCGCCCACCGTTCAACACCTATTTCTTCTAGTTTTAGATATGCACCAAGACATTGTGACCTGATTAAGGCGTACTTTCAGAGAAATTCGGCCTCCGAGAATGCATAGGCTGTTTGATAGAATGTGTCTTCACAAAAACCATAATCCTTCCATTTTTTTGTTAGATTGCCCTTTAAATGATGATAGCAAACACCGTGATATGCATTGGGAAATATCTGACCAACCGCATTTCTAATAGCCTTGTGTCTGTCAGATATAAAGCTCAAATTTTCAGCATGGATACCATCAATGGCCACCCTCAATTGTCTTATGAAATACCCCCATGAATCGTTGCATTCTTTTTCAAAGCAATACCGACGGCTACGGGGAATAGGTGGTCACCGGCATCTACAAAGAACAAAGAAACAAATAGTTGACACCGAGAAACGGGTTTTTAGATGAGTGGCGTCCACACACAAAATAGGTCGACAAGACTTGAAACCACGACGACTTGCTCCCAAAGCCATGAAACAACTACCGAACCTTCCCGCATTATCAAGCCGAAAGTCAACATAGGTCCCTTCATTGGCCTCACGCACCATCCACAGTACGAGGGTATCGCATTGTAACACTCCGTCGGTGAACCTCTAACCAAAGCATTCTCATCATCTCGTGAGCTCGGTATGCTTGGTCATAAGTCAACTCGTACACTATAAGTTGTGAGCATGTCTTCCATAATATGTCCGGGTTTATACTCATTGCCGAGTTCTTCCATTTTCTCGACTTAGCGTACTCGCAATAACAATAGGTGTTGCTTGTCGATTGTCATTATCCGCATTCGAGAGGCACAAGTATGCACATCATTCAATGTTGTGATCTCAAATGTATGTGTTGTATTTGTCTTCACCTTTTTCGCCCTTACATGCCATTTACATGTATCGTTTAGACATGTGTAATACAAGCAACGTGTGTCCGACCTACCCAATCTCATCTGAAAATTATTGGCAACCGCATACGATTTTATTTTCAAATTAAAATCTTCTTTAGAATCATAATGCTTCCCAATGAACAATTCGTTCACGTCATTCATATGTAACGTACCGGTAGATAGACACCGCGGTAAATCATCATCTTCAAATGTGGGAATCCTCCATGAATAATCTTCTCGTACACTAGCCCTAGCATTGGCACCCTGATTATTGTTGTCATCCCTGCCCGTTTGATCGGTTTGAATATGAGGTGCAAACGGAGAAGCCAAAAAACTAGTGACTGATCCACCAAACAAATTATATGGCTGTTGGATAGGTTGAGCACGACTACTTGAAGGTTGATTTGAAAGATTATGACTTGGTCTGACTGGTTCATACTGAAACTGTTGGTCCGAAGCTTCACCAAGCCTTTGTGTAGGAACATGGTTTTCAAACCCACTACATCCATACTGTTGCTCGAATGGATTAAAATTTGGATCTGTAGCAAGTTCTTGTACCGGAGAAGGGAAATTACCAAGACTATAATCCGAATTATTGTTATCATCCGGGGCATTGCAATCTTGATTTAAATCAATGCCATCATCCTCAAATATCGGTTCATTGTTTGCATTCACTCGGTGTAGCATTCACGCAAAAAATCACATTTTTACTTGTCGAGGCCACTTCGATGTAACCATTTAGTGTCTCGTCGTCTAAGATATCATCGGGTGGTATATTCCCCACACTAGCATAAGTAAACAAAGCTTTTACGCCAAGCTTTGAAACAGACCGGTCAATACCAAGCCTCACATGCAATTTATCCAACAACGCATTCAATCTTATGTTCTTTCGGACAAATAATGAGAACATCGATCCATTTACATGATTCCACCGGTTATAGAGAGGATCGTACGTAAATTCTCCGTTGAACGAGATAACAATAATAGAGTTGCGATTATCTGTTTTTTTTTTAAAAACAATTCAAGTCATTATAGACATTCAATATAATAATTCAAAACCCTACCTAAGCAAATTTATCACAAATAGAAAACAAAATATACTTACACGAAAACCCTACTAATTAAACCCCAACAAGGAAACAAAGACTATTAACACTTAAAACTCTTTCACTCTAAGTTTAAATGTGATCAATATTTCCAATAACAATGGTCTCGAAACGAGCCATTTTCGGTACCATTTTTGGGTAGAACAACACCCTTATGCAAGATCAAACCATCAATACGGACAATTCCATTACTACCAACAACAAATTTCCCAACTTCTCAAAACTACAATACCAAATCAACAATACCGAGTATACTACAATCGAACAATACCAAAGACTTAAACACACTACTTAGATGTGTAAACATTACATAAACAACCTACTTAAAACACACATTTCGGTTAAATACATATCATTACTACAATATAAATAACATAATCACTACTTAAAACACACATTTCGATAAATACATATCATTGCTACAATATAAATAACATAATTACTACTTAAAACACACATTTCGGTTGAATACATATCATTACTTACACTAAACCCTATTAATTAAACCCTAAACAATAACACTAATTAAGAAAAGACTTAAACACACTACTTAAATGTATAAACATTACATAAACAACCTACTAAAAATACACAATTAGTTTAAGTACATTTCATTACTAGCATAAATAACATAATCACATTGAGCAATTGAATTAAGACAAATTAAATAGCAAAAACTTACCCATTTGAGCACTTGAATGATGAGGAAATGGACTTGAAAGATGAAGAAATGGACTTGAAAGATGAAGAAGTGGTTAGATAATGTATATTAACATGCAATACTCTGAAAGAATGAGAAAAACAGCCCGTAATGTGGTGTATATTGAACAAGTACCTTACAACAACATTAATTGCCATCTACCACTTCCAAACGTAGATAATTGCTTTGTAAACGTAGAAAACCTACGTTTAAACGTAGAAAAATGCGTTCTAACATACGTTCAAACGTAGAGAAATATACATTTATTGCTACTTCCCTATTTATTGGAATAACCTACGTTTTAACGTAGGTTCTCTACGTTTAAACGTAAGGAACCTACGTTCAAACGTAGGTTATTTCAATAAATTAGGGGTTGCAATTATTCAGATTTATCTACGTTTAAACGTAGGGTTACGTTTAAACGTAGAAAACCTTACGTTTACCTGATTTTCAATGTCAGAAAAGGCACAACCTGATTTGCAAGTCAAAGGTCTGACACAACCTGATTTTCCAATTTCTACTTGAACACTCATATCCTTTCCTTGCCTAGGCCTCGATTCTCGTAAGCATATCCATTTTGGCGCCATTTGAGCACAGTAAATTGATATAACCATTAGACCGGATTTCATAATTGTATATTGATCGTGGAGACTTGGATCGATCCAGAAATGATAATTAGGAGCAGGAATGTGGGAAGATTCGCCGAGAATCGTTAGCTCTGATACCAAATGTCACGAATTGAACAATTAACCGGATGAATTAACAGAAATTAGGGATAAAGGAGAGGAGAAATCAGGGACGAAAGAGAAGAATTTATTGATAAGGGAGAAGATCAGACTATTACATTCAACATAACCCAATGACACCTGTTTTACACCCTTATATAGCTAACGACTTAGCTGACGTCACTTTCTAGGTAGATGACATCATAAACCGCCTAATACATAAATTCAAAAATATATATAAAAATTATAATAAAAGGTGATATCGTGACACTAATCTCCCTGATCTTCAGGCGCCGGAGGCCGGTCCATAGATCTTTTTCTTTGTCTCCCATTTCCTTCTTTCGGTCTTTCTTTGTGCCTCCGATGCGCCATGGATTTTCCGGTGAGGAGTTCGATCTTCAAGATATAAAGACCTCTATTGCTCATCCGTTCGATCTATTTCGGTGTTTGGTGGTTTGAAGAAAGGTGCTCGCCTCGGTTTGATCTCAATTGCTCATAGCCGTAGGGCTGTGCTTCATCTCCATGATCTGTTGTAAATTGACAGAATGAAACCCGAGTTTGATAAAGGGTTGAGTGAATTCATTGAATACGCACGGCAATTTCTTAACGATGAAGGTAAGATTCGTTGCACATGCAGAAAGTGTTTCAACATTGGTTTCGAAACATGGGAGGACGTGTATGATCACTGTTTCTTTTGGGAATGGGCAGCTGGGTATACAACATGGTTTCACCACGGTGAAGACGGTGTATCCCGTAAACGTGCACGAACAACTCAATTGGTAGTTGAATCCGGAGACGAAATGGCTCCAGTTATAAATGATTTCCTTGGTAGAGCCTCAGAAGAAGAAGTTTTACAGACAGAGGAGGATGACAAAATTGATGAACTCCTCTCCAAATTGCACGAACATGTTTATCCGGGATGCTAAAGCTCATCCGCCTTGAAGTTCTTAGCGGATTTAATGCATATAAAAGTGTTGTATAAGTGTCCAAATGAAAGCTTCGACGTTCTTTTAGCGAAACTGAAAGAAGTTTTGCTGGAAGGGTCAAATTTACCCGATTCATTCTACAAGGCAAAAACTCTTCTGAACAAATTGGGTATGGGGTATGAAAAGATCGACTGTTGCAACTTGTACAACTGTTGCATTTACTATAAGGAGACTGCTGACTTACAATCATGTCCAGTGTGCAAAAGGAGTCGTTATAAGGAGTCCAAAGGAAAAAAAGGTAGCTCGAAAGTGCTACGTTATATTCCGTTAAAGCATCGTTTGAGACGTTTATATGCTTCCCGTCACACGGCTCGTGCAATGACATGGCATCGGACGGAGCGTTCTATGGATGAGGATGTGATGAGGCATCCAACCGATGGTAAAGAATGGAAAGAATTCGATGAGCAACACCCGGACTTCGCTATCGATCCTAGAAATGTACGTCTCGGTCGCTACGATGGTTTTTGCCTGTTTGGTACTACGAGTCAAACATACAGCATGTGGCCTGTTCTAACACAAGTTTTGAATCCAGCACCATGGGTTTGCAACAATGAACTGTATAAACACATGTGTTTACTTATCCCAGGACCAGAATCCTCATGCAAGGACTATGACGTTTATTTGAGGCCATTGATTGATGAGTTGGAAGAATTATGGTCATAAGGGGTAGTTGTGCTTGATGCTGCTACAAATACTACCTTCAGAATGCGAGTTGCAGTTATGTTTACGGTGAACGATTTTCCCACTCGTAGTTATCTCTCAGGTTGGACTGGTCAAGGATATAAAGCATGTCTAACTTGAAATGACGATACACCTTCGGTACGGTTAGAGAGTAAGACTGGATACGTCGGACATCGTAGATGGCTGCGGGCGGACCACCCGATGTGAAAGAATAAGGGGTTTAACGGTAAAATCGAAACATTAAGCCCTCCAGTTGAGAAAACCACGGAGGAAAATCTTCAACAAATTAGTAACCTACCCGAATGTTTGCCGGGGAAACACAAAGAGTACGGTGGTAAAACTCATAAGCGTCCAGAATCTTGTTTGAGTTGGAATAAAAACACCATACTAAATAGATTGCCTTATTGGATGCTGAAAAAACTCAAGTACAATCTAGATGTTATGCACATTGACAAGAAGGTGTGTGATAGCTTATTGTCTACGGTATTGAATATTGATGGTAAGACCAAAGACACTATCAAGGCAAGTAAGGATCTAGCAAACATGAAAGTGAGAAAGGAACTACATGTGATTAAACAAGGCAATAAGACCTTAAAACCGCGTGCTTTGTTCACGTTGGCACCAGAAGATCGGACACAATTCTACGATTTCTTAACAAATGTTCGGTTTCCGATGGTTTTGCAGGAAACCTAAGAAAGAATTTGACTGGTAAAGACAAATTTAGCGGGCTAAAATCTCGTGATTTCATATCATACTCCAGAGACTTTTACCAGTTGGGGTATGAAAATTCTTGAAAAAGGAAATTTCTGATACTATCATTGATTTAAGCAATTTTTTCAGATTGATTTGCGCACGCACGTTGAGGGTTAGTGATTTAGAGAATGCAAAAGAGAAGGTTTTGGAAATCCTGTGTAAACTAGAAACGATATTCCCACCGGCGTTCTTTGATATTTTGATACATGTGATAATGCACTTGCCTGAAGAGGCGATTAGGGGTGGACCTGTTCATTTGAGATGGATGTATCCGATTGAACGTTTTCTAGGTAAGTTAAAGAGGTATATTAGAAATCGGGCCAGCCCGGAAGGATCCATCGCAGAGGCATACGTGGCTAACGAGACCTTGATGTTTTGCTCGTTGTATTTTTCGGGAAATGAGACAAATTTCAATAGGCCCGAAAGGAACTGGGTTGAGAACGAAGATACAATCAAGAACCGTATATCAGTATTCAAGACTCCTTTTCGATCAATGGGATCGATGAAATGCTTGACATTCAATACTACTTTGAGAGAGAAGGTTCAATGGTATGTCTTGCAAAACTGCCATGAGATCGATGAATACCTCATGTAAGTGAGCAATCCAAACTTAATTCTTTTGTTTTTTATAATTCCATTAAAGCTAACTAGTCTTCGACACATGGAGCAGTGAACATCGTACAAAACTGTCAAGTTATTGCACAAAACAGAACCTGGACAAAGTGCACTGTCAAGAATTTACTGATTGGTTTAATTCAAAGGTACAAAATAAAGCTTCATACACTTATTGTGCACTTTTACGAGCATTACATAAATACTTATGTATGGTACATTATGTAGATGATTGTATTGAGTAAACAGAACCCATCAGACTTGAAAGACCAATTGTTAGCACTTTCCATAGGATCTTTTTCAACGGTCAAATCCTATCAGAGTTGTGTGATGAACGGTGTCAGATTCAATGCACAAAAACAGGATCGTACACACACAACTCAAAACAGTGGGGTTGATGTCAAAGGGACCGTAGGCACTACATGGTATGAAGTCTTAGAAGACATATATGTCGTAAGCTATCCAAATGATAACACTGTTGTTCTTTTCAAATGTACATGGTTCGATACTAGTCCAATAAGAAGGGTGTCCGTGTATATAAGAATACAACAAGTATACGCACTACAAACACCTGGTACGAACATGATCCATTCATTCTTGCTTCACAAGCAGAACAAGTGTTCTACATAGAGGATTTGTATAATGGATGTGACTGGAAAGTTGTTGAGCATTTTCAACACTGTCACATCGTAGACGCACCAAATATTAATCGTGATGTGGTTGTTGATGATTTGGTAATCGACGAAACAACCCATGGAAATTTCCGACTTGTTGTTGAACTGCCACCGATGGAACCATTCTACATGGCAAATGATGTAGAAACAGATGTTGATGAAAACGATGAAAACGATCTCGATCAAAATGAAAAGGATGACAGTAACGAGTATGCTTCAACGGATTGTGATGATGATAATAACTGTGTAGATGATGACATATACGACTTGATCCCACCAAACTATGCGAGTGATGATGAATGATGCTATAAATCTAATATTCTTTTAGTAAGTTCATTCAAATATACTTGAATTTAAAAATTATAAAATAGTAGTGCTTTACTTATACTACATCAACATAAATATGTTCTTTATATCAATTTTTTATTATATTCAAATACTTGATCATATAGGTGAATGGCTTGCGCGGGATCGGCAGGTGGTTATCAACCACCGCACGAGCATCCATTTAGGCTACGGGCCAATGCGAGGACGGTAATTAATTAACTGTCATTTTTTTGTCTAGTATGATTATTCTTATTTCGTTGAATTAACATTGACACCGATATTACAGATCATATAGCAGATAATGAGTATGAGGAATTGATACCATCACCTCCATCCCCGAAAAAGAAGCAGGGTGAACGTGGACCTGCAAAAGGTTTCACCGTCCAAGCCCTCAAGAGAAAGTTAGGGGGCTTGATTCCCCTTACATGGGATCCTAGATTTCCCAAAGTTCAAAAGGTATTGGGAAGATACGCGAAGGATTTTGAGTCCGAGATAGGGAAAGTCGTGAGGTCCCATGTTCCCTGTTGCGTCCCGACCTGGCGAAAGGTGGAAGACCGACTTAAACAATTAATTTGGGAAGAACTTCGGGTACTTAGCTAATCAAATTGTTAACACTTTCAAATTGTAAGTTTCATTATATTAATTTAGATTCAATCGTTTCATTTCTTGTGTTTTCAGACATCGTTCCAACCCCTTGAGCCTATTCACCGCGATGCCTTGCTGAAAAGCGCTGGTACTTCATTCAGAAAATGGAAGGCTAGACTAAGGGAGGATGTAGATGAACACAAGAACAAGGGGTTGCCAGGGCCTTGTCCCCGACCCAGGGATGTGTTTTCACAGCCAGATTGGGAAGTGTTTCTCCGCCACCTTAGTAGTACTGCTTTTAAGGTAAAGCTTTTATTCCATTACATGTGTTCCTCTTATTCTCATGAAATATCTCAATGCATTTATTCACAAGATTCTCCTTGATGACTTTTGTAACCTTCTTTTACTGTAACATTCCATGAGTTATGTTTAACTGTATTTCACCAAAGCTGGAATACAAAAGAATAACTCCCTCGCAATTGTCCAGGATTATTACCCTTCCCAGTATCAAACAAATTAAAAGAATTTCCAAGCCATAAACATAGAAACAGTGCAGTCCTATTGGCAACTTTGACATTTAGCACCATGTGAGAAATGCAATTACCATGTCCTCGGACAATTTCACCGCTTCTAGTTAACAGCCATTCGATTGAAACATCAATTTGCTTCACAGAGAAGTCCAATAATATGCCATAGTTACATGAGAAATATTTCCAGAAGTTTGGAACTCCTCCCGGATCGAATAAAAATGATATGACATCACCGACGAAATAAGTACAACTTTTACACTCTCCATAGATTAGGAACACCAAATCGTTGTTGCAATCCGGAAATAACCTCGTTACTTTATCCATTTTATTCAACAAAACTCTCTCGGTGATCAAGTGGGTAGAAAATCCCACCAGGACTAAATAAGCGGAAGACATACACATACCAATGATAATATATGTTAAGTTCCCATTGTCATCTGTAAGTAGAATCTTATGCTTCTCTCCATGTTTGTGAGGTATCTGATATTATGTTGCTATACAAATCCTACCGACCACTGGAAATGGTATTAGTGTCATTGATTGTTGACGATGCTGGAAACCGTCTGGTAATTAATCCGGGTCAATCTTCTATGTGACAATGATCGAAAACCCTAGAAACCCTAATTTATGCAAAAGAGGGACGAGTTGTTTTATTTGTTTGGACTGAGCTCTCGGATTATTTCTGAGAGTTGCCTACGTATCCAATAGTCGAATTGGAATCAAGTCCTCCGTAGTTCCATAGGGTCGTTTATATAGGCGATGTCTCGCCCCCATTACTTGTTGAGCAAGTATGATAATTAATAATTATTCCCTAAGGATATATACGACTTAATCCCTAAAATCAGAGATAATTATGGACATATTTAATGTCAAGATTGGAGTCTTTATGACTGAGGATTCTTTTCACACGTCATCATCCCTCACGCGGAATAACAGCGGAGCTGTACAAAGCATCCCACGCTCAGCCCGCAAAGCTAATATGGACGAACTAGGCAGCTCCTCTTCACCAGACCCTGGCTGTCCTGCGGTGGCTGGAGGAGGAGCTTAGACCGATCTCCCGTGGTAGACGATCTGCCCTTTGTTCGGTTCTTGGGGCCCCTGGCCCTTAAAGCCCTAAGTTTAAGGACTGGTCACTTATTAAGCATCCCTAAAACTGACACGTGGTGAAGTTCGGGTCGGGTATCATCAATTGTAGTTTCACAATAAATTTTGGGGGTGAAGCTTCTTTCCTTAAGTCTTTGGTCTGCTTCTTAATCCCATCGGTATAAGTGTGGCCTCTCCGTTCAAGTTCGGTTCAATTAACCGAAAAGTGCCTCTTCCAAATTAGCCGAACTTTATTCAATGGAGGGACTTTTATCTCTAGTAGTTGGGTACTTAGAGCCACTCCTCCAAGTCCTTCAACCATCCCGGACTCACTCCTTTTGTCGATGATTTGCTCAACATCCTTTGCACACCCCTGAACAAACCCCACTCAAACTTTTATGTCTTCTGCTTGTTTCTTCAGTCCCTCAATAACATGTTTTGTGCTTCCACTTCCCAAGAGATCTTCATTTTTGTTGATGTGAACATCTATGAGGCATTTCATCAAACTGTTGATGCGCATAATGTCATCTTCGTTTTCTTGTCTATTCATCTGGTTTGGGAATTCGGTCAGGCACATAAGTACGAATGTATCATCTATTAATGGCTTCATCCCCTTCTTTCCTTCTACAATTTGTTGCACTCGACTCTGCGCAGAGATGTTGTGCACATGATTCACAACTTTGCTACGATTTCGACTTGTAATGAACATTTTGTCGAACACTTAATGTGCATGAAGTACTTAAACGAAGGGGCTTCATTCTTGACCAAGAGGAGATCCTTGCCTTATATTCTTTCATTCTGTTTAGTTGTAATTGCTGCCACCAAGTTTCATCCTCCCCTTCGAGTGTGTAAGAAACCAATATACACGTCAGATTCTCGAGTAAATATGCAACATGTTATGTACAAAGGAAAATTGGTAGTTCCTTTCTGACCCAACAATGTATATAATTATTCAAACTGTAGTTGTAGCATATAGGACCTTGCTGACTCCTCCTGCAATGGTATGAGGAAAGTCTCGTCCTATTTGCTAGTAGTAGTCGTGCTTCAGGTTGTGTCTCAACCCAGTCAAGTCTCGATTCACTTCCGATGTGAAGAACCGAACTTTCAATAAGGCTTTGACAGAATATCCCAAACATAGAATCTCAAACAACTTCACGAATTCGGCTTCCTTAATCAGTGCCAGGCAATCACCAAACAAAGAAACCCTAAGCTCCGATCTCTGATACTAGATGATGTAAAGGATATTTAATTGGATTCAACAGAAAATGGTAAAGCTCTCAGCGAACCATTACTATTTGGAAATATCCGCCGTTTTCTTGTTGGCGAAAGGGTTTAGGATTTAAATACCCAAATGTTTAGTACAACCAAAAGACAAAAATACCATTCATTACATAAATACTATAAATAGACAAAAATAACCTTCATCTTAAAAAAATCTTATTGCATCCTCACAACATCTAAGGGTATTTCCATCTTTCATGTTTTCATTTTTCTAATATTTTAAGGTTAATTAAGATTTTTTCGGCCTTCCAGTCTCATTAAAACCGACCTTGGCTCAGTGGTGAGTTTCAAACCACCAAAAATAAATTTATCTACTTCCTATAACGAGTATAGGGTGAGCAGGATCGTCTCCACAGGGAACGGTGGATTTATTTCTCTTAAAATCGACAAAGGACAATGTTTTGGTATTATAAACTATTTACTAATAAAAACTAAGTACACTAAAAATCTGAATATAAGTAAAAGAATTGTTCCGGTTAAATTAATTATATCCACCTCGATTTACTTAACTGATCATTGATGGATATATGACTCGTTAATTCATTGATAAACTAGTTATAGTTAACGACACGCGCCAAGTAACTAATCTCTCCTAATATTGATAATCAGGACACGGTCACTAATTACCATCTAACCGAAAGACACTCCTAGACATGGTCATCTCCCCTACACTTGAAATATACGTTTTCCCCAATATGTATGGCCGAATGTGAAAGTAGATGAAATCAAACTCGACTATATTGATTTATGTATAATGCGAATGAGATAACTAATATGCATTCATTGAGAGTAGTAAGTAGAAAAGGACTTCCCTGAAACTATGGTGGGATGTGGTACTCCATCCACTGTAATCGAGACCTAAATCTCTTTCTCCATCTGTATGCAAGAAGTTCGTGTATGGTATTTATTCTTTCTGAAGATTAGACAGCCTCCAAATATATATTCACTCATGGAAAAGCATACACAAATTTGATATAGAAGTTGCCCCAACATTTTAATTTTCAGAGACCAAACTGCCGAACGGTATGATCAAACTGTTCCACTCAAACCAAACTGGTTTCAATATAAAATTTTCTGCCACCAAACTGCTGAATGGTATGATCATATCGTTTCATCATTTATCAGGCTGAATGCATTCTTTAACAAATTTGAACTTTGCAAGGCCATAACCCTTCAAACCACTCATCAATTTTCTCTGATAATAAAAAAAAGTAATGAATAAACATTTTAAACATTGGGTTGCCTCCTAATAAATGCCTTTTTTTAATGTCTTTGACTAGACATTGGTACCTTGACTGTCTATTGTCAAATGGAATAGTTTTCCTTGCATGGTTCTTCAACGAATATTCAGAATACGAGCCATCCATTTTTCCATCAGCTGGTAAAATTGGTCGGGCCTTGGCTCTAGGCACTTTTATGAAGTATCTTTCCAAGAAAATCTGAACTGGATTAAGGGCCTCTACATCCAAGTTCATTATATAGTGGTCAAGGGGGAAGACTACTTTTTTCTTGTTCACTTGCACGTCTATAGTTACTTCAACAACTATAGGCACTAATGAGAGTAAACTTTACTATGCTCTGGTGCATGTGTTTAACGCTGTATTTACGACACTTTTGGCTCATTCTAGGTAGTTTTAGACCATTTATAGGGCAAAAACACATTGAACACTCACTTTGAGGTAAACCGTCAAATAGATGGAAAACCTAACCATTTTACGGTATTTTGACCCCTTTCAAGCCTATCTTTCTTGCAGAATTATGCTCGGTATGTTGTTTGGCATGTGAAATGCAGGAAATAGGTGACTCCTAAACCCAGACGATGAGACATGAGGCCTAGAGAGGCATAACTGAAGCCCGAGAATGGAAACAGATCAGATAAAGTTGGTGTTTTCGCCTTACATTCAATTTATCTGCAATTTGAGCAATGTTGGAGGCATTTTCTGGACTTGTGGTCTTTATTAAAGTAGTAGATAATTGAATTAGATTTCTAAAAAAATTTGAATCACTCAAATCGGAGCACTACACACAAAGATATTTCCAGATTACTGAAGTTGTATCAGTGCTGAAAGTTCAGGCTCCAGTGCAAGCGCACTAGATATAGTGCGTGCGCACCAGAGAAGCAGAAGGGCCAGTTTTGATATAGAGCTGCCAGTGCAAGAGCACCAGATGTAGTGCGTGCACACCAGAGGGGTAGAATGTCCAGTTTCTGATTCCGAGAGCTAGTGCAAGCGCACCAACCTCAGTGTGTGTGCACCACACGAAGCAGATCCAAGTTTTCCCAACCAACAAGAGCCGGTGCATGCGCACTAGATCTCAATGCATGCGCAATGTGCCTTTATATATAGCTTTTTCCATAGATTTCTACACATTCTCCCTTTACTTTCTACACTTCATACTTCACTCCTTGATCCCCAAATTCATCCCTAGGTCGACATTCCTCCCCTTCACCCTTAGATTCATTCCTACGCTCTATATTTCTTAGATTTAGCATAATCTAGCATAGATTTCTACTCTACATTTAGATTGTGGTATTTTGGGTCTTCATCATCAATTGACATTGGTAGGTGTTGGAGCTTGATGTAATCCAAATTTTGCTGTGATTTTGGTGATTAATCTTAGTTTCTATCTTGTTTATGGATTTGATTTCGTCTTTGATTGTTATTTCTTGTTTTGTGATGAGTAGCTAAACATATCATAGTCAAATCATGTGAAAATTGATGAAATTCCCCTCTAATTGATGAAATTGGGAATGTGTAGTGTTTAATTGTTGTTATATCGACGAATTCATGTCTTAAAACTTGTTCTTAATGCCTGAATTAGCTTAATCACCTAGTTCATGATCGCACACACCATTTTTATGAATGTATGTTGCGAAGGGGTGTGGGAAAAGGGGTTTTAAGATCGTTATTTACAATTGACTGAGTTGTTTAGATCGTTTGAATAACGAGGTTTGTCGGTGTAAATCGAGCGGCTCTAGAGCGTTTATCTTGTTCCGGTCAGTTAAATCCTTAAAGACGGACTGTTGAACTGGGCAAAGGGTACTAGGTTGTTGCATGGCGTCTAGTACTCTCTTAGGAGTTCACACCCATGAACTAGTCGATATAAGCAATAGGATGGTTGGTTGGTAGTTTCCATTCCCAAATAATCGATTAGAGGGGCGAAAGTATTCAGTTGGATTGTGATTTGGCTATGCCTCTTTCTCTCTTTATCTATAGTTTAAATATCGTTTTAGCATATTCAAAACTTTAACAGATTTGATTAACATAAACTAAGTTGAAAAATGAATTTGGTATTCCATTGATTCCTCGTGGGATACGACCTTACTTACCTCTATGGTGCATCCGACCCGGTACACTGCTGGTTAAGGATGGATTGCTACTATTTTGGTCATCAGGGACCAATGGTTCCTCAATCGTGATTACCTCCGAGTGATTTTCTTCTTGATTGGACATATCATCCGCTAACTTCTCCAACCCCGGGTGAATTTCTTCAACCTTTTCTTGATCAACATCATCATTAATCTTTGGTGTTGGATCAATAATGGGACAATCGTCTTCGTCATCATACCATATAAGATGAGAGAATGTTTTCAACATTTCTTCCTGAAGCCGATCCACTTCAGTTTTCAGCTCACCAATTCGACTTTGCATTTTCTGAACCCAAACAAGATACTCTTCTTTGAACTGTGAAGCCTCTTGTACCAACTCTTGAAGTGGTATCATTTCAATTTGGATAATCTGTGCAATATTGGTAGAAAAAGTCTTCATAAGTTCTTCTAAAGTATTACCCGGATTAGAAACTGGTAATTCTTGTTCACCAGGCGGCTGGAAAGTAGACCAATCCTGAGACGTTTGTGAGGCACCATAGTTGAAATTGGATTGGTCATTCCATCTTGGATAGTACTCTTGTAGGTAAGAAGTGTAGCCCCAATCCTGATGGTTCGGCTGACTGGGATAATATCTCTCCTCATACAAGTTGTTCACCCGGTGTCCATATTGATCATGATTCACCATAGGACTCGTGTAGTTGTAACCTGACATGCTTGCAAACAAGGGCAACACAAAACAAAACAAAATAAAACTATATACAAAATTTCAAAAGAAATAAATCACTTAACACCGTTCCCCGGAAACGGTGCCGAAATTTGGTGGGTGTCAAACCACCAAAGATAAATTTACCTACTTCTTATAACGAATATACGGTGAGCAGGATCGTCTCCACATGGAACGGTGGATTTATTTCTCTTAAAATCGACAAAGGATAATGTTTTGGTATTATAAACTATTTTCTAATAAAAACTAAATAGACTAAAAATCTAAATATATGTAAAAGAAGTGTTCCGGTTAAATTAATTATATCCACCTCGATTTACTCAACTGGTCATTGATGCATAGATGACTCTTTAATTCATTGATAAATTGGTTATAGTTAACGACACGCGCCAAGTAACCAATCTCTCATAATATTGATAATCAGGATACGGTCACTAATTCTCATCTAACTGAAAGACACTCCTAGACACGGTCATAGGAGTTTGGTGTTCCGGTCTAACTGAGAGACCCAAGTTCTGAATATTAACGCACACATGGGTTAGTTTTAATTCAGATTATTCATCTTTATGATAGCGGATTTTCCCAGCTGCGAACCGAAAAAAAACTCATATCATGTGCTACTTTTATGAAAACCACAAACAATTACGGATTTGTTATTTCAACCAGCAGACGATTCAATGATTAAATTAATTGTCTCGCGAAAATAACCAAGCTAACCACTAATCGTAGAGACGGTTAAATCAAAAGATGAATAAATACCAACAAATAAAATGAGGAATAAGACTCAATTTGATCTCACAGTTGCATCAATCAAGGCTTCAATTATAAATTTACCGGAAAGAAATTAAATTAAGAACTCGCCATACAATAGAATGAACCAATATATGATGATGAATCGATAAAAATAAATCAAAATAAGAGAAACAACCGGCGGCGATCGTAGAAGGTGAATGAGCCGCAGCCTTCTCCAAAACCTACCTCAAAAATTGTTATTTATTTGCTGAATGCCACTCTTAATTTGTTTCTATTTCCTCTTATTTAGATTCCTATATTAAATATTAAAAGAAATAATAATTGAAAAGTCAAATTAAATTCTACCAATAGGAAATAATAAAATTTTTAATGATGGACCAATAGGATATAAGCATTGTAAAATTCCATCTTTTTAGTCACGTTGCAAACATCCACACTTTAATGTAATGGTATGATCATACAATTTTCACTTTTCCTTCTGAAGTCATGTCTCTTATAATCGATTCTTCGATTTTCTGTCACACATAATAAAAACAATCTCCAAAGATTATTTTCGTTAAATCTGTAAAACAACATCAAACACGCCATAAAAGCGCGTATCTCTATAGAAAATAATCTAAAAAAATACAATGTAATACCAACCATTTACGACCCTATCACTTAGAAAATCCTATAAAAAAAACTCCATAGAGTTGACAAATTTTTTTTTCGAGGGCTTCAGTAAAGCCTCGGGGCTCCATCCCAGCCTCTATCCCCGGTAGGTAGCCTAGACATAGTTTCCGGGAAGGTATGTTGGCTTTTTCGATATGTTTGGTAGATCACGTGTGTGAAGGTACAATTTTCAGGCTTGGATTCATAGTGTGAAGGTAAGATCTAATCTTTTCATAGTATTTCTTGTCTTTGATCATAATTACTAGGTTGGATTCAAAGGGTACTAGTTGTTTGATTTGTTTTTGGTTTGTAGATTTGCGTAGTTTTGGTATTTGGTTGATGTTCGGTCCATAGTTGGCTCGTTTTTAAGGTAAGGATGTCTTTTTTTTTTTCAAAAAGACTTGTTGTTATTTTTTAAATTGTTTTAAAGTAAATTGCATTCAAATCTTCTGCCCATAATATGTTAGTTTAGGGTTTTATGTGTTGTACAAAGTATTTTCGAGTATTATGTAGTCTCCGTAAATTTATGTAGTTCTTTTTCTATGCTTTCGTTTAGTAGTTGGTTATTAGGTATTGGAAGGTCAATGTTGTTATGGTTTTGGACATTTTCTATGCATACTTAGATGGTTAAAAAGATGTAAAAAATGAACCTTTATGTATTATGTGTCCTATGAAGACAATTATTCATGGTTAGTGTTGTCAATGTGACTTGATCTCTGTGTCTGAATCTAGTAGAAATAAAGTTTGGAATCAGCCGAGAGATGATAAGTTGAGATCCGTCTATTAGCCGAGTAAGAGTCGGCTTAATTATAATCTATTGAACACTTCTGAATCAGTTTTGCATCTGAACTGGTTACATCTGGAGACTCAGTTGAGCTGTGTACGTCTAGGGTATTTATAGGATTTCTAACATTGGTCAATATAACGGCTAGGGTTAGGCTTCCAAGGTTATAATACCAGCATTTATTGTAACCAAATGGTGAATCTTCTTGTACTTATGTGCATAATAAAAGTTCTTTTGTCAGACTTTGTACGAACATTTTCTATATTTCTTAATAAAATGCTTCATTCATTATAAATATTAAATAAAATAAAAAACTTGAGTAATCGCTTCAAGATTAACTATATATTTCTATAATATAGGCTTAAATATCCGAGGCTTTTAAAGTAGTACGACTATAATCATTTGACCCCTCAACCTTTTTTATTTCATAAATCGGTCTTTTAGTTCACTAAAAACATACCATATATGCCTCCCAGGAAATAAAACGAAAAATTTGGCTCTTTTGGAGAATTTTCAAGGAATATGTTTTGGAATATTCTGCCTGGTGGCACAGGTTTGAAATTTCTTTAAAGGGTAAAAATGTCCACCGACGAGTTCAACCCTAATCCTCTCCCACATCTTTCCGCGGCCGCTAATATTGTGCCACTACCATGTCTGTTAGTATTTATAGGCAAGAGGCCTAAAAACATAAGAAGTCCTTTCTTCCTCATATTTTATAAGGGAAATAACAATGATGCCGTGTGATTTAAAAATTCTTGTGGAAAGATTCTGGTTCGAACTATAGATCATTGATCATGGCATATCATTTATCTTGGGCCTTCGTATATAGGTAATCTTCTATTGTTTTTGTTTCATCCTTTTATGCGCACATTGTACTAGTTGTTATATAGTCTGATATCTGAGAACAACAAAGTTTAGAAACACATGTAGAATAATTTATAAAATTTATATGGAAAATGATACTTTTTGTTGTTGGTCGTTAGAAATGTATATTTTCTGCCTCATATATGTTGCAAATCTGAATTTTATTACATATTTATGATACCAATTAAACCCACAATTAATCCACCCATAGTTCAATACCATGATAATAAATTTACTTATCCAAATAATTTTGCTGTCAATTATTCTGACTTCATGTTTTCGGCTTCATATTACTCTTTCAGGCCACTTTTTGCAGATACATTAACTGTCCTGTACGGTTGCGAAAATCAGTAGAAAGTAAAAATAAAAACAAAACAAATTTCGATCGAAAAATTTAATTGTTATAAAAACAAGAATGCTAAATTTTGTTATAACGTCGCCATAACTCGTGGCTTTGGTTTATTACGCAGGGTCGTGGAACTAAGCTTCGAGATATCCCCAACGGTACACTATACAATGATATCTTAATTAGTAATTTGAATGTGCTAGCTGCATTTTAGTTTACAATGATTAATTGTTGTTTTCGATTATTACTACATTTAATTGTACACTGTTCTGTTCTAATTTTGTATGTATTTTCCTTGATTAATTAATTGGCTTTTCCAATTTAATCCGTTCCAGTGGCATACAATTTTATCTAGAAAAAGAAATGGAGACTATCCGAAATTCCAGAAGTGCATATATGCTGATCCCAAAATCAATCCTACGTATGAATCTGAAAGGGTCGTGCACGCTTGGTTGGTTTTCTTGTTTTTTTTTTTTCACCTCAAAGTAGTTTTTTATTTATTTATTTATCATTTTCTTATATTTTGGGCCAGAGGCCAGAAGGACAAGATAAGATACAAAATGGTTGAGAAAGACAAAATGTAGTAACACAAGTACAAAAATGTACGTAGTAGCATATGTAGTAACTGTCATTCTCAATTATTTTAGATTAAAACTGTCATTCACAACTTTTAACCTTTTATTGTAGAGAATATCTGACAGAACATTTTTTCAATTCATGTTTCAAGAAAACTAAAATAAGCACTGCAGATATGAGTGAGCCCGCCATCAAACCCATGAGGGGGCCTAGGGTGATTGGGCAAACCACGAGCGACGTGGACATTCTTGATGATGGATATCGGTTGTTTTGTCACGAAACATATAGAGAGAGCTGCACATGATCTGACTTTGGTGATCACAACATACGACGGGATGCATAATCACTAAGTTCCTACTCCCCGCAACAACAGTCACAATTACTCGGGTGTTTACAACATTAATCCTCCTAATCAATCTACTAATAATATCCAAAATCAAATACAAATAAATGAGTCATACCAAGTCGACAACAGCATGTCAAAATTCAAAGAAACTCCCCCACTTGGTTCATTTGCTATGTCTACAAGACAACCTCTTGGAACTTACCAAGGCTCTGGATATGTATTCAATCCAAGAGGCTTTGCCAATCATGCGATTGGTGGAATGCAGCCTAGCCAAGGTTAGTTTTCTATATACAAGTATCTCAGTGAGCAAGGGCAGCCTAAACATACTGTGGCGACGGTGGCGGTGCTTCAAATTCAAGCAGTAGCGGCGAATCTCTTATAGAACTTAAATATTTTGGATCCAAAGAGGAAATTGATCATTTGGTATTCAGATGTTAGTCTAGATTTGAGTATTATGAGATCGATTTCAGGTTCAAACAGCATACATGGATCTATAGGATTTATGAATTTTATGATTTTGGTTGATACTAAGAATATAGATGAAATTAAAGCACATGTGACATTGGATGATAAAGAAGTGAATGCATTGGAGAATAATCAAGAATTACTTGCTTTTGCTTCTGTTGATTCAAGGCCTGTTTTTGAAGCTTGTAGTTATGATTTTTCCATGACAAATTTATGGTTCTGCTTGGTTCATAGGCTATGTTCTATAGCTTTAGTCATATACATAACACCCTTATATTGTGCAATTAGAATTTGAATATTGTTGGTCTGATTGAAGTCGATCAATATTTTTTTATTTGATGTTTGGGCTGATGGATGATGCAAACTAGAGCATTTTACAACAACAAAATCCAAGCTTTACTGGGCAACTCATGTTTCAATGTACTAATCCACTATTATTGGATAACCAGGATGCATAAATCTATTTGTTTACTATTAGCTAGCAATATACTCTGGTTCACTATTTTACATTGAGCTCAAAACATTCCGGTTCACTGTTTCACACCTTAGCATAAATGAAATCGTGTTCTTGTCCACTTTCAAGATCGAGTCTAATGTTTCAATATAATAATACAATGTTATTGTGTAACTCTGATCCTTAAATCTACTTATTCACTATTAGCTAGCAAAGTACTCTGGTTCACTGTTTTTTATTGAGTTCAAAACACACTAGTTCATTGTAACACACCTACATCACAAGACTAATTCACTTCGAACCAAAGTTCACTTTTAGGAGTTTATAACTGTAGTTCACTATTGTAGTTAACCATCGAAGTTTACTATTATTAGTTCACTTTTTTAGTTTCTTTTGTGAGTTCACTCTTGTAGTTCACTATTTGTAGTTCACTGTTTGTGGTTCACTATTAGAAATTTACTATTGTTAGTTCACTTATTGAGTTCATTTTTGTGAGTTGACTTTTAGAAGTTTACAATTGTAGTTCACTGTTTGTGGTACACTATTGGAAGTTTACTATGGTTAGTTCATTTTTTGAGTTCACTATTTGTAGTTCACTATTCAGGATCATTGTTGCAAAATAAATGAATCAAAGAGACATGTTAAAGTGCATTCACTTTTTTTTTTAAAGGAAGTGTGTTCACTTTTGCACTTCCCTATTGTTGAATTTACCATTTTGATTTTAATTGCAAGTTCTCTTTTCCCTATTGTAATTCGTTGTTGTAGTTCATTATTCAGATTCATTTTTGCAAACAAACGAATCAAAGAGACATGTTAAAGCATGTTCACTTTATTTTTTGGAAAAAGATGCGTGTTCACTTTTGGACATCCCTGTTGTTGAATTTTACCATTTTGATTTTAATTGCAAGCTCTCTTTTTGATATTTTAATTCGTTGTTGTAGTTCATCATGCGCAGTTCATTGTTGCAAAATAAACGAATCAAATAGACATGTTAAAGTGTGAACACCTTATTTTTTGAAAAGGAAGTGTGTTCACTTTTGGACTTCCCCGTTGTCTAATTTTACCATTTTGATTTGAAATGTATGTTCTCTTTTCGTTATTGTAATTCCTTGTTGTAGTTCATTATATGTAATACGTTGTTTTAATTCACTATTAGGAGTTCACTGATGTAGTTTGCTACGAGGAGTTCCCTATTGGATCACATATCTAGACTCTTGGATTATTCTAGTATTTGTATCACCCACAAAAGTGTCACATAGGTTCCCCGAATTCCTACCATTTCTAGGCTGAAATTTACTATTGTTAGTTCACTTTTTGAGTTGATTTTTGTGAGATAACTTTTGGAGTTTACAATTGTAGTTTATTGTTTGTGGTTTATTGAAAGTTTACTATGTTGGGCAAATAGTACTGGTTTTCTAATTCTGACGAATTCACATGAAGCAATGGCAGAATTAGGAAACATAAAGTTCTGAAGAACAACTTAAATTTGCAGCATTTATATTCATATAAAAATATACTGCACACGTGGAACCAAAAATGGAGAAAAGGAAAGTAAAACGTAAACTTATTCATTAGACTGAGGCGCGTAGAACTTTGTCCTTAAGATTTTATTGCCCCGATTAAATGCCCATGTTATGGAAACAGTCTCACATGATACAACAGTCATTACATTTTTCTTATTTTGGCTCTTGATCAATGCGAACAATCGGTCGAACTGATTCAGCCATGTTATCTAATACTTTTTGTTTGTTTGCAGAAAAGTTTTATATTCTAATTTTCCATTCAGTACTGGAGGTATTTATCAATAGTGTTGCTTTCGGTTTGAAGAGAAACATCTATTCAACAAAAATAGAATTTCGGTTTGGAGTTCTGTTCATGAACATTGGAATAGAAGCAATGCTTCATGTTTTGAATTTCAAATTGATGCTTCTAGATGCATTAACCTGTTCAAATAGGAGCATTGCTTTGATTCTAGAATATATTAATATTGGGCTGGCCGAAATATATTAATATTGGGCTGGGCCGAGACGGCCGGACGGCAGTGTGTGTGTGGGGTTCTAAGTCAACAAGCATCTATGTCATCCCTCCTCTATAAAATTTTCTTGTCCCTTGGTGCTTGCCTCTAACTCTAACTCTCCACCTTATATGTAGAGAAAGTTAAAGAAAAGTCTCCTATGTGGGACAAATGAACATTGTTCATTAACACTCCACATATTATACTCTCTCTACCTTTAAGCATTAATTTCTCATTCACCCGATATCGGAATCGAGTGATTCAAAAGCCTGACATCAAGTACTGTCTTAGTAGTTTCCAAAACTATTTTTAGCTCCCCGAAATTCATTCCGTAAGTTATTGAAATCCGGGCTTGAAGTTGATTGTTTGTCACTTAATTTTAAACACATTTTGGAGCTAAACACCATAAAGTTCCAACATACCATTGTTAGTTCACTTTTTCAGTTCATTTTTTTGGAACTTACAATTTTTGTTGAAATATTAGCAATTCTAGCACTCTTTGTGTAACACTTGTGCACATTATTTATTCTTTGTACACATGACATATTAATTATATTATATAAATAATTAATATGTCACTTGTCATAACTTTTCTACTTTATTGGGTTCTAAGTTCTAGCCGCCCATATAGATACTCAAGTTGGCCGCCATAATTGCTATCCATAGCATAGCTAGTTTACTTTATTAAAGTTGTATCTATTTATACTCTTGTTCAATCAATGAATAAACTAAGTTGAAGTTTACTCAAGTATAATTAACTTTCTCAAACTCTCTTCATGGTATCGTAGCGCAAGGTTACCGAGTTCTAAAATCCGCCGCAACTCGTTGTTTTGTTTTCCAAAATGTCTACCGAATCGACAGCTCATCTTCATCGTAGACTCCCACCGCCTCACAGCCGGGGTCACCGAATCTTCTTCTTATACAAATCATAGACTTGATGGCAACAACTACTTGCCGTGGTCAAGATCCATGAAAATGTACATCTCGTGACAATGTAAGATGGGATACCCGTCCGGCTCTAAACCCGCCCCCGCCGAAGATGACCCAGGATTTGAAGCACGGGACACCGCTAATAATCAAGTCATGACCATTCTCACAAGATCAATGACAAAAGAGATCAGTGAGAACTTTATGATGTATGATACTGCAAAAGAAATCTGGGACAATGCTAGAGATCTTTACTCCAAGAAAGACAATACATCAGAAGTGTACGAACTTGAAGCTCAAATTCAAAACTGCAGACAAGGGGATATGTCTGTAACTCAATACTTCAACCAACTATCTAAGGCATGACAACACTTAGATATGCTGGAAACTCACCCCTGGAATGATGTTAAGGATGCTGCCCTCTATAAGGACATCATAGAAAAGAAAAGAGTCTTCAAGTTCCTCACTGGACTGAACCCTACTCTTGATGATGTTAGAGGGAGAATTCTTGCCACAAAACCTCTCCCAAATCTCAAATCCATGTTTGCTGAGGTCAAACATGAAGAAAGCAGGAGGAAAGTCATGCGCCGAACACCCCCGCCGATAACCCTACCGAAGGTACCGCCCGCCGAATGTCGTGAAGGCCGCCGAGGTTACCGGGACTTACAGAAGCCCGCCGAGAAAACCGGAAGGTTGTTCTCGTGATCACCGCAAACGCACAAATCACACCAAGGACAATTGCCGGAAGCTTCATGGCAAGCCTAATCCCTCTAAAACCTCAAAACCAACCAGGGAAAATCAAGGCGACTTGTCGCTGACGAGGAGAATGACAAACCATCCGAATGCTCGCTTGTCGCCTTTAAAGCCTTTGTTGCTCAAAGATCGTGAAGGTAGCTCCTCTACCGAAATGGCCACTCATGCTAAAACAGTATATTCCGCTCACCTCTTAGTAATGAGACTTGGATTGTTGATTCTCGGGGCTTCTTCCCACATGACCGGTAATAAAAACCTCATTACCCACTATATGCCATGCACCCAAATTCACGAATTAAAACCGCCGATGGTTCTCGTTTCTTATGCAAAAGGTGTTGGGAAGGTTAAACATACTAATCGATATATCTACAAGGGGTCTTATTTGTTCCAAAGTTAGATTGTAACCTTATATCTCGTCAAGAACTCACTAAAGATCCGAATTGACTCGTTGTTTTTGATAAGGATCGCTGCACATTCCAGATCTTTCTTCACAGAAGTGATTGGTCAAGCTAAACCCCGCTCAGATCGTTTGTGATCAACCCCGCCGAAGACAAGACCGAAGACCGAATCCCTCGCCAGCTCGCACTCAAAACCTAGACAATATCATGTTATGGCATTATAGACTAGGACATCCAAGTTTTGGTTATTTAAAGTCTTTAATTCCGTAATTGTTTAAAGGATGTAATCTTAATGATCTTCAATGTGATATTTGTCAATTTGCCAAACTCACCAAATCTGTGTATACTAAATTACCTCACTTCCCATCCACACCTTTCACCTTAATTCACAAAGGATGTATGGGGACCCTCAAGAGTGAAAAGTATAACAAAAAGAGGTGGTTTGTAACCTTCATAGATGACCACACCGTAACCACTTGGTTATTTTTAATGAAGGATAAATCAAGTTTGATCCATCTTTCAAGAGTTTTACAACATGGTCTCTACTCGCTTTGACATTAAGATTAAAAATTTGAAGACCGACAATGCTCTTGAATATTATGAGTCTAATCTCGCAATTTCTTGATGAATAAGGGAATTGTCCATATCGTAGTTGTGTTGAGACACCTCAAAAAATGGGGTTGCTGAGAGAAAGAATAGGCACCTGCTGGAAATGGCCAGATCAATCATGTTCACTACAAATGTTCCAAAATATATGTGGGGTGAAGCTATATTGACTGCCACATACTTAATCAACAGGCTTCCCAGCAGAGTGTTAGGTTTCAAGACTCCTATCCAAACCCTGCTGACCACACACTCCTGCCCTCATCTTATTGCCCAATTGCCTCCAAAAATCTTTGGTTGTACTGTGTTTGTTTATATCCATGCCCAACACAGAAGCAAACTTGATCCCAAAGCTCACAAGTGCATTTTCCTAGTGGTATGCTAAGGACAGAAAGGTTACAAATGCTATTCACCTATCGAAAAGAAATTTTACAACTCTATGGATGTAAAATTCTTTGAAAGGACTCCCTACTACAAAGAAGTCTACCGAAGCAAGCCACCGATGGAAATCTAATTGAAATTGATCTAAATCCGTTCCCTCAACAAACTCTTAACCCTCAAAGAACCTACCGAGACTCGGCAGACCGAACCTCAAGACCCTACCGACCCGAGCTCGCCGGACCTCAAAGACCCTACCGACCCGAGCCCGCCGAACCCGAGCCCGCCGAGCCTCAACACCCTACCGACTCGTAGACCGCCGAACTACAAGACCCTACCGACATTGATGACACCTATTGCTCTAAGGAAAGGGAAAAGATCATGCACCGATCATTCTATTCATACTTATTTATCTTATGACCAGCTTGTCTCCCGTATTTGCTATGTTTACACAGACCCGGACTCTCACTCTATTCCCAAAAATATTCAGAGGCCCTTCAAAATGATAAGTGGAAGGTCGTCGTTAAAACAGAGATGATCGCACTCCCGGATAATCATACTTGGGACCTCACAACTCTCCCCAAAGGCAAGAAGACAACACCGTAGATGGTTATTCACCATAAAATACAATGCCGATGGTACTATTGACAAGTATAAAGCCGATTGGTGGCTGAGGGTTCACTCAAACTTATGCCATTGACTATACAAACTTTTGCACCAAGAGCAAAGCTTAACACCGTCGTGGTACTGATTTCTCTAGCTGTCCAACTTGACTGGCCTCTTTACCAATTGGATATCAAAAACGCTTTTCTCAATGGTGACCTTACTGAGGAAGTCTACATGAATGTACCTCTTGGTTTTGTCAATCCCCACACTCAAGGCAAGGTATGCAAACTCAGGAAATCTCTATATGGCCTGAAGCAATCCCCCAGAGCCTGGTTTGGAAAACTCACTACTGTGGTTAAAGCTGCTGGATATCATCAATGCAACTCTAATCACACTATGTTTATCAAGACAACCAACCAGAGAAGGTCTATTCTTATTGTATATGTGGATGATATCATCCTTACTGGAGATGACTCAACCGAGATCCAACATTTGAAGACTCTACCGGCAAAGGTATTCCAAGTTAAAGATCTGGGCTCCCTAAAATACTTTCTTGGTATGGAAATAGCTAGAAACAAGAAAGGCATTTCGCCTTTCAAAGGAAGTATGTACCGGATCCGTCGAAGGAAACCGGCATGCCGGGATGCAAACCCGTCGTATCCCCGCAGACCCCGAATACCCCCGTCGCCGCATGGTGACATTGTCGTCGGGAAGGATCAATATCGTAGACTTGTAGGAAACTCATTTATCTTTCCCATACAAGACCCGATATTGCATATGGAGTCGGCCCGGTGAGCCAATTCATGCATTGCCCTACCGAGCAACATTGGGATGCTGTGAACAGAATACTGAGATACTTGAAATCCACTCCTGGCCAAGGCTTGCACTTCATCAAGTCTGCTGAGAGATCTATCAAGGTTTACACTGATGCTGATTGGGCTGGTTGTCATATAGACAGAAGGTCTACCACAAAGCACGTTCTTATGTACGGGGGCAATCTTGTCACCCGGAGGAGCAAGAAACAACCTACCGTCTCTAGAAGCAAGTCGAAGCCGAACTCGTGGCACTTGTTTTGGGCATTTGTGAAGCTCTTTGGCTCAAAAGAGTACTTACCGAACTTCAAAGCAATTACTCAAAGAACCTATCATACTCGCCGTGATAATAATTCAAAGATTATGCATGGCAGAGGATCCCGTTCATCATGACAAAACCAAACATGTGGACATTGACAGACACTTCCCCGAAGGAGAAGATTGATGCAAAGATCATTCAACTCCGATGTTCCCTCAAAGGAAGAACTGCACGTCGACCTTCTCACCAAGGCTATTCCACCTCTTATGTTCAAATAGACTAAGTCACAAACTTGGTCGTATCAACATATACAACCCAAATTTGAGGGGGTGTTGAAATATTAGCAATTCTAGCACTCTTTGTGTAACACTTGTGCACATTATTTATTCTTTGTACACATGACATATTAATTATATTATATAAATAATTAATATGTCACTTGTCATAACTTTTCTACTTTATTGGGTTCTAAGTTCTAGCCGCCCATATAGATACTCAAGTTGGCCGCTATAATTGCTATCCATAGCATAGCTAGTTTACTTTATTAAAGTTGTATCTATTTATACTCTTGTTCAATCAATGAATAAACTAAATTGAAGTTTACTCAAGTATAATTTACTTTCTCAAACTCTCTTCAATTTTAGTTCACTATTTGTGGTTGGTTCACTATTCGATGTCGTAGTTCACAATTTATGAGAGTTCATTATGATCGTACACAAACTCTTAGTTCACTCTTATAATTTGATGTCGTAGTTCACTATTTCTGGAAGCGTATTGAATTTTACTATGAAGTATTTGTATTCAAATGTTTTATCATTTAACATGGTCTCTAGCTCAACTTGATCACAATCAGCAACGAATCACAAATGACTAGTCATTAATCTAAAATTAGTGTTCAAGTTTGGCAGACATGTCTGCAACAGCATTGTTGCAAAAATCTGCACAAATGGGAGAAACAACTACAACAAATAGTGCCATTTCTCCAACCCCTATGCAGAAAAGAGTACTTTTATATTATTAGCAAGGCCCGTTCCGATAAAATTTCCGGAACCAAATCATCACCGTCGATCTACGGTTCGATTCAGAAAAACAACAGCAACACCACTTCTTACGACAATTACCAACCACAGAATGACCAATCGCCTTTTGCAGAAAGACTAATTAATTCTCAACAGTTTAACTGGAACACAGGCAGATTCTCATAATACTGTAAAACCTTGAATGATTTGCACATATCTTCAACATGTACATTATTATGAAATGAATGTGTTTTAGAAAGTTCAGAAGCCTTTCAAACTAAGCCACTAGTGAACAACTTTTGAAGACAAAACACCCAATCTTTCTGGAAATTAAAACGTCAAAACGCATACAATTTGAAAGTTTTTTCTATCAACTGTGACTAAAAATCTATGATTCCTTATATTCAGCAAACTTTGCTAGCAGGAAGAATTCGAGAGGAGATTGGGAAATAATTAGGAAGAAACAAAGCTGAGATGAGAATTGGCGGCAAGAAATCACTAACCAATTACAAATTTTGCATTAAGTAGGTCTATCTAGGAGCGCAAGATACGGTATTACAGTCAGTGTACGTGCTTTTAGATGCGTACGTAATCAGAACGGCATGTTACCTTTGTCGCAAATTAAGCAGCTTTGGTATCCGGAATAACAATCCCAACTCCGACATCTTTCCTGCCGGCGCGCTCCATACGGCACCACCATCGACCGCCATTACAGGCCTTACCTTGTTGACTGGAGATCCCAAGACCATGGTTCAAAGGGACACTAAGTTATAAGGAACAGTCTAGCACTTACCCATTCTTTTAGATTAAAAGTGATGTATGTGGAGCGTGTGAGGTTAAGGATAGGTTTTAATGATTCCTATATCTTGATATTCCAGTGGGGTATGGTAGAATACTTTTGACAATAGGACACCTATGTAAGTGCGAAATGGGGCCGCTTATGTGGGAATTTTGAGACTTGAATTCGATAAAGCACTTTCTGTAACCAAGTGTTGTCCAGGGCCGAGATGGACACAATCATGAGAACCGAAAGGTGCTAGTAGGAATATTGTGTGACTGCTATTGTCTTGGTTTACACTAATGGCTGAACAGTACAAAACCTTGTTCACTGATTAGCCAAGTAAATCTGATAGTACTTCACTAAAGCAGGTTCAAGGCCAGAAGCTACCTCTTCTGATGCAATATTTTTCATTTGACTTCTGTTTCGAGCCTGCATTTGCATTTCCATTAATTTTAATTCATGTGGGGGATTGTTGGAGATATAAGCCAAATCCCATTAAATGAGGGCTTGAAACATGTGTTCAAACAGTTAACTTTAGCCCAAATTTCAGATACGCTCCGGTGAGATTCACCAGGATCTTATTACATCTAAAAATACTACTCACAGAGTGGATGATGTTTGGCTTTGGAATCACTCTATTCGGATATCGGGTGAATGAGAAATTAATGCCTAAATTTGATTGAAAAAGTTTTAGGAGATGGGAGTTGAAGCGAGAACCTCACTCCATTCTCTACATTGAAAACTTGAGTGTTGGGAACTCAAGTAATAAGAGCTTGAGTGTCTCTTATGGATGCGCCCCAAGGGGCAAAGCACTTTAGTACACGAGGAGGACTTACATAATTCCACATGCACATACGCGTCACTGCCGCCGTCCTTCTCACTCGGCTCGGTTGTTACTATTAAATTTTTGGAAAAAATTTATTTATGAAATTAACCGAATAATAATTATTTTTAACACGTGGCATTTGATTGAGTCATCCGACCAATCAGAATTCTAGAATTCATGTGATTGACTCATCCGACCAATCAGAATTCAGATGACACGTCATCCGACCAATCAGAAGCGTGGATGCAGTCGACCACCAAGTCAAACATGCCAAGATGACTTTTGTTGAGGGAAAAGTCGGCCGACTTGTGTCATATGGCCAATCCGATTTGAGCATTGGCTCCTCCTCTCCAGTATATAAAGAACCCCATGGATGAAGGTTAGAGCATTGAATTTTTTCTTGTGTCTTCAACTACAAAGAGTTTCTTATATAGTCCTAGTTCTTCAGTTGAAGAGAAGTCGGAGCTCTGTGTAAGTTTGCCGGAGCTTGGATTTTTGAAGTGCCTCTAAATCCGAGATGAGAAGCCGTTGTATCTTGAGAGATGTTTAGGGTCAAATTATAGTGATTTTCACATATGTTTTATATATCAATTTCCCTCATATTTGGATTATTTTCATAGAATTCGAGCCATATAGTTAAATATTGAGTAAATGGGGTTTTAAAGAGGTTAATATGAAAACGTATCGATTTTTATGTTTATTTGATGTTTTTATATTATTTTGGAAATTATTACGTTTTGGTATGTTTTTGATATTTGTAGATACCCAATTAATGATGGAAAAAGATGATCCTAAAAGGCTAGATTCGAGATGGAAGAGGATCAATCAAAGATATGGAAGAATAAAAGAGATAAGGAAAGAAATAAATCAAGATAAAGATGGAATTATCAATTTAATCGTCAGTGGACGGGCGTCCATATGAATCGACGAGCGTCTAGTTTGGACGGGCGTTTGGTGAAGTGGCCGAGCGTTCGAAGCGAAAAAGAGAACGAGAGAGTTTGGACGTGTATTGAACGAGCGTTCACTCAAACCGAACGAGCGTCCGTTGTATTGAACGAGCGTCCGCCACCGTTTCAGCGGAGAACCGACTTAGGTTACCGTAGCGACCGACTTAGTTTTACTATAAATATAACAAGCAGCCCCAACCCTAAGGATATACCAATTTTATCACATATAATTCTTCAAGGAAGCAGCCGCATCCCGAGAGTTTGAAGGCCGGTCACCCGAGCCTTGTGCTCGGGTGAACCGAGGTTAGATTAGGAGTAGATTATGTAGCTTTTCTTTTCGTTTCCATGGAGTTCAACCATTGTATCAAGACTATGTGAGTTTGATTTTCAATTTATTTAATTCCGCTTTTATCTTCATGATTTGATTTCGTTTTGTATTTTTCTATGCGATTTGTATGCCATGTGAATTAGAATCGACAGATTAGTTCACGATTGATGTTTATAATACGAAAGTTGCATAAACCTTAGATCACCATAGAAAGATAGGGTTTTTAGCCATTAATGATGACAAGTTAATGAGTTAGATTCCTAGGTTGTTAGGTTCTTTAAAAACGAGAGTTAATTGAATCTACACCCGAGTTTTGTTTGGTAAATCAGTCTCAACACTCGAAAGATGAGAGATAGATAATTGAATTCACTACGGAAGTAGGCTTTCATAGCTTGAGAGATAAATTCACTAAGAGATTAGGGATTTGTGTCTCGTGAAAGGGTGAAACCACAAACTGAATTAGAATCATGAGATTAATTAGAATTGAAATCACTTAGGTTTGTACTTTGGTTGTTCCCATGTTTCTTAGGTTAGATTTATTTTGTTTGTTCTTTTATGTTTTTCTGTTTTTATGTTTTTTTCTTTCGTTTCTTTTGTTTATTCATTCTTTGAGTAACAATTGAGAGAGTTAATGAAATTAGATTCAACATCCCAATTCCCTGTGGATCGACCCCTTACTTATCTCGCTCTACTATCAACAACCCGGTATTCGGCCGGTTAGGAGTTAGTTTTGCAATTAGGTTAGGGTTTATAAATTTTCTTTTTGTTTAGTGATGCAAAATCCACCCTGTGCTTAATTTGATAAGGCTGCTGTGCTGTGATCTGTGTTGCTGTGTTGTGTTTATATGTTTTAGGGTTTTGCTGTATTTTTCCTGCTTTTCTGTGCATATTCGATATCTGGACGAGCGTTTGGTAGCATGAACGCCCGTCCAGCCCCTAACTTGCAGGTGAAAGAACGGCTGGGTGTATGAACGCTCGTCCGTCCAGAAAGGTTTCAACGCTGTTCTGAGTTGAAGGATCAGACGGGCGTCTGGAATTCTGAACGCCCGTCTGGAGGTTTTCAAGAGCAAACGAGCGTTTGAAAAGATGAACGTTCGTCCAGTTCTGAACGCTAAGTGAACGTTCGTCCGGGTTCAGTCCAGGTTCTGGTTTTTCTTGATTTTATTTTTAATGCTTTTATTTGATGTGGATTTTTCATTAGAGCTTCTGTGGCTGATTAATTTTACGTAGATGTCCTGAACTTATATGTTTTTACCTTTCCATCTATGAATCCATGTTAGATAATTGATCAATTCCTTGTATAGGATTCATCTAGGCATGTTATAGTCACTGTCGGTTTTCTTACGCTATAACTGTTCTTATCATTGTTAGTGTAGCTAATGTCGGTTCTCGTATGCTACATACCGTTGTGATGAATCTTGTTAGCTTTTGAGACTTACGTGCTTCCTTTTTTGAGGAATTATTATAACTCATTTGGGTAGCTACTGTCGGTTTCCGTAATGCTACCATCTTAGGTCATATGAGTTATATCTCGTTTAGTATAGCTAATCGTTGGTTTCCATAATGCTATCACTTTTGATAAGTCTTAAGGCGCGTCTACACCGCATATAATGAACAAGACCTTGTCGTTTATCGTAACTTTGTCATTATTTGGTAGACGTTTATTTTATATATATGTCGTGTTGCATATAGTGGGCTAGTTTTCTTTCTTTTATTTTATTTTCTTTTTGCATATCATTTAAATGCATTTCATTTAGTTGCATTTCATATAGTTGCATTGTTTTTCTATTTTTCCTTTTATTTTTCTTAAGTGTGGTTACTGTCGGTTTTCGTAATACCACCTAGTTTATTTTTCTTTTTGAGTGTAGTTAACTGTCGGTTTCCGTAATACTACCTCGTCTTTATTTTATTTTTAGGATTTTTCACGTAGATTTGCATTGTAGTATATTTTCATATAGTTGCACCTAGCCTACGAGTTTGTGATATTTTCATGTATATGTGTCCATCTTTATGTGAGCATAATTTGAATATCTCTATATATTTTCCATGTGCTTTATTTGTATAAGTCTAATCTTTTCCCCGTAGACTCTTTTTGCACTTGATCAAGTCTGCGGATACTTTCTTCCTAGCTATTGTGCACTTTAACGATGTATTCGGTTGTCTGTGATGCTCACGGTCTGCGAGCTATGCAAGCAATCCTGGTTCTTGTTGGTTCCTCCGTAATTGCCGGCATCCAATCGACTAAGTTCTCTAATTTATTATTTCGCACAACTTGAGGACAAGTTGCAATCTAAGTGTGGGGGAGAGGATGGTTTATATGTATCTATGAGTCGTTTGCTCAATTTCTATTATATTTCTATGAAAAGTGCTTAATTTTTAAAATTTTTGTTTTGTCCCGAGTAGACAAAGGCATATCTTTGCTTGAGTTTATATCATTTTTGCTATATTCTGTATATTTAGTAATTTTAGTTGTTTCACCCGACACTCTTTTTCACATGCCATAGTAAATGATGAGCTAAATGTTGAAAGCCTACCCCATTTTAGTCGAAAATTTTTGATGATTATAGCATGTTTCTTTGCTTATGTACAATTCTTGAAAAGTTTAGTAGTTTGTATTTAGAGTTAAAGTATGACATACTGTGAATATCTGTAAGTTTGAATGTGACAAGTGAAACGTGATTAAGTCTTTGCAATAGTAATAAATTGTTTACTTGAGGTGTTATGCTCAGTGGTCTGTGCTACTAGAAAATAATCTTTTCCACTGCCAGCCAGAAATCTCTAAGTAAACATAATTGTAATTGTGTGTGTCGGAAGCTGGTTTATGATTTGGGTGAGGTAGGGTGTACCACGTATGTCCTATTCCACTATGATGACCAAAAGCTCACGACAGTTAGAAAAAGCTGCCTTATGATTGGAGTAAGGTAGGGGATTATCTTGAAATGTCCTATTCTGCTATGAGGGCAAAAGCTTATTCTGATGTGTGTTAGAAAAGTGTGAAAAAGTGAAAATATTGAAATTTATTATTATGAATAAGTAAGGACTTAGTTATCGTTGATCTTATCCCCAGTATAAACTGAAGGATATGTTGTAGGGATTATCCTCTGAGTCTGTCAGAAATGTTTTAGATATTCTCTACTATTTCTTTTTGGGATATGTATGTTTTGTAAAGTGCATGTTATAATTTTTGAATATTTCTAACTTAGATGGGAAACCGGGCTAGTTTTGGTTTGAATAACTTTCAAATTGTGGAACTTAGTGGAAGTTTCTTATGGCTATGCACACACTCACTCGGGTGAACTTCTGAGTTATTGAATATACTTCATATTTGTATGGATGTTTATTTGCCTCGAGCTTGATCTTTGTTTTGTTTTGCTCGGGACGAGCAAAAGATAAGTGTGGGGGAGTTGTTTAGGGTCAAATTATAGTGATTTTCACATATGTTTTATATATCAATTTCCCTCATATTTGGATTATTTTCATAGAATTCGAGCCATATAGTTAAATATTGAGTAAATGGGGTTTTAAAGAGGTTAATATGAAAACGTATCGATTTTTATGTTTATTTGATGTTTTTATATTATTTTGGAAATTATTACGTTTTGGTATGTTTTTGATATTTGTAGATACCCAATTAATGATGGAAAAAGATGATCCTAAAAGGCTAGATTCGAGATGGAAGAGGATCAATCAAAGATATGGAAGAATAAAAGAGATAAGGAAAGAAATAAATCAAGATAAAGATGGAATTATCAATTTAATCGTCAGTGGACGGGCGTCCATATGAATCAGACGAGCGTCTAGTTTGGACGGGCGTTTGGTGAAGTGGCCGAGCGTTCGTAAGCCGAAAAAGAGAACAGAGAGTTTGGACGTGTATTGAACGAGCGTTCACTCAAACCGAACGAGCGTCCGTTGTATTGAACGAGCGTCCGCCACCGTTTCAGCAGAACCGACTTAGGTTACTGTAGCAGCCGACTTAGTTTTACTATAAATATAACAGCAGCCCCAACCCTAAGGATATACCAATTTTATCACATATAATTCTTCAAGGAAGCAGCCGCATCCTGAGAGTTTGAAGGCCGGTCACCCGAGCCTTGTGCTCGGGTGAACCGAGGTTAGATTAGGAGTAGATTATGTAGCTTTTCTTTTCGTTTCCATGGAGTTCAACCATTGTATCAAGACTATGTGAGTTTGATTTTCAATTTATTTAATTCCAGTTTTATCTTCATGATTTGATTTCGTTTTGTATTTTTCTATGCGATTTGTATGCCATGTGAATTAGAATCGACAGATTAGTTCACGATTGATGTTTATAATACGAAAGTTGCATAAACCTTAGATCACCATAGAAAGATAGGGTTTTTAGCCATTAATGATGACAAGTTAATGAGTTAGATTCCTAGGTTGTTAGGTTCTTTAAAAACGAGAGTTAATTGAATCTACACCCGAGTTTTGTTTGGTAAATCAGTCTCAACACTCGAAAGATGAGAGATAGATAATTGAATTCACTACGGAAGTAGGCTTTCATAGCTTGAGAGATAAGTTCACTAAGAGATTAGGGATTTGTGTCTCGTGAAAGGGTGAAACCACAAACCGAATTAGAATCATGAGATTAATTAGAATTGAAATCACTTAGGTTTGTACTTTGGTTGTTCCCATGTTTCTTAGGTTAGATTTATTTTGTTTGTTCTTTTATGTTTTTCTCGTTTTTATGTTTTTTTCTTTCGTTTCTTTTGTTTATTCATTCTTTGAGTAACAATTGAGAGAGTTAATGAAATTAGATTCAACATCCCAATTCCCTGGTGGATCGACCCTTACTTATCTCGCTCTACTATCAACAACCCGGTATTCGGCCGGTTAGGAGTTAGTTTTGCAATTAGGTTAGGGTTTATAAATTTTCTTTTTGTTTAGTGATGCAAAATCCACCCAACAAGAGACAATTGCTACTACCGTGGGTCCCTTACTGGAGCAATTTGTCTAATTGAATGAGTAACTTACTCACCTCGCTTTGATCTCTAGTCCTTTATTTTGTGGATTATAATTTTATTTTTCCATCGTTTCGAGTAAGATCTATACTGTAATAGTTATTTTGTTATATGTATTTAATAAATCGAATTTTCTTTTTGTGTTCTCTATTTCTGTTTTTATTTTTTCGTAATTACTTTCGATATTTAAGGATTTATTCCGTAAATCACTCCATACAAAAATTAATGTGAAGCACTCTTCAATGTTATAAAGAGTGCAAACCAGGCTGTCTCTATCACCACTATCTCTTCATTAATTTGTTTCACGTTTATATGCCATATCACCACGGTTTGTTACATGAGAACAATTTTATGTTTGTGGAATGGAACAAATCCTGGAGTGCCGACTCATTAGGTCACTTTTAGCTGGCTGTTATTTGAAAACCACACATAGGACAATAATACTTAATTCGAAAGATGCATGGAGCATCTCTTTGGAAGCACCCTATAATTTTTTGAATGGTGCAAGCCATGTGTTATGTTATTATTTTTATCGCACTTTGATCTTCGTAATCAATTCAAGGCTGGCCCTATTTATCTTCCTCGTATCATGTGAGTTTGGAGGCACCTTTGACGGCAAAATTAGGATTTTAGTCCTCTAACTTGGCCTATTTTGGATTTTAGTCCTGCTCCTGCTCCGGTGAGGAAAATGGTCCTCTAAGTTGTCTTTTTTTTTGGATTTTAGTCCTATCCGCCGGAAATAGCTGATTGGGCACCGGAATCTTTAAAAACCGCTTACGTGGCAGCCTAGTTAGAGGACTATTTTTAAAAATTCCGGTGCCCAATCAGCTATTTCCGGCGGATAGGACTAAAATCCAAAAAAAAAGCAAACTTAGAGGACCATTTTCCTCACCGGAGCAGGAGCAGGACTAAAATCCAAAATAGGCTAAGTTAGAGGACTAAAATCCTAATTTTGCCCACCTTTGACACTCATCAATTAAACTATTCATAACCGTGAAGTGGCTAGTCAACCTTTCTTTCAAGATGGAGGATGTTGATCACAAGCAAAGTTTTTTTTTTTTTTTTTTTTCTATATGCAATCCCTTTGTACTTTAAGGGGTCGTTTTTTTTTTTTTGAAACATAGGGTGTTGTTTTGCTTATGCATAGGATTTTTCCACATCAGGTTTTCTATACATAAGTTTAATAGAGGCAGAACTATACTTCGTCTACGTAATGTGGTATAAATGGTGGGCTAGCATACGATTTTGTACGAACATTTTATTTATTTCTTAATAATTAATAAAAGGCTTCATTCATCACAAAAACAACAAAAAAAAAAAAAAAAAAAAAACTTGAGTAATCGCTTCAACATTAACTATATATTTCTATAATAAAGGCTTCAAAAATCCGAGGCTTTTAAACTAGTATGACTATAATCATTTGACACATCAACTTTTTTTGTTTCATAAATCAGTCCTTTAGTTAACTAAAAGCCTACCTTATAGGCCTCCTAGGAAATCAAACGAAAAAATTGGCTCTTTTGGAGAATTTTCAAGGAATAATCTTTGGAATATTCTGCCTGGTGGAACGGGTTTGAAATTACTTTAAGGGGTAAAAATGTCCACCGAAGAGTTTAACCCTAAGCCTCTTACTTTTCTTTCCCACATCTTCTCCGCCGCCGCTAAAATTGTGCCATTACCATGTCTGTTAGTATTTATAGGCAAGCGGCCTAAAAATATTAGAAGTCCATTCTTGCTCATATTTTATAGAAGAAATGACAACGATGCCTTGTGATTTAAAAGTTCTTGTGGAAAGTTTCTGGTTCGAACTATAGATCATCGATCATGGTATATCATTTATCTTGGGCCTTCATACATAGGTAATCTTCCTTTGTTTTTGTTTCCTCCTTTTATGCATTGTACTAGTTGGTATTTATTCTGATATCTGAGAACAACAAAGTCCAGAAACACATGTAGAATAATTCATAAAATTTATATGGAAAATGATAATTTTTGTTGTTGGAAATGTATATTTCATGCCTCATACGTGTTGCAAATCTGAAATTTTATCACATATTTATGATACCAAGTAAAGCAGTTTCCACTGTGTACATAACGGAATAGTTTTCCAGGAAAGCATATCTTTTAACGATCTTGTTGTTTAAATCTATTTCTACATTGCCATTTTAAACATTTGTCTACTTTCTTTCAACCACTTTTTTTATTTGTTGTTATTGAAGCCTAATTGTTAGCATTTCCTTCTGTCATCATACTTTTTACACCTCTGTCTCTTTTCACTAGTAAATGGCGTATTTGTCACGAATTTCGTTTTACTTTGTATGTGATAAATAAAGAAATTTAAAATACTTTTTAATTATCATCGATAGTTCAATACCATGATAATAAATTTACTTATCCAAAGAACCCGAGCATAATCATTTTGCTGTCAATTGTTCTGATTTCATGTTTTCGGCTTCATATTACTCTTACCTCCTGTTGGGCCACATTTTGCAGATTCATTAACAGTCCTGTACGGTTGTGAAAATCCTTAGAAAGTAAAAATAAAAACAAAACGAATTTGGATCGAAAAGATTAATTGTTATGTCAGATGTTTTCAGTTTTTGTTGATTATATATATAATGATTCAGTTAAACATTGCACTCGAATCCAGAGTCGGTAAATGAGTGATGGATCGAAAAGTATCTCAGTAAGAAAGGTCAGCCTAAACATACTGCGGCGACGGTGGCGGTGCTTCAAATTCAAGCAGTAGCGGCGAATCCTTTATAGAACTTAAATATTTTGGATCCAAAGATGAAACTGATCAATTGGGATTTAGCTGTTGGTGCTACTTTGTTCTTGGAGGTATAGATGAACCATGTGTGTACTTATGGTGGTACTTTGTGCTTGGCGGTAAATGATTAACCAGGTGTGTACTAATTGTGTAACTTTGTGCTTGGTATTCTGATAGGTGCATCAAGCATTTTTGAAATTAAGTCTACATTCTTGTAGTCATGATTTTTCCATGACAATTTTATGGTTCTGCTTGGTTCGTGGGCTATGTTTTGTAGCTTCAGTTATATTAACATCCTTATATTGTGCAATTTGAATTTGAATATTATTGGTCTGTTTGAAGTCGATCAATATTTTTTTCTATTTGATGTTTGGGCTGATGGAGGTTTCAAATCAAAGCATTTTACAACAACAAAATCCATGCTTTATTGGGTAACTCGAGTTATTATGTATTAAGTAATTCATTGTTATTGGCTAACTCTCATACTTAAATCTATTTGTTCACTGTTAGCTAGCAATATACTCTGGTTCACTATTTTACATTGAGCTCAAAATACTCTGGTTCACTGTTTCACACCTTAGCGTAAATGACATCATGTTCGTGTCCACTTTCATGAGTGAGTCTAATGTTTCAATATAGTAATACAATGTTATTGGGTAACTCTGATCCTTAAATCTACTTATTCACTATTAGCTAGCAAAGTACTCTGGTTCACTGTTTTTCATTGAGTTCAAAACATTCTGAGTCACTGTATCACACCTACTTCACATTACAAATTCATTTTGAACCAATGTTCACTTTTAGGAATTTATAACTGTAGTTCGCTATTGTAGTTAACCATTGGAAGTTTAGTATTGTTAGTTCACTTTTTGAGTTCTTTTTTGCGAGTTCACTTTTGTAGTTCACTATTTGTAGTTTTATCTATTAACTGATACTGAAAAATCTATTCTACCTTATATTCAGCAAACTTTGCTAGCAGTAACCCTAAAAGTTTATGGTTTTGAATATGCATAAACATCACCAGGTGCTTTTCCATCAATATCAACATCAGTATAGTGATAGATCTCATATATCAAAGTGTAGAGACACTTTGACTATACGTAGACGTGCATTAGAGAATGTGTATGTTAGATTGACCAACTTACTTTATTAAATGTTACACTATTTGACGGTTATGTAATTTTCCTTAGACCGGAGTCTTCATAAAATCACGGTGTAGATTGTCATGCTTTAACTTTATTGAGGTTTCCCTTAGCCTCGGGGCGATCATGCGGTAGATTGGGTATGATATTGAAGTGTGCGTAGGATTTATGTCGCTCGTCTGGAAATCGCGTATACTAATGGTATGAGTAAATATCCGAAAGGACCTTATTATAAGGAATGTCTTATTCTCGAAAGTATTTGCAAAAGGGCTATATGGATATTATAACAACGATAGGATTCTATTTACACGGTAACCGTTTCACATGAAAGGTAGTAGTCGGTGAACTTGACTCATCTGATGATTGGGGGTCATGATGACACCGATCATGATCGTTAGATGTGAAGGGAATTTTAGTAAATGGACTTTATGCTTACTACCAACATATTCGGAAGCCTATCTGTCGCACACATATGGACAACGAACCGGAATTAAATTGTGGTTATAGTGATAACCAATTAAGGAATTATTTATCCCGACTATAAAGTGTTATAAAGATAAATTAATATATTAGTATATATTTATTATGAACAAATAATACAAAATATTAATTATGTAGAATAGTTAAATATCCACGATGTATATGATACATGTAGCGCAAATCTCTTTCGCATATCTTCTCTGCCACCGCTGAAATTGTGCTACTACCATGTCTGTTAATATTTATAGGCAAGAGGCCTAAAAATATAAGAAGTCCATTCTTCCTCATATTTTGTAAGGAAAATAACAATGATGCTTTGTGCTTTAAAAATTCTTGTGTAAACATTCTGGTTCGAACTATAGATCAAGGATCATGGCATATCATTTATCCTGAGCCTTCATATATAGGTAATCTTCCATTGTTTTTGTTTACTCCTTTTAGAAATGTATATTTATTGCCTCATATGTGTTGCAAATCTGAAATTTTATCACATATTTATGACACCAAGTAAATCATTTTCCACTGTCTTTATAACGGAAGAGTTTTCCAGGAAAACATTGGTTTTCAGGATCTTGTTTTTTTTCACCAGATCCCCTCATTTTGTTTGCATTTCATTGTAAATGATGGGTTAACCGAACAATTTATGATGGAACAAAGAATATGAAAATTGTTCTTGGTTATATTTTTGTGTCATCAGGTTCCTTTCATCTGATAAATCACCATACCTGTTGGTTAAGAGTCTGCCTTGCCTAATGTTTAGAACAATTTTGACTATAACCAAAACAGACCTCAATCTATGCATTAGATATGTGCTGGTGTTTCACTTTTTGTTGATTATTGATCCGCGTGTAAGCCACTAATATGCACGAGATACTAGCAAGAGTACTAGGTCAATTGTAGTATAGTAGATGCGTGTCAAGGTCGATCCCATAGAGACAATGCAACATAGATAATAAACATTAAGTCTAGACAAGAAGACAAATAACGGTCCTTGACCAACATAAATACAGAAAAGGTAATTGGTGTATCTCTCCTCTCCGATCTCCTAACTTGGTGTCCTTAATCTTTATGTCTACTTTTCCTCGTAATCACCTAGACTAACTAGAATGTTTTCTAATTCAGTTTTAGCTACGCGTGCATTCTCCTAATCTTATCTATTTCCATTGAGAAGAAAATAGATGCCTATGTGCAGTTAACCTCCTTCGTTGGTTGTATTAACTCACACACAATAAGTATTAGAGATTTTCCGATGCGAACCGAGTACCTCCCTCAGCAGCTATCGTGGATTGACTAGCACGTTCCCGAGGAATGAACAGACTATGTCCAAACTAACACTTCACCTTGCAAGTCCTTTATGTTAATTTATGAATACAATAAGCAGATTGGCCAAATCTAACCTACTGTTAATTAAATTTTTTGATCAACGTAGCCGATGCCGAATCTTTAGATTAAGGGGACCTAGGGTGTCGCGGCTGCGATATAGACCGTTGCTGGACCGGCGGCGATGGTTCCTAATTCTGAAATCTTTATCGTTCTGTTCTGATTACTCTAGTTATTTACGATTCATTTAGACATGCAGATCAATTACAACACATTAATCTAACTAAATCTACCATGATTAAAATACGAAGGAACGTTCAAAACATCATACCTTTATCAATGGCAACCTAGCTTGATCAACTCAAGATAGTTGATGGATTGAAGGAGACAACCAAACAACGAACTCAAATTAAACACAAGGAAAGCTTTATTTAATAAATCTAGTAAAAATTGTGTATATATCAAGAGTTGTTGTTTACAATAAAATCGTACAACTTTTATAGAGCTGTAAACCGACTTAGATAAGCTAACCCTAACCGACTTAATACAAATCACGGCTCTCTCCTTTTCGTGTCCTCCACGTTGCTGCGGCTGCGGCTTGGGTTCCCACAGCCTCCGGACTATTTTCTTCTTTTCTGGTCCAACAGACTTCGTATTGACTTCTTCTGACTTCGGTCCAATGTTTCTCTTTCTTATCCGGATCCAGCTACTTTAGCCCATATTATGGTAGTCCTTAAAATCACATAAAACGTGACAAAATAGTATCAAATATCAGGATAAAGTGTAAAGATGCAGAATTGCGAACCGAGGGACCGGTATTAGGCAATCGATACGTATTTCATACAATATTCCATCTATCACTAATCAATTGAGCATGATTCGGGACAACTAAGGGTATAATTTATAGTACCATTTTCAGTGTAATCAATTATATAATGATTCACGTACCAAGAGTCGGGTAAATGAGTGATGGCTGGAATCATCTTTCAATCTTTGTCTTTTTCAGTAATCTGTTTTCCCTTTTTGATGTACATTCTGTTTTTTATGCTTTCTTGAATTTTGATAATTTAGTTGAGCAGCAGCGGCGACGGTTGTTTTGCACATTTCCTTATATCATTTATTCTTTGACTTGTGCTAAATTTCTTTTTCTATTTTGGAGAATATCTGACACAACATTTTTTCAATAGTTTCAGGAAAACTGAAATAAGCACTACAGACATGAATGAGCCCGCCATCAAAGCCATGAGGGGGCATAGGGTAATTGTGCAAACCACGAGCAACGTGGACATTCTAGATGATGGATATGGGTGTCGTAAGTACGGGCAGAATATAGTAAAGGGCAACCCGAATCCAAGGTCGTATTTGTGATTCATGTTTACGTGATTTACGGTTTATGGTAGTGTAAAAAAAATATAAAATGTGTATTCCTTGTGCAGGAGTTACCACAAGTGCACAACTATGGTGGTCACAACATACGACGGGAGGCATAATCACGAAGTTCCTACTCCCCGCAACAACCGTCACAATTAATAATGTCCAAAATTAAATACAAAGAAATGAGTCTTACCAAGTCCACAACAGAAACTCCCCCACTTGGTTCATTTGCTATGTCTACATGCCACCTCTTGGAACTTACCAAGGCTCTAGATATGGATTCAATCCAAGAGGCTTTTTCAATCGGACGATTGGTGGAATGCAGCCTAACCATACTATGGCGACGGTGGCGGTGCTTCAAATTCAAGCAGTAGCGACGAATCTCCACGGTCTAGCAGTATTTTATTTTCTGAAACCTCTCTACATTGTCGGATCCAAGAAAAAAGTTCAGTGGGGTCACCCGTCACAAAAGTGTAGTAACCCTAAAAAGATTTCGGGTTGGGCAGGTAATTAGGTCAAAATTTCCAGGTCGAAACCTGGTTGGACGGGTAATTAGGTCAAAAATTGAAAAAAAAATTTACCAAAACAACGTCGTTTCAGATTTTTTTTTTTACAAAGTTTAGTGGGGTCACGTGACCCCCCTGGGGTACGTGGATCCGCCCCTGCCTCTCTATGCGGTACTACATTTTTGTGGTTTGCAATATCTAAGTTTTACTCGGCTTGACATGGCCTTTGTTGTCCACAAAGTCAGTAAATTCATGCATTCTCCTACCGAGGCATATTGGATGGCGGTCAAACGAACTCTTCGTTACCTCAAACATACTATCTCTGATGGGTTATTATTCTTCAACTCCTCTTCGCTCCTTGCAAGTTTACACTGATGTTGATTGGGCTTCTGACCCTATATAATGAGTGCCGTTCTGTGGGTGCATACTGTATTTTTCTTGGCTCTAATCTTATCAGTTGGTGCACAAAACACAAACAAACAGTCTCCAAAAGTGTCACGAAAGCAGAATACAAGTATTCGTGTTCGCGAGTTGGTTGCCTCCAAGAAAATTGCTATCTCCTTCCTCAACTCAAAGGATCAATTGTCCGATCTCCTCACAAAACTGCTTAGCAATCCCTGGTTTTCCACCTTGAAGTCCAATACCCATGTTCATTCTATTCACATGGTATTAAGGGGGCGTGTTGAAGACAGTATTTTGATTGGCACATAATCCCAAGGATTCAAGCAATATCTCGTAATATCATGTAATTGATTAGGGGGCGTGTTGAAGACAGTATCTTGATTGGCACATAATCCCAAGGATTCAAGCAATATCTCGTAATATCTTATAATTGATTGTGTATTTATTATCGTGTTCACACTAGCATTCTGTACTTACAAAAACACTATTGTACACCAAAGTAAAGTCAATGGAAAATCACTTTCATATCAAAGTAAATACAAAAGGTGATAAAAGATAAATTTAAAGGCAGGAGAGAAGAAAACTTTTGTAGGTTATTCGATACGGGATTCTTGTTAGGAACACACCATTGCAAATTTCTTTCCTCAAAAGCCTACACAACCATCGCATAAGTAGAAGAAAAAAAGTGAATTAAGTAGTACCCAAATTCAAAATCCTTCCCGACCCGACCAGCTCTTGACATTGTTTTTTGAGTATGAATATGGAGAGAAACAAGTATGAGTAATGACAAATTGAGATTATGAGATAGGCATCATTTGATTTGTTTTTTCATTTGCAATCACATGAAGATGTTATCCACACATATCGATTATACTATGATATAGTGCTTAATGAATTACTGATGGACATCCGTTGATTCACATCTTACTTTGGGAGTTCATTTATCTTTAATGTTGCACCAGACAATCAATTACAAAGTGAGGGTTAGATTATGTGACTGAACCATATGATGTTCTTAACCCTCATTTACCTCATGTTATGTGCTAAACTGTGTGGTCTTAAGTGAGATTTGTGAGCTAAATAAGTTAATACGACGTTTTGATAAAATTACATGGCAATCTAGTTATCTACATCCTAATTACTTTTTTAATGGGCAGTTCTTGTGAAATATTTTATGATGTCATACATAAAAATGATCACGTTCTACTCTAGATAAAATTACACCGTAGATGATTAGAATTAAAAGAGCAGAATGACCTAATTCTTTCCCAAACTTCCAACTAGCCGGAAGCAAGACATACTATGGTGCCGAAAGATACAAGGCTTGTATCTAGCTAGTTTACTGTACCTGGCACAAACCTTCATTGATAATTTACATGTATCATACAAGTGTCTAACATCATTTAATCAAGCACATTACAAGATCAAAGATTAAAAACACAAACATGATGTTTTCCAAAATTGATCAAGAACACTAAACCAATTTTCAAAAATTCTTGTTTGATTAGTTTGTGGATTCATGTGATGCAAATATGATGGTTTTTTTTTTTACATCATTAAACATGTTTCAATACCTTAATTAATTCATCTAATAAGCCACATAGATAGCCATAGGATCAACACTTAATCTAAGGGATGGAAAGTGGATCAAAAGTCTAACTAAGAGATAATGGGCAATCGAGGTCTCTTGCGACCAAATTCACAGATAGCTGGGATAAGTGATGACCCCATGATTTAGCCATAAAGAAAGGGTAACCAATGATATTTGTGAGAACGGAACAATCCACGAAAGCCTTCAACTATGACTGCTACTCGACCTTTCTTTCATTAACCAGATGCAGTTGCCAAAAAAAAAAAAAATCGAGGAAAAACGAGAGTTAAAGAACCATCTAATTGGTGGAGAAAAAACCCTTTTTGAAGGGTTGAATGGTCAACTTTAGCGCGATTTACGGATAGACTCCGATGTATGTTATCGAGAGTTCATGATATCATTAAATACTCCATACGGAGTAGTTGATGATAGGCTTTTGAATCACTCGATTCGGATATCGGGTGAATGAGAAATTAATGCCTAAAGTTGGTAGAAAATATGTAGGAGATGGGTGTTGAAGGGAGGACCTCACCCCATTCACCCACATTGGAAACTTGAGAGTTGGGAGCTCAAGTGATAAGAGCTAGTGTGTCTCGTATGGATGTGCCCCAAGGGGCAAGGCACTTTTGCGCAGGAGGGAGGACTTAGATAATTCCACACGCACGCGCGCTCCGTGGCCGTTCGGCTCGTGCTTGACCTCGGCTCGGCTCGGGTGTTACTATTAATTTTTATGGACAAAATTTCTTTATGAAATTAACTATAAAATTAATTTTGGAATGTGATTGTGTCATTCGACCAATCATATTCAGAGATGCGTCATCCGACCAATCACAGTGTGGAATTGATTTTCGAAAATAGCTTAATTAATTTCAAAAATTTTAAATAAAATTAAGCATAATTTCGAAATTAGTAACTTTTCCAAGGTGAAAAGTTTTGTGACGTGTTCCGGCCAAACAGATTTAAGCATTGCTCATCATTTCCACTATATAAACAACCTCATGGATTAAAGTTTATTCATTCAGTTTTCTCTTGTCTTTTCCACTACAAAGGGAGTGTCGTATAGATCTAGTCATTCATGTAGATCTAGATATTGAGTCGAAGAGAAGTCGGGTCACTCAGTAAGCTCGCCGGAGCTTGGATTGTTGAAGTGTCTCTCAATCCAAGACGTAAGCCGTTGTATCTTGGGAGACAGTTGCTACTACCGTGGGCACCATACCGGAGCAATATATCTTAAGGAAAGAGTTCTACTCGCCTCGGTTTGATCTCTAGTCCTTTATTTATGCATCATAATTTTATTGTTGTTGTTTTGTTAGATCTATACGGTATTGGTTGTGTTCATAGATCTGTTGTGATAATATGATTGTTAGTTCTAATTATTCCGTAATTATTCTGGTAATTACGGATCAGTTCCGTAAAACACTCCACACACGATACACTTATCTCCTACACTAACAAGTAATGGAAAATGTAGGTCTCTTGCGACCAAATTCACAAATAGGGAATAAGTGATGACCTCAATATGTATGTTGTTAATGAGTATCGCAATTTTTACTTCAAAAAAACAGAAAGAAAAATAACTAAAACAAAGAAAATTAAAACCAAATAAAATAGTACCAACCATGTAATTTAGCCAAAGTTCTTCATAGGACTTGAAAGATAGTGGCATCGCATAGGATGCAGTATCCGGATAATCACACTATATATATTGTATATATTTAACTGAAATACAAATGTATACTATATAAATGCCGGTGTGATATCTTCAAGTTTGGTGTGATATCTTCAAGTGGTGTAATGCCTCTGGACCATACATCGCCGACGTGCCAAGAATTGCTTAGTGAGCTGCCGGGAGAAGGATTGGTTGTAATAGAAATGAAAAAGGACATGAAAACTTGGTGATTTGATACATCTTGGTTTATCATGGATATCGTACTTGATCTTGGTGATATGATACATGACTCTTACGACATTATATGTTGGGTAGGATGTTCTTTAGTACATGAAAACTTTTTCTGGGTTTTTCATTGTTTCCCTAAATGTTTTGATACTTAAAAAAGCTTTTTGTTAAAAGTTGAGGCTAATGCAAGAAATGGATACGATTAAGCATCGCAACAATTAAAGCATAAAAATGTTAGGGGAGAAGTGGCTAGTTGAAAGAGCTCATCTGAGGCGCCATGTTGAAAGAGCTATTGGCCAGGCTTTACCCCTGAGTAAGAGTCAGACTCTACAGACACGACATGAGTCGGTTTAGTCGGACCAGTGGGTTCCGAATACCGGAGGCTTTAAGCAAAAAAGAAAAAAAAGAAAAAAAGAGAAGTGGCTAGAAGCAGAAAACATTCAAAAAGACGATATGTGAAGATTGCTATGCAATTTCTTTTCTTGCCCTGCAGACATCAAGTGATATGTGAAGATTTGTTGATCCAAGATCTGGTATGGAAACTCGGGGATTCGCAGAAGATAAACCCGTGAAATCATATTCAATGATTCGTCTTTTACGAGAAGACAAGCCCATGAAATCATATTCTTGGATTATTGATCGATTAGTCTGATGATCTGATGCTACATTTGTAGTAACACCTAGAAAACCTTCAAAGAGGGTATAAATCATGTATTATTGAAAAGGAAAACAAAATTAAAAAAAGATAGATTAACTTTAATCAAAGAACTTAAACTAAAATTGATAAGGTCACAATATTGTTTTGCTACTCAATAAACAATTGATTGTTGGCACAGTGGTATTTACTATGGCCCTTAACACGGAGGTTCCGAGTTCGAGTCTCAATAAAGACAAAAATGTGTGTGTATTTCGTATCCGTCAAAAAAATTAATTACATCAATATACACGTGTAGCTAACACAATGTAATTATATTATCTACTCTTTTACATTGAACATTCAATAATCAACTATCTATCATAATCTACACAAATTAAATTATATATCATAAACAATATCACAATATTGTGTCACTATTACACTGTTAACCTATGTGTTCCACATATTGATCAATAATCTACATATGTGTGATGGTATGAATCAAATACATTATCAATTTTCTTTATTTAACCGAGATAAAATGTGATTCTTAAAACATCAACACACTCCCCCAAATCAAGCTTGAATCTACAAACTAATATTGTTTTAAAATGTACTTCCTGGTGAACACCATGGTTCGATTCTCATCCCCGCTTTGAATAAAAATCCCCTCCCCCCCCCCCCCCCCCCCACCCCCACCCCCAAAAAAAAACGAGAAGGGATAACCCGACAAAACAAAAAGATCCTCAAAAGCTTCGTTATGAAAACTGCTTAACTTGGTGTCATAAATATGGGTATAATTCCAGATTTGCAACACATACGATGCAAGAATCTACATTTCTGAAACAATCAAGGTTCAAAAAAAAAAAAACAATCAACAAAAAAATCACAGTTTTCCAAATAAATTTGATGAATTATTCTACATGTGTTTCTTGAATTTATTGTACTTACGATTCAATAGATATTAGATAGGATAGCAACTAGTTCAATTCACAAAAAGAAAAAAGAAAAACAATGAAAGATTACCGATATACGAGAGGCCCTTGATAAATGATATGTCATGATCGACGATCTCTAGGTTCAACCAAGATCTTTCCACAAGAATTTTTAAATCAAAAGACATGGTTGTTAATTTTTCTTCTAAAGTCTCGTGAGGAATGCTCTAGAAAAAAAAAAATTGGTGGAGGAATGGCTATAATTTTATCGGCGGCGGATGAGATGTGGGAAATAGAAGTAAGAGGATTAGGGTTTAATATGTGAGTCCACATTTATACCCCTTGGTACAATGACAAAACCCATGTCAGTGGATGGAATATTCTAAATTATATTCCTTCGAAATTCACCTAATGAGCCAATTTATATTTCGTTTTTTATTGCAAGAACGGCTCAAACAAACACTTTGAGTTATTTAAGAACAATTTTATTAAATAAAAAACTTGAGGGTCTAAATTATTAATGTTGTACTAGTTTAAACGCCAGATATTTGTTTTGCCCATAATTTTGAAGCAATTACTCGATGTCAAGCGTGACAAATATATTGTTCATAAATATTTTTCCTTTTTTTGAGAAGGTCAATATTTATTCGTAAAAAAGCTACATTGAAATAAAATAATTATTATATATGGATGTTCATTAAGAATCCAATTCATTGTGAAAAAAGAGAAACTCGAAATATAAGTAGGAAAATATGTGAAACAGTGACCTCTTGTGTATAATTTTAGGGTATTTCCTTAATTTCTTAATTAGGTTTTCTTTTTCATAATAGTTTTAGGTTCATTTTCTTGGCCTCCAAGTCACCTTAAAACCGACCCAGACTCAAAAAATGTTATAAAAGCCTCATTATAGCCCAATAAATCACAAATTTCACGTTTTTGAGAGTTTTAGTATAGTCTTAGGCCCCTGTCTCAGCCCCTCACTCGGGAAATCACCCCAGACATAGTTTCTAAACGGCTCTGTTGGCTTTCTAGGTTCGCTTGGCAAACCACAATAGCGTTTTCGAAGTTGCTTCGATTCCCACAACAGTTTTAGCTTATATTCATCGTGTGAATGTAAGATCTAATCTTTTTGAAGTAGTTCTTGTCTTTGATCATAATTAGGTTAGATTCGAAAGGTAATAGTTGTTACATTCATTGTTGGTTTGTAGATACTCATAGTTTTAGTAGTTGGTTGCCAGTCGGTCCGTACTTCTTCTCATCTTTAAGGTAAGGAAGTCTTCTTCTCAAAAGACTTGTTTTTATTTTTTAAATGGTTTTATAGTAAATATCTTTCCAAGTTTTTGCACGTAATTTTTTGGTTTAAGGTTATGTGTTATATCTTGACGGTAAATCCTAAAGTAAAATGTATTTTATGTTGTACAAAGTATTCTTGAGTATTATATACTTCCTATAAAGTTATGCAGTTCATTTTATATGCTTTCATTTAGTAGTTGGAGATTAGGTTTTGGAAGGTTGGTGTTGTTATGGTTTTGGCCTTTTTCTATGCTCACTTAGGTGTTTAGAAATATGTAAACAATGAACCTGGACTATGCTTTTATGTATTATGTGAAGACGGTTATTCAAGGTTAGGTACTAGATAAGAAACGCGATGTACCTGATGATACAGGGTTTCACCAGTCCACGTGTCGTCTATCGGTTGGTCCTCACGTTATGAATAAGTACCAAGGTACGCATGCCGAGGCTTGAGGTAGTCTACGATGATCGACGTTCGAGCAGTGTAGGATGAGGTTCCTAGAGTCGGCTACCGCAAGTCGATTAAGTCGGCGTCGATGACAGAGTCCGCACCAGCTACGAAGGCCCTTTATCAGCATGATAACTTGGGCAAGGGGCAAGGCTCATTAAGGGTAAATATGACAATAACTAAGTCCGACCTAATATTAGGGTTAGGGCATGCATTGTCATTATAAATACCACGTTCCAGGAACTACATGAGGCTTGATTCCTGGACAATTACAGGATACGTAGGCAATCTAAGACAAGTTCTTAGACTCAGCCGCAAATCATAAAACTAACCACGGCGTTCTTGAGGCATTAGGGTTTTGGGGTGTTCATCACTAGATTCATTCAGGCCTGGATTAATTAGGTGACATAATTTGTTATCTTCATTGGTGCTAGAAGGAGGGTCTTTCTACTGTTGGATACATCAAGATCACGATGCCTTCCAAGGATAAGAACGCCAGGAAAACCACTTCCAAAGCCACAGATCAACAGGGCTCGTAGATCAACGAGCAGATGGATCTGGATCCACAAGGAACAAAGGACCCAGTGCTGGATCCTGTCCACGAAGATCCCCAGAGGGAGAAGCAGGCCTTGCTCCGGAACATCAAGTTATTGTGGATCAATTGGCAGGGGCTGATCGCGAACTAATGTCCAGGATTATAGCGGAGGCGTTCATGTCATAGAAACAGTCAGACGACGGCAAGAAGGAAGCCTCCGACAATGTCAAGCACATCCCTAGGGAAGAGATCAGTGCATCTTCCAGCTCCATGGAGAGAAAGAGACGTGAAATTCAACAGAAGCATCAAAGGATCGATGAGGATAGCGTTAGGTAGGAACTGGACGTCATTCTAGGCAAAAACCAAGTCTCACTATGGATAGAAAAAACGCCCTTTACGAAAGAAATCGAGGATTTCCCCAAACCCAAAGGGTTCAAGATACCGAAGATAGAACCTTATGATGGCACCACTGATCCAGAGGACCATATAAACAGGTACCTATCTCAGATGAGGTTGGATGGCGCACCTGATGCAATGCAATGTTGGGCTTTCGAGACATTGCTCGTTGGTCGAGCCAGAGAATGGTTCACCAAGCTCCGAACCGGGTCAATCTATAGTTTTGCTATGCTAGCCCACAAATTTCGAGATGCGTTCATCGTAAACAAAAAGTTTCATTTAAGTGCTACGCACCTCATGAATATGAAGCAGCAAAAAGATGAAACGGTGATAAATTATCTGAAGAGATTTAATCTCGAGGCCATGCAAGTCGAGAATGCCGATGATTGACTTCTGATCACATCATTCGTGGGAGGGTTGCGGAATACAAAGTTATATATTAAGTTGAGTAGAGATGTCCCTCGTACCATGGATGAATGTGTTAATGTGCTTGAGGTCCAAATAAGAATCAATCCAAACGACAGAACACCGAGAGCAAGCCGACAGTCTGGGACCGTATCACAGTGCCCGTCTCAGAACGTTTGGGAAAGAAAGGAGCTCTACGCGATAGAGATCTTATCCCCCTCAATCGGTCTTCAGGGGAAGTGTTATCCATCATGATCTCGAAGGGCATAGCAAAGAAACCGAGGCCACTAAAAAAGCCTCGAGAAAAGAGAAACCACAGAAAGTATTATGAGTTTCATGAGGATATAGGTCATACAACGGAGGATTGTGACGACCTGAAAAGAGACATCGATGCTTGTATTCAAGAAGGCAAGCTAGATGAGGTGGTTGATAGGTCTCAGGGCAGCGAGCCCAAAGGGCGTAGAGAGTTAAAAAGGAAGAATTCTGATCAAGATCGAGATCGAGGTCGTGACGCTCAGAGGCGTAGAGATCGATCACCACATCGGGACCGATCTCCAGATCGAGAGAGAAACAACAGAGGCGACCCCGATCGAGATAGGTATGACGATAATCGACCCAACAATTACGTCAATACAATCTTTGGGCTAGCTAAGAACGATAAAGACCAAGCCAGTCGAGAGCCAATTGACAGCTCAAAGGAAAATAAGAGACTGAGATTTATAAAGAAAGTCGGGTATGGACCCAAAGATGATATTCCCAAGTCTCGGAGTCACAGTGAGGGGTTGGTAATTGAAGCGGTGATTAGCCGAACTCGGGTCTCGAGAGTCTGCGTCGATAATGGTAGCGCGGTAAACATCTTGTAGTACTTGGCTTTTAAGGCGATGAAACTGAAAGAGAAGGACATAGATCCTCTAGCGTCTCCTTTTTTTGGGTTCACAGGACAGGCGGTCCATCCCATGGGATCGATACGGTTGCTAACGAAGATCGGAGATGGTGAGAAAGAAAGGACCCTTGATTTAAACTACGTGGTAGTCAAGGCTCCTTCGGCATACAATGTCATCTTGGGACGACCTGCTCTCTTCGACCTGCGCGCCATCATCTCCACTTTCCACAACAGTATGAAGTTTCATACCAAGAATGGCTCTCATGAAGTAAGAGGAGACATTGATGCTGCGCGGAGCTGTAACTCTATTGTCATGGTCGGGAAAATGGCAGTACAACAAGTCCTAGTCGAGGAACTAATTCCGGAGGAAGAATAGGAGAAGAGTTGGATCTCAGATGATCCAGTCGAAAATGTTCGTGTATGGGAAGGCGAAGATGATCAGTGTGTAAAATTCGGGGTTCGGATCCCGGCCAAAGAAAAAACAATTACTGGTCGAGCTGCTAATCGAGTTCAGAGATATTTTTGCTTGGAGGGCCGAGGATATGCCGGGACTATCCATTGATATCGCGGTCCATAAACTCGAAATAGATCAAGCCAAGAAACCAGTTAGACAGAAAAATAGGAGCTTTGCGCATGATCGAGTCGAAGCCATAGAGAAAGAAGTCGAGAAGTTATTAACCGCCAGGATAGTAAGAGAAGTGTTTTATCCCGAATGGCTAGCCAACCCTGTGTTAGTCAAAAAGCCCGACGGCAGCTGGCGTATGTGTGTGGACTTCACCGACCTCAATAAAGCATGTCCAAATGACTCATATCCATTGCCAAAAATCGACAGGTTAGTAGACTCTACTATCGACTTCGAAGTGTTTGGCTTTTCAGATGCATACAAGGGATATCATCAGATACTAATGGATCCTCGAGACGCTGAGAATACGGCTTTCATTATGGAATTTGGCACTTTCTGTTATGTAACCATGCCGTTCAGTTTGAAAAATGCCGGGGCTACATACCAGAGAGCAGTCAACAAAATCTTCGCTAAACAGATCGACAGATGTATGGAAGTGTATGTGGACAACTTGCTCATCAAGAGTCGATCAATGAACCAATATTTGGTAGATGCTCGGGAAGTTTTTGAGGTGTTGAGGGACATGAATATGAAGTTAAATCCGAAGAAGGGCACCTTTGGGGTCAGGTCGGGGAAATTTTTGGGATACATGATCTCGAAGGACGGGATTCGAGCGAACCCGGACAAAATCGACACGTTGAAGAACATGCCTGCACCTCAAAATATAAAGGAAGTACGAGACTTACCGGTCGAATGGCCGCCCTCAACAGGTTTCTATCGAGATCCACGTAGCGCGCACTACCATTTTTTAAAATTCTCCGTAAGGCCAGTCCTTTCCATTCGGATGAAGAATGTCAGACAGCCTTCGAGGATTTGAAAGCCTACTTATCGGAACTACCCACTCTCACTTCACCTCGAGAAGGAGAGAAATTGTTGGTTTACTTGGCAGTATGTGAAGAAGCAGTGAGTGCGGTTCTAATTCGGGAAGGGGTCCACGGCCAAGTGCCAATTTATTTTGTTAGTAAAGCATTGCATGGACCCGAGATCCGATACTCACCAGCAGAGAAGTTGGCATTATGTCTGGTGCATGCCTCGAGAAGATTGAGGCCGTATTTCCAAGCCCATCCCATCACGGTGGTTACTGACCAACCACTGAAGCAGATCTTAGCAAAGCCCGACACTTCGGGTCGATTAGCAAAATGGGTAGTGGAAATGGCTAAGTATGACATCGAGTTCGTGCCCCAAACTGCGGTTAAGGCCCAGGCCCTGCCAGATTTTTTAGCTGAAGGAATTTCCATCCAACTCGAGCAAGAGAAGCAAAGTACCGAAGAACAGTGGACTCTCCAAGTCGATGGGGTATCAAGCAAAGAGGGGGCAGGAGCCGGACTCCTGTTAATCAGCCCAAAAGATCAAGAGTTTTCATACGCCCTTCGGTTTGACTTCAAGGCCACGAGGCTGAATACGAAGCTATGATCACAGGTCTGAAACTTGCTTTGAAGTTGGGAGTCGATAATCTACTAGTGTACAGCGACTCGCAGTTGGTGGTGAATCATATCAGGGGGGAGTATGAAGCCAAGGAAGAAACCATGAAGAACTACCTAACAGTGGTGCAAGGCCTCATACCTAAGTTCAAATCAGTTCAGATCGAGCAGGTCCCCCAAAGTTAGAACAAGAGAGCCGATGCATTATCTAAGCTAGCTTCGAACTTCGTCTCGAGCAATAAAGTCTAAGTCGAGTTGTTGACAGACAGAAGCTACAAGGAATCAGAAGTGCAGCCGAGCACTCAACAGGTGACTTGGATGGATCCAATAGCCCTTTACCTTAAGGACGGAATTCTACCGTCCGACAAGGTACAAAAATGAAAAATCCGACTTCGGTCAGCACGGTATGCTTTCTTTGACTCCATCCTTTATCGAAAATCTTTTGTAGCGCCATGGTTAAGATGTGCATCAGAAGAAGAGGGTGAATATCTTCTCGAAGAAATTCACATAGGGGCTTGTGGAAACCATTGCGGGGCTAGGATGCTTGCCCGAAAATGTAAGCTAGCTGGGTACTTTTGGCCGTCGATGCAACGAAATGCGAACCGCCTGGTTCAGAGGTGTAGGACTTTTCAAATCCATGATAATATCACCTATCAACAGGCCCAAGAAATGAAAGTCAGCTCGGCTTTTTGATCAATGGGGCGTCGACATCGTTGGACCCTTACCCCGAGCTCCGGGTAACAATAGGTACGTGGTCGTCGCAGTGGACTACTTCACGAAATGGGTCGAGGCCAAGGCTTTGACCGACATCAGAGCAGCGACCATCAAGAAATTCTTGTAGGTCGATATTTTATGCAGGTATGGAATTCCCAAGGCTCTGATCTCGGATAATGGCACTCAGTTCGAAGACCGAAAAGTTATAGAATGGTGTAACGAATATCATATCAGTCAACACTTCACCTTGGTAGCTCACCCACAAGAAAATGGTCAGGTCGAGCAGACAAATCGACAGATCAAGCTAGGGTTGAAAAAGAGAATAGAAGCCGAAGGTCGAGATTGGGCAGCACAACTTCCGATCAACCTATGGTCGTATAGGACAGCTCTAAATTCGTCGACAGGAGAAATGCCTTTCTCTCTGGTCTACGGATGCGAGGCAATAATTCCCGCCGAGATCGGTTTTCCCTCCCTTCGAGTTGTAGCCTACAATATCGAAACCAACGATCCCAACCTTCGACATGAAAAAGATAGCGTTGAGGAGCAAAGAGAAATAGCTTTAGCTCGAATGGCAAGATATAAACAGAAGATCTCGCAGTATTATAACTCCAGGGTCAAGTACAAATACTTCAAAGTCGGAGATTTGGTCCTCAAGAAAAATGAAGCAAGCCGACAAGAAGCGACTGGTAAGTTAAACCCGAATTGGGAAGGTCCGTATCAGATCTTGAAGGTTCACCCTAAAGGATCCTACCAACTCGGACAAGAAGATGGAACCACGGTTCCTCGACAATGGCACGCCAATAATCTGAGGAAGTATTACGTTTAATTAATCTTTATGTCGATTTGTTCTTGTTTTCACATTTCGTAATAAGTCTGTTTGACAATTTCGTGAATGTTCTAATAAACATGTCTTTTTCTGAGATGCTTTTATGATTGTTAGGATCTACAACCTTAACATTAGGAGTCTAGTGCGATACAAAATGTCAAAGGAAATGCAGTCGACTACGAGAAGGGAACATCCGCAAGTCGGATCCTTCAATATAGCCAAAAAAGCAAAATGAGCCTAATGGGCAAAAAATGCTAAGGCAATGGGAGAGTTCTCAAAGTTAGACCGAACGCCCAAAAAATCAACCAGCCAAAAAGCAAAACGAGCCTAATAGACAAAAAAAATGCTAAGGAAGAGGGACGGTTTGCAAAGTCGGACCAAACGCCCAGAGAATCGATCCTTTATAGCAAAACTAGTCTGTGAGACAAAAAATGCTAAGGTGAAACAGGTCGATCTCAATTAAACTAAACTCACAAGTGCAATAAGAACCAAAGGTTCATAATACACTTGGGGGGCAACACGACATCGATAAAGCAAAAAGCAAACAGCAAACAGAGCTAAAGGCTCGACAAGCGAAGAGCTAAAAGACATCGAAACGTGAAAGATAGACAACAAAAAGAAAATAAAATACTGCAAAATTGAAGCAAAATCAATATAAAATAAGGCCAGGTCGAAAAGACCAACCATAACAAGGCAAAGTATAATATTACAGATCAAATTCAAGTTAGAAGAACCAAGTTCAGAAGGTCGAATAAAAAAGAACAACAGCTAGGAAGCAGCATCGGGAGTCGGCTCGGTGATGACAGCGGTCGGTACGGTATCGGCAGCTTGCGCAGAAGTCGAGGGACCATATTTCAGAGCCAGAGATTCCCTTCGTTGGAACTCCTCGTTATGGTGTCGATACGGTACCGACCGCGGTCTGAGCCTTTAGGAGGAGTTCCACTTCTGAGCCTTTAGCTCTGTTTGATGACAGCGGTCGGTACGGTATCGGCAGCTTGCGCAGATTCCCTTCGTTGGAACTCCTCCTAATTGGGATTCCAGACCGGCTACGGCGGCACCTTTCTTGGCACACTCGTCCATCAACTTCCGGATTGTCCTCTTCAAGCTTTCTTCCGACTCGGCTAGCGCGGTCAATCTCTTGGCAGCTTCTTTGCTAAGGTGTTGTGTCTGTCGAGAAAAAAGAGATACATCATCCATCAAAAATAAAAGATGGGCCACGGTAAAGAGAAAGAGAAGGAGAAAGCCATTTACCAAGCGACCCAATTTCCGGAGTGCAGAAGATAAAGCTTTAGTCTCCATGGCTGCACACTTGTCAGCAGCCCGGTTCATGTCGACTTCCGTCTCAGAAGTGGCTCCACCGACTTTGGCTCTCTTGGCCTATCTTTGTTGATCCCTCACCAGATCAGGAAGGGTTGGCCTTTTCTGGGGGTGTGCTGCTATTTCCTCGACGTTCCCCCCGACAGGTGGAGTTATATCGACCAGGTCCTCTTCTTCCTCATCTCTCAACGAACAATGGAGGACAAGTAAGCCACTGGTAGGTTGCGGTTGGGTGGGGGAACGAGCCGGAATCGTCGACTCGACACCAGCAGGAGTAATCTCAGGCTGAATAGAACTCCTTTCTCTCGCAGCGGGAGGTGCCCCTTCCTCGGCAATCTGAGCAGTAGGGGTCGCTTGACCCCCGAGAGGTGGAGTAGCCCTACTCACTGACTTGGGAACTTGAGTAGGGTCGGTGATAAGAGAGAACTTTCCCACTGCAAAAATATCAAGTTACAAGTCTCGAAAAAGAAAAACATATATAATAAACAGAGAGATATCCTACAGTTCTCTTGGTCGAGGGCGTGAAGATTCCCATAGGGCATCGGCCCTGCCTCTTCCAGACGGGCTAGGTCATAGAGAAGGCTCAGATCTCGGGTGGCTACCTCGAAACTAAAACCGTCCATTATACGGGCCTCGTGAGGGACTGGAGCTTTTTCCAATTTGTCTGACCTTTTGCCCCTCGACCTTCATTGCCCGATGTAGGGGTTATCCAGGCCGTGGCGAAGAAAGAAGAATCGAGGCTTTCAGTCCCCGTGAGATGAAGGCCCTTTGTACACAAACTCGAGTCGATTTATCCTTTGCTGGAAGGTGTACCACATCTTGTCCGGCATGCTTGCCATCTGATAGTAGTAGCGAAAGAGGGGGATCGAGAAGCACACCCCGGCCAATCGACAGGCTATCACGAACCCCATCAGAATTCTAATAGCATTGGGGCCTAATTGAGATACGCTTATCTCGTAATGGTGTAAAATTGCTACGACAGCCGGACATATTGGAAATCTCAATCCACTGGAAAGTTGGGCTTCGTAGACTGAGCAAAACCCTTTCGAAGGCTCGTCGGCGTATTTATGTTGGCCGGAAGGCAGTCGCATTTCAAACTGGGGGCTGGAAAGGCCAAAATTTTGCCGAATTTTGCCAATATCATCAGAAGAAAGGACACTAAGACAACCTTTAGGACCCTTTCCATCCATCTTAGTCACTAGCTTCTTTGATTCCCTAGGGACAGAAGAGGATGCACCTATGGGTTCACCTGAAAGTGGCTGGGGAAGATGATCGGAGTGAGCAGATGGTGAAACAGGGTTATGTGAAGGTGATTCGCTACCCATATCTGATTCTGTGACGCTACTAGACATGAATAAATGCAGAAAGAAGAAGCAGAAACCGGAGAAATGGTTACTTGAAATTTGGAGTTTTGGCTAATGAAATAGCGAAATGGCTATTCTCCAACTTTTCTCTGCCTTTTATGCTTGCAAGAATCCGAAAATGATTTGAAAGGACGTGATTAGGGATTTATAACCCCCTGCGAATCTCGAGAATCAAGGCAGTGACGTTATGGTTGACGAAAGGCGAAGCGTTAGGCGCCGTGACGTCACGCCACAAAGCTACAATCAGTTAGGGTTATAGGTGGCGGGGTTTTTCCTGCCCAGACGAGGATCCAACTCGTAGACGATTTCAAAATGGCAGATTTGACCTCGGACAAAGGGAGTCACCTCTCTCAAGTCTGGGGGGCTTATGACGATACATGGTTTTACCCCTCCATGTGTCGTCTATCGGTGGGTCCTCACGTTATGAATAAGTACCAAGGTATGCATGTCGAGGCTCGAGGTAGTCTACGATGATCGACGTTCGAGCAGTGTAGGATAAGGTTCCTAGAGTCGGCTACCGCAAGTCAGTTAAGTCGGCGTCGAGGACAGAGTCCGCACCAGCTATGAAGCCCGTTATCAGCATGATAACTTGGGCAAGGCCCATTAAGGGTAAATATGACAATTGTTATGACCGACCTAATATTAGGGTTAGGGCATGCATTGTCATTATAAATACCACGTTCCAGAAACTACGTGAGGCTTGATTCCTGGAAAATTACAGGATACGTAGGCAATCTAAGACAAGTTCTTAGACTCAGCCGCAAATCCTAAAACTAACCACGACGTTCTTGAGGCATTAGGGTTTTGGGGTGTTCATCGCTAGATTCATTCAGGCCCGGATTAATTAGGTGACATAATTTATCATCGTCAGTACCGTCTGGATACCTTGAGACTATCACCCACGTTTAACTTTATGGCCTCTTGGTGAGGCTTCACTATGGTGTTGTACTATTGATTACTCGGTGAAACATAAGTTACGTCTATGCATGCGTCAAACATTGACATTATGCATAGATTCTACTATTGTAATATGTAAGCTTTGTTTGTCTCTGTAACAAGATACATGTAAGTCTGAATGAAATAATGAATGTTAAATGATTGGTTACATTAGATTTACGATCATGTTTTATGCCTTTCAAGATGTTTTCTCATGTACTTTTCTAAATTATGTATTCGTTTAAACTTTTGTTATTCAAGTCTTGTAAGAAGATTCATGTCATGCCTTTTGGCCTGACATACAAGAACCTCCCTTATTCTTATTCTATATCTTACTAAGATTTTTAATGAGCTAACTCCTTTATTTGGAATAAGAACATATACATGTTGAAGACGGGTTGGATGGCAAACATTGAGATCAAGCTTAGGAATAAAGTAATGAAGTTCTTTGTGTTTTAAGAGTTTCTTTTTTGGACAATTTGAGTCGTAGTAAATGTTATCACTTAATTGTGATATGGTTTGACAACAGTTGTAATCGGTTGAGTTAGTTAATTGATGTCCCTGAGGGTTAGGTTCATGAGTCTCTTTCTTGTTTCTTTTATTTCGGGGACTCGTAAATTACCGAATATGACATGATGCCTATATACTCGAAATGTCAAGTGCCGAACATCCCTTTTCCACATAGAGAATTGGTATCCGGGACAAGGACATTACAATTGGTATCATAGCCTAAGTTAGGAGAACGTGGGAGACACTACATTAGGAAAGCTTGGGTTTGAACACATCTGCCTAGGATTTGAATTTTGTAAGGTGTAATTTCTTGAAGTATCGACCACTTATCAGTTGATTTGTTAAGAAAGGATATAATATCTTTGGTAAGGTTGATCAAAGTGCACATCGGTTGATTTGATGAGGCATAGGTTTTATCCAGTTTTAAGGACGAAACTTTGTTTAAAGAGGAGAGAATGTAAAACCCCGACTTCTTGTGCATTATAATTTAAAGTATTTCCATATCTATATACTATATAATGAGAGGAAGCTGAGCATACTACGCTCCACGTCTCCCCTTTCTTCAACTTTTGGCTTGCTCCCTGCTGACACGTGGTAAGTTTTGGGCTTGACACGTGTCAGATTCTTTTCTATGCAAAAAAAAAAAAACACATCCGATTGGAAGAAATCCAGCTAAGAATTGAATCGTTTATCCTTTGGATATAATAATGATCATCCTTTTGTACAAAGCTCTTTCTTTTTGGCAAATTATATTCTTTCTGTCTTCCACTGTCCTTCAATACATTATTCAAGCTGTGACGAAGTTTCATTTTGTCTGTTCTCTGTTCCGGTCCCTTGATGACATTATGAAGATCCAAGACATCAGAAAACCGATTGTTTTGTGAAATCATCAGAATCGGTTTTCTTTTGCCCAAAAGATTTCATCTTGTTCTGAAACACATTAATGGAGGATTTCGCTACTGAAACGTTTATGAGCTCATGCGGATTTGGTTGTCTATGTAAGGATTTCCATTATTGTTGTGAATTCGTTTATTACTTGTTGTTAGTGTTTTTACATTTGGGGTTTCTTGAATCATATTCACTTGATCCGGTGGATTTGGGGGTTTGTTCTGACTGGTAATAGATTACTTTGATTCGATTTTGATTGATAGAGGCCGATATGGATAGGTGTTTATTGGATCTGTGGAAATTACCTCCTCAAATAGGTAAAGGTGTGTGAATCAATTAACTGCTACCGGTACACATTAACTCATTTTGTTTAATCAATCATATTTTTCTAAACATGCTAGCTAAAGTTTCCCCAATTTGATTCTTCAAGTTCTTGATGAATATGAACTTCTGGGCTGTTTTTTTGGAATTGTCCTGGTACAGGGGAGGTCAGTTTAGTTTCTTATATGTCTCTTTCCTTTCATATTTTGATTTTAATAGTTTGAATGTTGAGTTAAATGTTATATTTGTAATCATCTTTAGCTAAATAGCTGCTATTTATGTGTATGAAAAGGCAAAGATAGCATTTTTTTTTGTGTGTTTTGATAAATTTGAGGTGTTTGCTGAAAGATTATATTGTGCTTGATTGATTTCATGTTGGGTTTTTGGTGGAAATGCTTATTTTGCCCTTTTCTGTTTCTTTCTGATTTTCTGTTTGATTTGTTTTTAATTTTTTAGTTGTTAAGTTATAATAATGTAATTTTTTATGTGTCGACAGGCTGGATGTGCTGATACTCAAGAAGATTTCTTGTTGTTGAATTCCATTGAAAAAGACATGAGCATTTAATATTGAAAACATAGCAATTTTATTTTCAGGCCCTGTTAAGGGCCTGATATTTTTTTCAGGTTCAACTTTATTGCCGTGGCCGAAAAGAGGTCTTCCTACAATATATATACGGAATTAGCTTTTTCCGGGCATATTATGTGTAGAAATTGTCAGTTTTCCGTATATAACATCTAATTAGCTTATGTGAGGGGCGAGTGGCTTTTCCGGACGTAATATTGTAGGGAAATTGTGCTTCACGGGTGTAGTATTGTAGGGAAATGGCAATAACAATTCGAATCCATTATGTGAGGGGTGAGTGGCTTTTCACGGCAATAATAGATCCGGCAATTAATCTTCACGGGTTTATTATTGTAGGGGCTTAATAATTACAGGTCAAGGTAATAACAATTATGTGAGGGGTGAGATGAGCTTTCCGAAAATATTATACCCAGATATTAGGCTTCACCCAATTACAATATATATATAGAGAGATTGGTTTTTCGATTATTTGGTAAAATACTTTATACTTTGTTTGTCATTGTGTGCGTTATTATTGAAAAGTTCGGTTGTGTTAGCGCCGTAATACAGTAATCATCATGACGTGTTAAATGTATTTACATCATAACGATTGGTGGAAAAGATGCTGGACAGATGTAAATACATTGAATACGTCATGATGATTACTGTATTACGGCGCTACGACACAACCGAATTTTTCAATAATATATCATACCAATAACACACACAATGACAAACATAGTATAAAGTATTTTACCAAATAATCGAAAAACCAATCTCTCTCCCTATATATATATATATATATATATATATATCTCTATATATATATATATATATATATATATATATATAGGGTGGTTCTATTTGCACCCCCCCCCCCCCCTATTTACTACTTGCACCCACTTACTAATTGTACCACAAAATTTTGCTTTTGGCACCACAAAATTATTTTGATTATTTTTATACTTCTCACACTACACGATTAATAAAAAAATTACTACATACACCACATATTTTTGAAATTATAAACAAGTCCTAAAACCTAAATAATCAAAATAATTTTGTGTAGTAATATTTTTTATTAATTGTGTAGTGTGAGAAGTATAAAAATAATCAAAATAATTTTGTGGTGCCAAAAGCAAAATTTTGTGGTACAAGTAGTAAATGGGATCAAGTAGTAAATAGAGGGTGCAAATAGAACCACCATATATATATATATATATATATATATATATATATATATATATATATATATATATATATATATATATATATATATATATATATATATATAGAGAGAGAGAGAGAGAGAGAGAGAGAGAGAGAGAGAGAGAGAGATTGGTTTTTCGATTATTTGGTAAAATACTTTATACTATGTTTGTCATTGTGTGTGTTATTGGTATGATATATTATTGAAAAATTCGGTTGTGTCGTAGCGCCGTAATATAGTAATCATCATGACGTATTCAATGTATTTACATCTGTCCAGCATCTTTTCCACCAATCGTTATGATGTAAATACATTTAACACGTCATGATGATTACTGTATTACGGGGCTAACACAACCGAACTTTTCAATAATAACGCACACAATGACAAACAAAGTATAAAGTATTTTACCAAATAATCGAAAAACCAATCTCTCTCTATATATATATTGTAATTGGGTGTTCGAATTGTTATTGCCATTTCCCAACAATACTACACCCGTGAAGCACAATTTCCCTACAATATTACGTTCGGAAAAGCCACTCACCCCTCACATAAGCTAATTAGATGTTATATACGGAAAACTGACAATTTCTACACATAATATGCCCGGAAAAAGCTAATTCCGTATATATATTGTAGGAAGACCTCTTTTCGGTCATGGCAATAAAGTTGAACCTGAAAAAAATATCAGGCCCTTAACAGGGCCTGAAAAAAGAAATTCCCAATTTTATAATGAAATTTGATTAAAACAATAAGATAATCTTCACAGCAATCACCAGTACACAAGCCAGGAGATTCTCATGTGACTCTATCCTATAAATTTAGGGTAGCTACAATGGAATCAGTTGTTCTAGATCCTTCTATAGACCTAGAATTAACCTGTAACGGGGAATCTTTAATTCCGGGTCTTCCTGATGCTGCAGCTATGAATTGTCTTCTTCGTGTTCCGGTTAATAATCATATAGTCTGTAAGTCTGATTGTAAACGTTGGTATTTGTTGTTTGGTAGTAAAGGTAGGTTCTTTACACCTAGAAAAGAGTACGGTTTTCACGATCCATGGTGGTTTGCTTTCGCGTTTTAATCAGGGCCGTTCCTGACATTTAGTAGGCCCGGGGCAAGATTATAAGAAGGGCCTCTTTTTATTACCCAATTCCTCAATATTCTCACGAGAAGGACCTACTACATTAACAAATTTATAAGAGCTCCTCTCTAAGACTCTCGAAACTGTTCATCTCGTTTTCTTTTTTCCTTCATAAAAATCAGTATTCAACAATAATACAATTGTACAAGGAAATTAACGAAAGCATCTGTATAGAGTACTAGTTTCCGAGAAAAAACAATGGCTACCCCCTCAAAAACTTCGTGAACTTCCCGATTAAACCTGAAACTCAAACACAATTGAGCAAACAATATAAATTATAAATGAAAAAACTAGAATGATGTATTAAATCAATAAAATCATTCACCGTGAAATCATTAGTTTATTAAATACTAATTAACAAAGAAAATCGTACCCGAACACAGAGGCCGCGAACCTAGACGAATGAGAGATGAATTAAATTGTGGCTATTTTGTTTTGTAAAATTGCAAGAAATATTTATGAAGATCTTAATTTTTTTTTTTGAAAGAAAAAGATTGGTGTAAGTGGAACAGGAATGAGACGTGAAGAAGCTTGAGTGATAATAGGATTTACGGTTACTACAACATTTATAATTTTATATTATATATAATAATTTATAAAACAAAAAAAGAAAGAAAAAAATGTAGTATACAGGGTTTGAACCTGAATCAGTAACATAGAATACACACTCTTATTCCACTACGCCAACATGCAACTATGACAAAAACATTAATTTTTGCTATCTTATACAAACCAATAAATTTGTAAAACATATAACAATGGGCCCCACTTGTATCATGGGCCCGGGTCGGTCGCCCTTCCCGCCCGGGCCCAGGGCCGGCCCTGGTTTTAATAAATGTACTCGTAAAATTCAATGGCAACTTTCAAAGTTGAACCAGTTTCCGTGGCATAAGATTCCTGTTATGCCGTGTAAATATAAGATATGTACTCAAGCATTTAAGTGTGTTACAATTCCTGCTTTATGTGCCTAATTTTGTAATTGCTAGTTTTGTTTCTTGATGTATTTCATGATGGATAATAAATTGTTTAGTGGCTTCTATTTTCAACTTTGTAGTGCATAGGTAAATCATTTCCGTGCATCCCTGAGTTGTCCTACCTGTTTTTCAGTACTGATGGGAATCGAACTTGTAAGAGCTTGTGTCAAGCAAGAAAATAGGGGTATTTCTTCAATTCCTCCCGGATTTGAGTCAATTGATCCTTTCACCTTGAAGAAGGTGGAAGATAGGGATGTTAAAATGAGGACTCTCCGATTCATAAGTCTGAGTTAAAGACTGAAATGGAAGGCCATCACAGTGACAACAGGCAAAACCGAGAAGTCCGAGAAGACCTTGGGTCACAAATCCTGCACACAAAGTATCAACCAGAAACATTTTTACTATGTAGTGCAACAGCAACTTGGTTGTTAGCAATTAACATGTGTTTACTTGCAAGATTTACATAATTTAGTTAGTATTAGTTCATATATTCGTTATTATAATTATCTTATTAATCTTTTAATTATCACAGCTGTAACACTTAAATGATGCTGTTATATAAAGCATCTAAGTGGTTATGACATGAGTCTCATAGGTTCTCTCATTTACCTTTATTAGCCACCTACATTTATTATCTTGTCTAATTACTACCATTGTAATCTCCTATTTAACTCTGTATTTCTCTTTTGATGAAATAACAAGAACTAAACTTGTATTCTTCATTTCCTTTCTCTTTTCTAAGTTTCTACTTGGTATCAGAGCGCTGAAAAATTCAACTTGCCGTCTCATCTTCTTCTTCTTCATCTCTTCTTCTTATTCAAAAATCTTATCTTTTTCAAAATGACTGAATCCAGTACAGTTTCTGGAAACTCAGATAAGACTGTGTCGCTACCTATGGGAGGATTTGAAAATCCTGCCATTCAGATTACTACAAAGAAGCTCGAGTGGCGGAGCTAACTACCTACAATGGGCTCAAGCAGTCCGTACGTACATCACTGGTAGAGGAAAGTTAGGCTACCTCACTGGGTATACCAAAAAACCCCAAGATGAGGAATCCGACGCCTACTACACTTGGGAGACAGAAAATGCAACCATAAGTTCTTGGCTTATTAACTCTATGATTGATGAAATAGGCCAGGTTCATATGTATGCAAAATCTGCAAAAGATATATGGGATAGCATCACTGAAACCTACTCAGATCAGGGAAATTTTTTGCCCAAGCTTTTGGAATTAGAACCAACCTGAAAGAGATCAAACATGGATCAATGGATATCACCACATATTACAACTGCCTAAAGAAATTATGGCAAGAATATGATCAGCTTACTATCACTGAATGGGGATGTAATGCCGATACCCTGCTGTTTCAAAAACTTGTTGATAAGGAAAGGGTGTTTGATTTCCTGTATGGACTCAACCCCATCTATGATGCTGCCAGAGAAAGAATTTTGGCACAAGTCCCAATACCTACCCTTCAAGAGGCTTTTGCTACTATAAGAAAAGAAGAAAGCAGAAAGGGTGTTATGGGAGGAACCATACCTACATCACAAGGCCTGCTACCTACTCCAGGAGGAGAGCAATCTGCTCTCAATGCTGCAAATGTGGAAACAGCCCTCATAAGTAAGGGCTATGTCAAGAAAAATGTCCAGAAAAGTAGTCTGCAATGTGATCACTACAAAAAGAGGGGTCACACCAAAGATACTTGCTGGAATCTTCATGGGAAACCACCACATCTACAGAAAAATCCAAACTTAAGAAGAAATGGAAAGTGGACAGAGCAGAAATAGGGGTATGGTGCAACTGATGGTGGTCAAACTAATCTATTCACCAAGGATCACGTGGATGCTCTAAACCACCTATTGGACAAAAGGATGCAACCAACTGATTCCTCCACTGGTGCAGCTGCTCAAAATGGTAAGAATACCTGGATTATTGACTCAGGTGCTTCTAGCCACATGACATGTGATTTCTTGGTGTTTAACTCCTACTCTAAAACTAATAAACCACACTTTGTTACCATTGCTGATGGCACTAGTTCTAGAGTGGAAGGAACAGGGACTATTGAGTTAAATGACAAAATCACTCTAAACAATGTTCTATATGTTCCTAAATTATCTTGCAACCTATTTTCTGTCAGTCGGTTTTGTAAGGAAGAGAAATGTGCTAATTTTTCTAAAATTACTGTGAGTTTCAGGGACTAGAATCTTTGGAGAAGATTGGCAGTGCTAAGAAGATGAAGGGACTGTATTTCTTTGAAGGCCACTCAAGACAGACTGATAGGGGCTTAGTTGTTTCTGTGGATGACAAGTGTAATAAGATCAAACTATTACATCTTCGTTTAGGTCATCCCAATTTTGTGTACCTTAAGAAATTGTACCTTATTATGTTTTCTGGAATCAATTCTGAGTTTTTAAAGTGTGAGTTTTGTGAAATTTCTAAACACACTAGAAACCCTTACAAACATGTATCTTATAAAGAATCTGTTCCTTTTAATCTTATTCACTCTGATGTATGGGGACCATCCAAAAACCCCAATCTCACTCATAAAAAATGGTTTGTCACATTTATAGATGACCACACTAGAGTGTGTTGGGTCTATCTCATGAGACAAAAATCAGATGTGAGTGAGATATTTGAAAAGTTCTACAAAATGGTTGAAACACAATTTCAAACCAAGATTCAGATACTCAGATCTGATAATGGAACTGAATATCTGAATTCTTGTCTAGGGCCTTTTCTCACAGAAAAAGGGATTTTCCATCAAACCTCCTGCCCTAACACTCCACAACAGAATGGTGTGACAGAGAGGAAGAATAGACACCTCTTAGAAGTGACCAGAACCCTGCTTTTTTCTTATAATGTTCCCTCACACTATTAGGGTGAAGCTGTTCTCACAGCAGCCTTCCTCATTAATAGGATGCCTTCCAGAATTTTAAAGTTCAAAACCCCCATTGAAACTCTCACAAAATTCTACCCTCATACCAAGCTTGTGACTGCCCTACCTTTGAAAATCTTTGGGTGTATTTCCTTTGTCCATATTCACTCCCAAAAAAGGAGTAAGATTGGACCAAGAGCAGTCAAAACTGTTTTTTTTGGGGTATTCTCCTACTCAAAAAGGTTTTAAGTGCTTTGATAAAAAACAAGTAAGTTTTACATCTCTTATGATGTCACCTTCTTTGAAGATCAACCCTTCTATAACAAGGACACTAACACAAGCCTGGAACAATATGACTTCCTAAACAATGAGTGTAGTTTGCCTGTTGTTACACCTGATCTCATTCTAGAAACACAGCCACCACAGTCTGACAAGAGTATTGCTGAGCTTGATAAAAGAATTATTGTCTATACTAGACAAAAGAAGTCATCAAAGACTCTTAGCACTACTAATCCATCTCAAGATACTGGTATTAACTTGTCTTTATAGGAAACTCAACAATGTGCACCAGAGGAAGAACAACCAAATCAAATGACTGAACCTACTACTGTGGGAAGTCCTGATCTATAGCAAACTGAACCTACCACTGATGAAAGTACTGATCTATAGCAAACTGGTAATATCTCTCATATCCCTTCTCCTGAAGACTTACATATTGCTCTAAGAAAGAGTACTAGGGTCTGTACCAATCACCCTATTGACAAATTTGTGTCTTATGGGAAAGTGTCCACAAACTACAGGTCTTACCTTGTTAATATTTACATAGTGAATATACCAAAAACAATCCAACAGGCTCTAATTTTCCCTTTGTGGAAAAAGGCAGTCATGGAAGAGCTTCATGCTCTTGAAACTAACCACACTTGGGACCTCGTTGACATGCCTAAAGGAGTTAAACCTGTTGGATGTAGATGGTTGTTTACTGTGAAACACAATCCTGATGGAACCATTAATAGACACAAGGCTAGATTGGTTGCAAAGGGTTATACCCAAACCTTTGGTATAGACTTCAATGAAACTTTTGCCCCTGTTGCTAGGCTCAATACAGTCAGAATTATTATATCCATTATTGCAGTCCATAACTGGACATTGCATCAAATGGATGTAAAGAATACTTTCTTGAATGGAGACCTTAAGGAAGAAGTCTATATGCGACCCACCTGGCTTCATTGTCAAACCAAACCAGGTCTGTAAATTGCATAAGTCTTTGTATGGACTTAAACAATCACCTAGAGCATGGTTTGATAGATTTTCTAAGGTCATGAAACTAGGAGGCTACTCACAAGGCCACAGAGACCACACTTTATTTTATAAACACTCACACTCAGGAGGAGTCACTATTCTGATTGTCTATGTATATGACATTATCATCACTGGAACTTCCAGTGATGATATCTCACATCTAAAATCCTTATTAAGGCAGGAGTTTGACAACAAAGACCTTGGCCCACTAACCTATTTTTTAGGTATTGAAGTTGCCAGATCCAAAAAAGGAATCATGCTCACACAAAGGAAGTATACTATGGACCTTCTCACAGAGTATGGCCTCCTGGGATGCAAGCGTATGGAAACTCCTGTAGATAATGCTGTCAAGATTAGAAAAGATGACCCTGGAGAGCAGATCAACCAGGAGAATTATCAGAGATTAGTAGGCAGACTTATCTACCTCTCACACACAAGACCTGACATCTGCTTTGCTGTCAGTCAACTCAGTCAACACATGCATTCACCAAGACAAATTCACCTTGATGCTGCTATCATACTACTGAAATACCTAAAGGGCAGCCCAGGCAAAGGAATCATATTCAAATCTCAAGAAACAATCACAATTGAAGGATATGCTGATGCTGATTGGGCAGGATCTGTTTCTGACAGAAGATCTACCACAGGCTGGTGCATGTATCTGTTTGGAAACCTGGTGTCTTGGAGGAGTTAAAAACAGGTTGTGGTAGCTAGAAGTTCAGCTGAAGCTGATTTTAGAGCAATTGCATTGGGAATCTGTGAACTACTATGGATTCAAAGGGTAATGAGGGAACTCAAAATCCTTTATGCTAAACCTGTTACCCTTTACAGTGATAGAAAGTCTGCTCTAGAAATATCTAATAATCCAGTGCAACGTGACAGAGCAAAACATTTTGAGATAGACCGACACTTCATTAAAGAAAAACAAGAAGATGGCAGCCTTCACCTTTCCTACATCAACACTAAGGTACAAGTTGCAGACATTTTTACCAAGGGCCTGCCTAGACCCCCATTTCAACAATTTTGTGGCAAGCTGAACTTATTGGACATCTATAAGCCAGCTTGAGGAGGAGTATTAGTTGATAGTTATTATAATTATCTTATTAATTTATCTTATTAATCTCTTAATTATCACAGCTGTAACACTTAAATGATGCTGTTATATAAAGCATCTAAGTGGTTATGACATGAGTCTCCTAGGTTCTCCCATTTACCTTTATTAGCCACCTACATTTATTATCTTGTCTGATTACTACCATTGTAATCTCCTATTTAACTCGTATTTCTCTTTTGATGAAATAACAAGAACTAAACTTGTATTCTTCATTTCTTTTCTAAGTTTCAACAGTTAGTACTCTGCTTATGTCTTATTAATAGTAATGGTTTTTTTTTTCAGGAAACAAAAAGTGTTACATTAAAAAAGATTAAAGGTTACAAGTCATATTACATAACCAGGGACAGGAAGCTACTTGACCAAACACTCGACTCAAGAGCAAACTTAGAAAGATTATGGGGTATAACATTAGCTTCTCTAGGTACATGAAAAATGCTATAGAAATCAAACTTAGTTTTACTAATCAAAATGTCATCTAATATAGCACTACATGTGAAAGGAGGACCAAAATAGCTAGCTTCCACAAAGATTTGAGTTTTCGTCCAAAATAGCTACCCAGAAGCCGGAGGGGTGTTCACCTTCCAGCAACATTAAAAAAGATTTTGAGGGACCCCGAGGGAGGAGACTGCGGATCAGAAGAAGACTGAGCATCATCAAAACATCTGGTCTGGGTGCTGAAGATGAGTCCACGTAAAAGATTTCTTTTCTTTCCTTTCATTCTTGAATAAACAAACCTTTCTCAAAAGGCTTTCAATATGATCTTTAGAGATTACACTTTGCATATCACCTATTCTAATCCTGACTCCAGATGTTTATTTCATGAAACTGAATACTAATAAGTCGTTGAAGTCAATCGGAAACAGTGTTGTTTAGTATGTAAATAGAAGGTTTTTGCTACATTGGTGTGTGATTAAGGTACGCTATAGATTTGAGAATATGTAGGTAATTTGTTAACTCATCAACATGTTAAGTGGTGTGTTATTAGAGTAAACTAGAACTTTAGAAATTTACGGGAAATTTGTTAAATCTTAAATTAGAGTTCCACTTGCCAAAAAAAAATCGGCACTTTGGGTGGCACCATGAAAAAAGCCTACAGTCTTTTATTTGTATTAAGAACTATCGGTGACAACAAGTTGGAATGGCGCTACCTAATGGTGAATCCAAGTTTCCTGGAAACTCAAGCTCTGCTTTAGTGGTTAGTGTAAGTGTGATTTTTTGAACTCATGTCATTACGAACATAGTTTTTGATGGTGTATTGTCCTCACACCTTGAACCTGCTCTAGGTATACTAGAAATGCAAAAGAGATTGCACACTGATCCAGTACAAGGCTTAAAAATAATGATGGCTTCCTGCTTCCGCCGCCAATCGATGCTGAGATAATCCCCACAGGCAGTGTGATTTCTTCTGTTGATGTGGTATGCGGCCTTTAGCTTTTCTTTATGATGTGCATTTTCTTGGTATCTTGAGCTACATGCATTGTGGTTAATTTTGATTCTCTTCATGTATCAATTAAGACTGTCTGGGTTTCTACAATAATGTAACTAATGCCGGCACAAGAAACATTGTGGAATAGTGTGTATGGTGGTTGTAATAAATCACTCACTATTGGTTGGACCTTTTCCTATACTTTTTGTGGTGAAGACAAAGAGGTTATAACACGGTAAGAACATAAATTCTTTTACCTATTATTTACTCGCATTTTTGTAATAATTTACAAAGTACTGATGATTTTTTTGGCATTATGAAGCTGCCGCATTGGGGTTTTCTAAAATGATGAATCTAGAACAACTGGTGGTGCTACGCTGTTTTCACCAAATGCTGAAAAACTGACATGTTTTATAGCAGTCCAGGTTCAAGCATCAGAAGACGAGGTACTTATGTTACACATAGTGATTATATGTTAAATTGTTCTCCAATGACTATTAAACATGTATGCTTGGACACTTAATGTTGTGCATGAAAAATGTTTGTCGACCCACACCTAATGAGTTTTTTTTTTCTTTCAATTATTTTCCCAACAAGTTCTTGAGGTTTTGATGACATACTTTGTTACGTTTGGCTAAAGCTAAAGGTTTTATACCACATCAGATTGAAACTCTGTTACACAAGAAACAAGTTTTTGATTTGTCAAATACTTTGACAGTGAATTCCGTGGTAATATTGTGAGGAATTTCCCCATACTTGAGCTTTACGCCCAAGAAGAAGTCGTTAAAGCAAGGCAAGCCGCAGCTAATACATTGATTGTGACATATACTCCCTCTCAGTTGATCGGTTCAAGTGGTGGTACAAGTGCAGGTGCCCCACAATTTTTGTATCCCAACTACGAATACAATCTTTCAGGAGATCGAAAGGGTCTGCTAGCATGATAATGCTTGGTGTTTAGCCTCCATCCACAAAGCGTAAGCAACTTTTTGATGAGAATTTTGCTAAGGAAATTGCTGATGCAACAAGCAGTTTACGAGAAATTATCATTTCAGGTCATTTTAACACCTTTTATTTCATGTCAGGTCGGGTCAGACCTGACATTTTTTTAAGTCCCCTATTGAAATTTCCCCCTTCGTCTGTTGAAAATCCCCCCAGCATGTTGAAATTTCAACAGGCTGGGGGAAATTTCAACAGGCTGGGGGAAATTTCAACTGGGCGAGGGGGGAATTTCAACATGGGACTTAAAAAAAATCAGGTCTAACCCGACATGAAATGAAATAAAAGGTGTTAAAGTGACCTGAAATTATAATTTCTCACAGTTTACCCACTCCACAATCCGAGGAGCATGAAGTTGTTGTTACTATGAGTGAAAGTAATTAAGAAAAGCAAGAATATACCAAAGAAGAAGCAAAAGTGACTCGTAGTTCACATTTGAAGTTGTAGCATCTTGTGCCTATTATTAATGTTAATATCCTCCATATTAATAAAATATGTGACTATATCCTTTCTATGAATGTAAATGTCACGGATTTATCTAATGCAAAATAACAAGTAATAATATTTATAAATCCGATATACCTCAAGTGCAAGGATCGTAGTAAAGAGGTTAATACCGGGTCGATCTTACGGGGAATCGGGGTTGTGGATTCTAGTTTTTATTCCTAACCTAACTATGTCACGATTACTACTACTAAACAGAAACGAAAATAAAACAGTGAATAACTAAAACGGAAGATAACAAACATAAACTGGACAGAAGATCGAGATCTAAAGCCAGGAAAATATAGTTGCGAACCAATTTAAACTAAACTAAACCTAATATGCAATAAACGACTAACTAAGCTAAACAATTCAAATTCAAGGGGGTAAGATCAATAATTTACGAACGAACAAGCGACTGATCCACCTATCCTACAACTATCAATTTCGATCTAGATTATCTCGTGATTTCTAACCAAGTTGTGATTCACCTAACCAAGGTATGAACTCCTAATTTCTTAGACAAGTTCTCCTATCAATCTTCTATCTTACGATCTAAAGATTAATGCTTTCAAATCAAGGTGTGAAATCTCTCAATTTCTAACCTAGAAATCTAACCTAATAACTCTCGTTAATTAGATTTAAGATCTATTCTTTATCATGGTGATCTAAAGTTTAACATGATTTTCATCAAAATAAACAATCAACATGCAAAGATCTTTCGATATAAATTGCATAACAACATGAAAAACATGATAAAGAAACAACTTGAATTAAGATACTCACAAGATAATCAAGAACAAAATCAATAAGTTGGTCGGATGGCTTCACAACGCTTGTTCAATGGAGGTCTAGCCTCTCAACATCCTCTTTTAAACTCGAATTGTTTAGAGTAAAAGTGCATAAAAGTATTTAAGTAAAAACTCGTTTGTAAACTAAGGAAAAACGCAGCCTAGCCGCCCCTAGGGTTTAGGGTTCGAATATATGGTCATATTGGGGAGAAAATACGCTGCCTTTATATAGAATTCAAAGTCGGTTCTACTAAGTCGGCTACTGGACGCCCGTTTGGAAAGGGTGAACGCCCGTCCAGCTTGTGTAAACTTCTTCGAGTCGGGCCGAGCTGGATCAGACGCCCGTCCTTCTTTAAATTGGACGCTCTTCCACTGAAAAACTGAACATCCTGAACCAAATTTCTCCTCCTGGACGCTCGTCCAATTGACCAAACGCCCGTCCACTCTGGACGCCAGTTCAAGCTGCTGGACGCCCGTCCAGGATCGACTTCATCTTGATTTCTTCATCTCTATCTATTTTCATCAAATCCAATCATCATTATCTTTTTATCATCAATGAAACTCGACTCTTATCTCTTTTTGATCAACATTTGAGCATCAAACATGTACCTATAACACATTAAAACATCGCAAAATGTAATATCGTCCAAATAATCATAAAAATCACAATTAAAACACCAAAATTAACCTATTTTGCGAATAACTCATTTAAAACCTCATTTGCTTAATAAATCTACTAAACACTCGTTTCTAATGCAAATTATACGAATATGGGGGAAATTATCATAAAATATATCGATATAAAACGTATAAATTCACCCTTAACAACTCCCCCACACTTAGCTTTTGCTCGTCCCGAGCAAAACAAAACGAAAACCAAGGCTCGGAAAAAAGATAGACATCTCAGACAATATAGCATAGATCCAATAAATCAGAAGTTCACCACTGTGTGTGTGCAAAGCCATAGAAAACTTCCACTAAATCCAAACTCGAGAAACTCAAAGCAAAACTAGCTAATACCCCCTCGTAGACTAGCAATAAATGACACTCATAATATGTACCCTACAAACGTAAAATATCCCGAAAAGAATGATCAGATATATCTAGGGCCTTTCTGAAATACTCAGAGGATAATCCCTACAGCATATCCATCAGTTTCTACTGGGGATAAGATAGACGATAACTTAGTCTTATATTCATTTCATACCAATTCTTCATATAAGTTGATTTAACTATTTCACTTTTAAACGCACATCAGAATGAGCTATTGCCCTGTCATAGCAGAATAGGATATTCGAGATATACCCTACCTTACTCAAATCATAAGGCAGCTTCTCCTGACTGTCGTGAGCTTTTAGTCATCATAGTGGTATAGGACATACATGGTATACCCTATCGCACTCAAATCATTGACTAGCTTTCGACACACCCAATTAATACATTTTGAACACAACTTTTTCATTTGACAATAAGTTACGTGTTACTTATCACATTCAAACCTTAGATATTCACAGTATAACATACTTTGGATCTAAATACAAACTATCATACATCTCAAGATACGTACGTAGCACTAAGCACATGACTTATAAGAAAATCAGAAATCACTCGTCCAAAAGGGGTATAACTTTATTAATTAGCTCATCGCTCACTATGGCTCATGAAAAATAGATCTCAGGTGAAACAACTAACTTATCAAACATATGATATATAGCATCAATGACTAAAAAAAATAACGAACATTGAATTGAATTGCCTACTCGGGACAAAACAAAAATGTCGAAATTTTTTGAAAATTCTAGCTCATATTGCATAGACTCGTAATAAATGTAAGCAAATGTATAGATACATATCAAATCCTTCCCCTCCCCCACACTTAAAGATCAACATGTCCTCATGTTGTGCTTTATGAAAGAAAAGATAAAAGACTTAGCTGATTTCAATCGATACTTGAATCGTTGGTCAGGCCGGAGCCTACATAGTGACACTTAGAACTCGTAACCTTACAATGTAGTTCGACAAAACCGCTTGAAATACACCTGCACGACTTGACAAACACGGAAACATCTCGGGGGAAAAACGGGGGAAGTATACCAAAATGAAAAGAGAGAGTAATAGCAAAAGATAAAGCATTCAATACATCCAAAAGTTGAAACAGAGTAAAAACATAAAACACTAGAAAATAGGTAAAAACAATAGAAAATAGTGGGTTGCCTCCCACCGAGCGCTTTTGTTTTACGTCGTTGGCTCGACGAAACAACCTAAGAACGCTAGTCATCATAAATTTCTAACCAATCTATCACCCGGATAAGACGGCGGAGCATGTCAATCGCCGGAGGGAAGTCATACTCATCTTGCAAACCCCAATCCTCACCAGCTACATCAACACCTCGAAAATGTTTAGCTTGCAGCACTAGCGCTAAATCAGTCAGCATCGGATCATTCGGGATCGTGTACGGACGTCCTAGAGCCTCCTGTAACTCCTCAGTAGTGAAGTCTCCACCTCCCGAATAGCGGGGAACAATAAGAACATAGGTGACCGTCCTGACGCGGGTACTAATATCAAAGTCTACGTGCAACACTATAGTCCCTCCCGGTCCGTCATCTACAGTGATAAGTGGGATCCTCCTAAGGAAAGGTAACTCCTCTGGTAGAACTCTGAAATCCATATCTAGAAAGCACAACTAACTGACAGACATAAACAAAAGCAAAACTTAGTAAACTAAACTTAAATACTAAAACTACAAAAACACAAAACAAAAACTACTAAAGCTAACGATATCTAGGATGCCACATAGTGGCGCTTTTGGTTAATGTCGTTAGCTCGACACCGTTTAAAGTTCAGCCTGGGTCAGGCCATTTGACTTTTCTGCCAGCCACTACCTCGTCTAGACTTTGATTAGCAGTGTGGCTGCAGAAACAGCACTTAACACATGGGGTAAAATATTTGATAGCTTTCCAAACACGCTTAAACTTCCCCATGGTTGACTTCTTCATCTTCTGAATCTTCTGATGACGTTTCAACTGACGCTCCCTCTCAAACTCTTCCATATCCCAACTACCGGAGAGAACTTCTTCAGATCGACCACTACCGACATCCTCAGAAAACAGGTTGGGTGAAAACTCGTCGAATTCTTCGACTTTTGTAGCACCACACCCGAGGATATCGAGGAAACGAACAATCAAAGGTGTCTTTTTAGGTTCACCAATATAGTGCTTGCACCTTTGACCATTCACTCGAAACGGTTGGTCACCATAACCTCGTAGTTCTAGAACGCCTCCAGGAATAATTTGGAGAGTTTCAAAGGGACCGGACCATCGTGTCCTCAGCTTACCAGGGAACAGATGTAACCTGGAATTATACAATAAAACTTGTTCCCCAACATGGAATTCTCTTTTCTTAATCTTGGCGTCATGGAGGAGTTTCATCTTATCTTTGCTAATCCTGGCGCTTTCGTAGGCCTAGAGTCTGAATTCGTCCAACTCATGCAACTGCTGCAGTCGGTGCTTACCACAGGATTGGGAATCAAAGTTTAGAAACTTTGTAGCCCAATAAGCTCTATGCTCTAACTCGACGGGCAGATGACATGGCTTACCATAAACCATTTGATATGGAGATGTACCCATAGGAGTCTTATAGGCAGTTCTGTATGCCCATAGTACATCATCCAACTTCAAACTCCAGTCTTTTCTATGACTGTTAACCGTTTTTTCCAGGATCTTCTTAATACTTTGGTTGCTCCTTTCAACCTGACCACTAGTCATCGGATGATATGGTGTGCCAGTCTTATGACGAACACCATACTTTTCGAGCACTTTTTCTAAGGGTCGGTTGCAGAAATGCGTCCCTTCATCACTGATCAAGGCACGTGGACATCCAAACCTCACGAAGATGTTTTTCTTTAGAAATTTCATGACCGTCTTATGATCATTGTGAGGAGTGGCTTGAGCCTCTACCCATTTCGACACGTAATCCACGCAGACTAAGATGTATTTGTTACCACAATATGATGGGAATGGTCCCATAAAATCGATACCCCATACATCAAAGACCTCGCATTCTAGTATGGGTTTCAAAGGCATGTCAAAACGCCTTGTTAAAGCTCTGGTTCTCTGACACCTATCACAAGCTTTACAGAAAGCTTCTGTATCTTTAAAGATCGTGGGCCAATAGAAACTGGATTGGAATATCTTAGCAACGGTTTTCCAAGGACCAAAGTGACCTCCAGTGGGTCCACTATGGCACTGCTCAATAATATCGCGCTGCTCAGATTTTGGAACACATCTTCTAAGCAAACCATCTTTACAGATCTTAAAAAGATAAGGTTCATCCCAAACGAAAGACTTCAAATCAGAGAAGAACTTTTTCTTCTCCTGATAGGACAGTTCTGGATCGAGATATCGGGCATGAAGGTAATTTACAATGGAAGAATACCATGGAACATCAGGAGCGCAGCCGTCAATAAGCATAATGTTCTCTAGAGGAAAGTAAAGATCTATATCGTCTGGATCATCCTTTTCCTCACTTAGCATTCTCGAAACGTGATCAGCCACTACGTTTTCACTACCATTTTTGTCTTTAATCTGGACATCAAACTCTTGTAGGGTCAGTATCCAACGCGGTAGGCGCGGTTTAGCCTCTTTCTTAGTCATCAGATATCGCAAAGCAGCGTGATCAGTCCACACAATCACTTGAGCTCCTAACAAGTAACTACGAAACTTGTCCATAGCAAAGACTACGGCCAATAATTCCTTTTCAGTAGTAGTATAGTTAACTTGAGAAGGATTCAATGTGTGACTGGCGTAATAGATTGGCTGGAATCTCCCTTTGATTCTCTGTCCTAAAACAGCACCAACTGCATAGTTGGATGCGTCGCACATAAGCTCAAAAGGTAGGTTCTAGTCAGGCGATATAAGAATTGGAGCAGAGATTAAACGGTCCTTAAGCTCCTCAAACGCTTGCTTGCATCTCTCATCAAAATTGAACTCAACGTCTTCTTTTAGTAAAGTAGACAGGGGCTTGGCTATCTTGGAGAAATCTTGAATGAATCTTCTGTAGAAACCGACATGTCCAAGAAAACCTCTCACTTCACGCACATTCTTGGGTAACTCATCTTCTCGATAGCTTCTACTTTCGCCCTGTCAACTTCTATACCTTTGGCGGAGATTTTGTGGCCAAGAACTATTCCTTCATCAACCATGAAATGTCATTTTTCCCAATTGAGCACTAAGTTCTTTTCCACGCATTTGGATAACACTTGGTCAAGGTTGTCAAGACAATCATCGAAGGACTGACCAAAGACCGAAAAATCGTCCATAAAGATTTCCATACACTTCTCAACTAGCCCGTCAAAGATAGCCAGCATACATCTTTGAAATGTAGTTGGGGCATTGCAGAGACCAAATGGCATTCGCCTGTAAGCGAATGTACCATAAGGGCAGGTGAAAGTGGTCTTTTCTTGGTCACCTGGATCAATGGGTATTTGGAAATATCCTGAATATCCATCCAGAAAGCAATAGAATGCGTGCCCCCGCCGTACGCTCAAGCATCCGGTCAATGAATGGAAGGGGAAAGTGATCCTTCATGGTTACCTCATTGAGCTTTCGATAGTCGATGCAGACTCGTAACCAAAGGACAAGTCTCAATGCTATTTCCTCTCCCTTCTCATTCTTCTCAATCGTAATTCCTCCTTTCTTGGGAACTACTTGAGTTGGGGAGACCCATTCACTATCAGCGATGGCATAAATGATTCCCATGTCCAGAAGTTTGATAATTTCTTTCTTAACCACCTCTTGCATATGAGGGTTGAGCCTCCTCTGGAGCTGTCTAACACATTTCGCACCCTCATTAGTCTTGATCTTGTGCATACAGATGTCCGGAGATATTCCTCTGATATTTCCTACTTGCCATCCAAAGGCTTTTTCATTTTTCTTCAAGACGTTGATCAATTTCATTTCCTCTAACCGAGACAGCTTGGCAGATATGATTAAAGGAAGCTTGTCACCTTCTCCTAGAAACACATACTTAAGATGTTTAGGCAACGGCTTCAACACCAAATCTGCAGGGGGGTCTTCTAAACTAGATTTGAGCTCTCCACCTTTCAACTCAACATCGCTGAGTTTACTGAGCGGTCCCACTGCCAAAGCTTCACCTTCCAACAACTCATCCTTAAATTCAGCTTCTAACTGCTCTAGACTTACCACACCATGATTATTCAAATTATCAACCAGTTGCTCATACTCCGGTGCAACGTCCATGACTTGCTTTTCCATCAAATCATCGAAGTCATCAGACGTCTCCTCAATGGAAAAACCGGTTGGAGGACCAGAGGGTATTTGCATGGATTTGGAAACATTATAGCTCACCTCTTGATCACCAACTCGTATCGTCACTCGCCCACCATCGCAGTCAATGAGGGCTCTAGCTGTAGACAGAAAAGGTCTTCCAAGAATCAGGGGAACATTTTCATCCTTTTCAATGTCTAAGACGTACCAGTCGACGGGAAAGGTAAATCTATCAATTTGAACTAGTACGTCTTTCAGGATTCCCGCTGCTTTCTTAGAAGATCTATCAGCGAATTGCAGATTCATGGTAGTGGGTTCTAGAAGATCAATTAAACCCAGCTGTTTGCATATAGACAATGGCATGAGGCTTATAGATGCACCCAGGTCACAAAAAGAGTTAGGGAAGACCAGGCCTCCCATTAATACTGTAAGCACGAACTTTCCAGGGTCACCTCTCTTGGTTGGTAAGTTTTCATAGTTGACCATTGAACAGTCCTCACCAATCAGCCTCTCCATGTCTGACAATTTCCGTTTTGAAGAAACAACATCCTTGATAAATTTTGTATACTTAGGCATTTCAACCAAGACCTCGGATAATGGAAGATTTACCTGAGTATTTTTAAAAAGATTCAGCACCTTTTCATACTTCTTATCTTCACTTAAAGGGATGTTGCTCTTTCTTGGTGGAAATGGAAGCTTTTTCAGATCATTCTCAGAAAAGACTTTCTTTGAAGATGCATTGACAGCTTTGTCTTCCAGATCCTTCCACCGAACAGCTTTTTCAATCTTTTTATTAGTCAGGGGATCAGCCTCCTGACTCACACTTGATTCCTCACTCCTCAGGGGATCAGCCACCTGAGGACTTCTAGCTTTTTCACCTCTCAGGGGATCAGCCACCTGAGTATTCTCTTTTGGCCAAGGGGAGTGTAGGTGCTCAGCTTCCCCCCTGCCTTATCAATGGCAGGAGGGGCTAGTGGTTTCCCTGGTGGGAAGGACCACTAACTTGAGTACCACTTCTGAGGTTCATTGCACTGGCCTCCTCTCTACCGTATGGAATTGATGGTACGAGGTCAGTACATTGGCCATTGTTCAAGTCGGTTTGAGCAACTTGACCACCCATTGGATTTTTCTCAGTGAAACTGGGCAGCTGCCCTGGGGGTCGAGAAGCTAACTGCTCAGCTAGTTGTCCAATTTGCCTCTCAAGGTTCTTATTTGTAGTCATCAGGAGTTGGATGCTTTTATTTTGCTCCTCCAATTTAGCTTCAAGATTGTTAGATTGGGAGGGGCCTTGAGAGTTTTGGAAATAGGGCTGGCTGGGCCGACTTTGAACTTGAGAATTTGAATTGGAAGGCCAATTCTGATTGAACCTTTGAGTAGGATTGGAAAATTTTGAGTTTTGGTTCTGATTAAAACCGGGGTTTCTATTAAAATTCTGATTCGAATTAAAATTCGAATTATGATTGAAACTAGAAGATTGATTAAACCCGTGGTTTTGGAAATTATGCTGACCAGAAACTTGATTAGACCTTTGGTTGTTCTGGCCATAGAATGTGTGTACTTCAGCATTCTGTCCGTTCATAGGACAGAATTTAGATGTGTGCCCCACCTCGTCACAATTTTGACATGTGACTTGATTATACTGTCCATAATCATGAACCGCATTCACTTGATAAGGTGCAGGGGGGTTAAATTGACACTGGTCATTCATATGGCCATCTGACAGCAGTTTTCGCAGTACAGAACCTGAGGGTTCTGTGGAAAAGAAGAAGTTTGATTTATCGGATTCGAAACTTGAGATGCTGCCATCTGCTTCTGCAACATGGCGATCAAACTTTGCACGTTTACTTCCTCAACCTGAGGAGGAGGAGGTGCTTGAATAGCTTGATAAGATGGAGCATAGTTATATTTAGCAATGTCCTCGAACAATGCCCATCCCTCTTCAGGTGTTTTCTTCGAAACGCCCCACCGGATGAACTATTGACCATGCCTTTTGTAAGCTCGGTCAATCCACTAAAGAATGTGTTGACTTTCCTTTGCAAAGTGGCAAGCCGTGGTGGGGACACTTTCTCGACGAGATTTGAATCTTTTCCAAAGAATCGAAGAAGGATTCATTCTCTTTCTCGGTAGAAAGTGAAAATCTCGTTCAAACACTGGGCTGTTTTCGAAGGTGGAAAGTATTGACTCAAGAAGTCCTTTTCGAGTTCAGCCCAAGTGGTAATTGATTCAGAGGGAAGAGAAGTATACCACTCCTTCGCTTCTCCCTTTAGAGAAAATGGAAAAATTTTCAGTTTGATGGCATCCTCACTTACTCCTTGGATGCGTGTGGTGCCGCATATCTCTAAAAACGTATGTAAGTGAGTGTGGGGATTCTCTGACTGGTAACCGTGGAAAATAGATGCATGCTGCATCATCTGAATAAGTCCCGGCCTTAAATCGAAGGTCTGTGCAGTGATGGCTGGAATGACAATAGCCGGGTTGACTATGATTGTGCCAGGCATGGCGTAGTCTGCCAGCGTACGTCTATCATTAGCAGCCATTATTACAAAATCAGTGATTTCCTTGGCTAGCTGATCCTCAAGATCTTGCTCAGCTCTGTCAGCTAGAACCGCAGAACGGAAAATTCGCCTGTTCGGCCGGACTACGGTTCGCTCGGGGTCAGGGGTGTATAGTAACGGTCCCTTTTGACTCCGAGTTTGCATAAACCGGACCAAAAACAAGTGAAAGCAACCTAAGAATAAGAAATTAAAAGCCTAACTAAAAATTAAAGCCTAAGAAGAGAAAAAGAAATGAAAATAGTTAAGACAAGGGCACAGACGGACGTCCAGAAACCTGGACGGGCGTCTGGCTGGAGTTTGAACAAGACGGGCGTCTGGAGATCCAAACGCTCGTCTGAAAGGTTGAAGAAGTGGACGGACGTCCAAATTGGATGGACGTCCAAATTGGATGGACGCTCGTCCAACAGGTTAAAAACGGTTCAGAGTTGAAAAATTTAGAATAGACGGGCGTCCACTGGTCTAGACGCCCGTTTGGAAGCAGAAAACGAAGCAGGTATGGAGAAGAACAGCAGGAAAAAGAAAAATAGAAAGACAGAAAGACAGATCGAAAGAAAGAACTAATCACAAGGGACTGTAAATAGAAGATCTTAAACCCTAAGTAAAACCCTAATTACCTGATTATAACTAACTAAAAAAAACAGGAAATAAAATTAGAACAAGAAAATAAAAACTAGACAACCGTCTGGTTCCCCGGCAACGGCGCCAAAAACTTGTCACGGATTTATCTTGTTCAAAATAACAAGTAATAATATTTATAAATCCGATATACCTCAAGTGCAAGGATCGTAGTAAAGAGGTTAATACCGGGTCGATCTTACGGGGAATCGGGGTTGTGGATTCTAGTTTTTATTCCTAACCTAACTATGTCACGATTACTACTACTAAACAGAAACGAAAATAAAACAGTGAATAACTAAAATGGAAGATAACAAACGTAAACTGGACAGAAGATCGAGATCTAAAGCCAGGAAAATATAGTTGCGAACCAATTTAAACTAAACTAAACCTAATATGCAATAAACGACTAACTAAGCTAAACAATTCAAATTCAAGGGGGTAAGATCAATAATTTACGAACGAACAAGCGACTGATCCACCTATCCTACAACTATCAATTTCGATCTAGATTATCTCGTGATTTCTAACCAAGTTGTGATTCACCTAACCAAGGTATGAACTCCTAATTTCTTAGACAAGTTCTCCTATCAATCTTCTATCTTTCGATCTAAAGATTAATGCTTTCAAATCAAGGTGTGAAATCTCTCAATTTCTAACCTAGAAATCTAACCTAATAACTTCGTTAATTAGATTTAAGATCTATTCTTTATCATGGTGATCTAAAGTTTAACATGATTTTCATCAAAATAAACAATCAACATGCAAAGATCTTTCGATATAAATTGCATAACAACATGAAAAACATGATAAAGAAACAACTTGAATTAAGATACTCACAAGATAATCAAGAACAAAATCAATAAGTTGGTCGGATGGCTTCACAACGCTTGTTCAATGGAGGTCTAGCCTCTCAACATCCTCTTTTTAAACTCGAATTGTTTAGAGTAAAAGTGCATAAAAGTATTTAAGTAAAAACTGTTTGTAAACTAAGGAAAAACGCAGCCTAGCCGCCCCTAGGGTTTAGGGTTCGAATATATGGTCATATTGGGGAGAAAATACGCTGCCTTTATATAGAATTCGAAGTCGGTTCTACTAAGTCGGCTACTGGACGCCCGTCTGGAAAGGGTGAACGCCCGTCCAGCTTGTGTAAACTTCTTTGAGTCGGGCCGAGCTGGATCAGACGCCCGTCCTTCTTTAAATTGGACGCTCGTCCACTGAAAAACTGAACATCCTGAACCAAATTTCTCCTCCTGGACGCTCGTCCAATTGACCAAACGCCCGTCCACTCTGGACGCCAGTTCAAGCTACTGGACGCCCGTCCAGGATCGACTTCATCTTGATTTCTTCATCTCTATCTCTTTTCATCAAATCCAATCATCATTATCTTTTTATCATCAATGAAACTCGACTCTTATCTCTTTTTGATCAACATTTGAGCATCAAACATGTACCTATAACACATTAAAACATCGCAAAATGTAATATCGTCCAAATAATCATAAAAATCACAATTAAAACACCAAAATTAACCTATTTTGCGAATAACTCATTTAAAACCTCATTTGCTTAATAAATCTACTAAACACTCGTTTCTAATGCAAATTATACGAATATGGGGGAAATTATCATAAAATATATCGATATAAAACGTATAAATTCACCCTTAACAGTAAAAATATGCTCTTCTACATTTACGCCTTTAACGGGCACGCCGTGCCTTGCACGGCGTGAGCATTGCCCCTAGTTTTATAAATTAGTTTTTCTTTTTCTTAATATTTTAAGGTTATTTAAGCTTTTTTGGCCTACAAGTCACATTAAAACCAACCCAGGCTCAGAAAATCCTATAAAGAAAACCTTCATACAACCCAAGACTTCCCAAATTTTGTGCTTTCGAGGGCTATATTAAATCCTCGGGGCTATCTTGGACCCTCTCCCCGGAAAGCACCCCTGACTTAGTTTTCAGGAGGCTGTGTTGGCTTTTTGGGTACGTTTGCCAGATCACATCAGCGTTTTCGAAGCCTTTTTTATTTTTAATACAATTTTCGGGCTTAGATTCATCGTGTGAAGGTACGATCTAATCTATTCGTAGTATTTCTTGGATTTGATCATAATTAGGTTAGATTCAAAGGGTATTCATTGTTTGATTTGTTGTTGGTTTGTAGATTCGCGTAGTTTTAGTAATTGGTTGATGTCCATCCATAGTTTGGCTCGTTTTTAAGGTAATGATGTCTTTTTACTAAAAAAAACTTGTTGTTATTTTTTAAATTTTTTAGAGTAAATTGTTTTCAAATATTTTGCACATAATAAGTTAGTTTAGGGTATTCTGTGTTGTACAAAGTATTTTCGTGTATTATGTATTCTCTGTAAATGTGTGCGGTTCTCTTTCTATGCTTTCGTTTAGTAGTTGGAGATTAGGTATTGGAAGGTAGCCGTCGTTATGGTTTTGGACTTTTTCTATACTCAATTGGGTGGTTATAAAGATGTAAACAATGAACTTGACTTATGTATTATGTGTCTTATGAAGACAATTATTCATGGTTAATGTTGTCAATGTGACTTGATCTTTGCGTCTAAATCTGGTAGAAATAATGTCTGGGATCAACTGAGTGATGGTAAGTTTAGTGGAGTGTTTAAGTTTGGGAAGTCGGCTCAGATCCGTCTGACAGCTGAGTAAGAGTCGACGGAATCTGTTAAACACTTGTGAATCAGTTTTGCATCTGAGTTGGTTACATCTTGTGACTCAGTTGAGCTAAGTTATGTATGGGTATTTATGGGATTTCTAACATGGGTCATTATAGCGGCTAGGGTTTGATAGCAAAATACTTAACCGCTAACTTTTACCGACAGAGTATCGGGTCAACGGGAGTATAGTGGTCACAAGGTCGAATCCACAGGAAGTAATGTCTAAGTACCAAAGCTAACGTAGAACTTAGTTTAGGCCAAAATAACGGTGGGAGATATTATACTAATGCAGAAATAAAGTTTATATTGCCGGTTTTACTTCTAAATATTAAAGAGCATAGCCGAACTATGATCCCACGAGCTACTTCTACTCCTAAGGAAAGACTTGACAGGGAGCGTGTCTTAACCGACCTACCTATCCTATGTAGTTTAACGACATCCACGGGTGCCATCTCATAATTCTAGTGATTAGACTGAACAACTCGATCTAACTACCCTTTATGAAGCTAACCGACTCTCCCTTTAGAAAACTGATTGTCCTAACATGATTAAGGTCTAGAGTTGCTCGAACAACGATGACAAACCTCTGTATTGGAAATGGTCCTAACAACTACGCCGAATCTACGCAACGATCCAAAACCTCTTTTCCCACATCTCACCGCAAAATACATCTATAAGTTCGATGTGTGTGATAGTGAACTAGGTGATCAATCGAATTCAATGACGTTATAATAAGTTTTAGAACGTGGATTAACTATAAAAACATTCAATTACTCACTACACAACTCCCAATCTCGTCCCCCTTAGGGTTTTCACTCGCTTTCACATAATTCGGCTACACAACGGATTAGCTACTCATGATTATGCTAGAAACGGAATTAAAAGCAGAAATTAAACTAAAGAAAATAAATAGAAGAGAAAACATTACCATCAAAATTGCCAGAAATCTGATCCAGAAAATATCCAAGTAGAAAGTAACCTAAAAGTCGAATTTTTGGAAGTGTAATGGAAAACTGAAGAGAGGTTGAGAAAGCAACAGTACTTGAGTAAACTCAACTTGTTTATTCATGATAAAAGAATGAGTATTAATAGATACAAGCTTGAAGGTGAGAGGTCCTAGTAGTGTATTAAGTGCTATGGGCGGCTAGATACTCTTATGGGTGGCTATTTCATAATAGGACAAAATAGAGTTACTTTATGACATATTAATTGTTTATACAATATAATTAATATGTCATGTTATAAATAATGTATACAAGTAAAGTGTTACATGAAATAATAAGGTAATATTTCCACATCCCTCTCAAACTGGGTTGTATATGTTTATACAGCCAAGTTTGCTACTCAGTCTGCTGAACATAAGCGGTGGAATGGCCTTTGTGAGAATATCAGCATTCTGGTCTGCTGAGGGAACATATTGAAGTTGAATGATCTGGGAATCAATCTTCTCTTTAAGGAAATATCTGTCAATGTCCACATGTTTTGTCTTATCATGATGAACAGAATCCTCTGCCATAATGCTGAATTATTGTCACAGCAGAGTATGATAGGTTGCTGAAGGGGTTGCTGAAGTTCGCAAGGACTCTTTTCGGCACGTTGCTTCACAAATGCCCAAAACAAGTGCCCCGAGTTCGGCTTCAAAGATCGCTTCAGAGACGTAGGTTGTTTCTTGCTTCTCCAAGTGACAAGATTACCCCATACATATGAACAATAGCATGTGGTAGATCTTCTATCTATGTGGCAACCACCCCAACGCCGCATCGATAGACCTTAACTGATCTCTCAGTAGACTAAGTGAAATGTAAGCCTTGGCCAGGAGTTGACTTTAAGTACCTCAGTATTCTATAGACAGCATCCCAATGTTGCTCTGTAGGGCAATGCATGAACTGACTGACAAGGCTAACTCCATATGCAATACAGGTCTTGTATGGGAGAGGTAAATGAGTTTCCCTACAAGTCTCTGATATTTTTCCTTTCTGACATCAATATTACCCTGCACTAGTGGATTACTTGGGTCTACTTCAGAGAGATAGCCGGTTTGCACCCCAAAGATGCCGCTTCCTTCAAAGAGTCCAAGACATACTTCCGTGAGACCGAGATACCCCGTCGTTTCTTGCTATTTCCATGCCAAGGAAGTACTTGAGGTAGCCCAAATCTTTAACTTGAAACACTCTTGCCAGTAGGGTCTTCAATTTTTGGATCTCAGCAGGGTCATCACCAGTAAGGATGATATCATCCACATAGACAATAAGGATGGATCTTCTCTTATTGGTTGTTTTGATAAACATGGTGTGATCTGAGTTACACTGATGATATCCAGCAGGTTTAACCACAGTGGTAAGTTTTCCAAACCATGCTCTTGGGGACTGCTTCAGTCCATATAGAGATTTCCTCAGTTTGGAAACTTTCCCTTTAGTGTGAGTGTTGGTAAAACCAAGAGGTACAGTCATATAGACTTCCTTAGTAAGGTCACCATTTAGGAAAGCATTCTTGATGTCCAATTGGTGGAGTGGCCAGTCAAGTTGGACAGCAAGAGAGATCAGCACCCTGACTGTGTTTAGCTTTGCCACATGTGTAAATGTCTCTTTGTAGTCAAGTCCATATGTTTGAGTGAAGCCCATTGCGACCAGTCTAGCTTTGTACTTGTCAATAGCACCATCAGCATTGTACTTGATGGTGAATAGCCATTTACAGCTGACCGTCTTCTTTCCTTGTGGGAGAGTGGTGAGGTCCCAAGTATGGTTGTCAAGAAGAGCAGTCATTTCAGTTTTGACAGCAACCTTCCACCTGTCATGTTTGAGAGCTTCCTGTATATTCTTAGGAATGGAATGAGTATCCAAATCCTGTGTAAACATAGCAAAACCAGGAGACAAGTGATCATATGACACATAATTATGAATAGAGTGATCAGTGCATGATCTCTTTCCCTTTTTGACAGCAATGGGTCTGTCATCAATATCAGTAGAAGTGTTCATAAGTTCAGGAGTTTGAGGAGTATCGCAGCTTGTCGTGGTTCAAGAGTGCGGGGAGTTCAGTGTCAGGAGGCTGATGAGTCTTAGTAGGCTGCTGACGGTCAGGAATCTGCTGAGGAGCTGTTTGAATGTTAGGAGTTGGCTGAGGGATTAGAATGGCCTCAATTTCCTCAACTGAGGATGTAGTGGGAGTTAGAGGATTATGAGAAGAGGGAAATGCTTCTATTTCAATAAGGTTTCCATCTATGACTGTCTTAGTAGGTTTACTGTAGTATGGGTTTTTTCAAAGAATTTTACATTCATAGAGTTGTAGAACCTTTTGTCAGTGGGAGAATAACACTTGTAACCCTTTCTGTCTTTGACATAACCTAGGAAAATACACTTATGAGCTTTGGGGTCAAGTTTGCTTCTGTGTTGGGCATGAATATAGACAAACACAGTACATCCAAAGATTTTTGGAGGCAAGTCAAGAATGAGATGAGGACAGGGGATGAGTTGTCGGTAGGGTTTGGATGGGAGTCTTGAAATCTAACACTCGCCGGGTAACTTTGTTGATCGATATGTGGTCGTTAATATAGCTTCACCCCACATGTATTTTGGCACATGTGTGGTGAACATAACTGCTTTAGCCATCTCCAATAAGTGCTTGTTCTTCCTCTCAGCAATCTCATTTTGCTGAGGTGTCTCTACACAGCTACTGATGTGAACAATTCCCTTATCATTCAGGAAGGTGCTGAGGTTGGACTTATAGTATTCCAGGGCATTATCTGTTTTTAAGATTTTAATCTTAGTGCCAAATTGAGTGGATACCATGTTATAGAACTCTTGGAAGATGGTACCAACTTCGGATTTATCTTTCATCAAAAACAGCCATGTGATCCTGGTGTGGTCATCTATGAAGGTGACAAACCACCTCTTTCCTGTTATACTTTTAACTCTTGAAGGTCTCCATACATCACTATGAATCAAAGTGAAAGGTGTGGAGGGTAAGTAAGATATTTTAGTATACACAGATTTAGTAAGTTTGGCAAACTGACAAATATCACATTGAAGGTCACTGAGGTTACATCCTTTAAACAATTCAGGAAATAAAGACTTTAAATAACCAAAACTTGGATGACCTAGTCTATAAGGCCATAACATGATATTGTCTAAGGTTTGGTTGCAGAATGCTGAGGTAGTTTCAGTCTTCAATCTTTTGTCTTCAGCAGGGTTGACCATAAACAATCCTAAGCAGGATTTAGCTCTCCCAATCACTTCCTATGAAGAAGGATCCTGGAATATACACTGATTGTTATTAAACATGACTGTCCAATTTAGGTATTTAATGAGTCTATTGACAGATATAAGGTTACAGTCTAATTTTGGAAAAAAAATAGGACATCCTGTAGGTAGATCTTATCAGTAAGTTTAACATTTCCAAAACCTTGTGCACTGGAAATAGATTCATCAACAATCTTAATATTATGGGTCTGACAACAGGGCTTAAAGTGAAATATGAGCCTTTTGTTATCAGTCATATGGGATGATGCCCCAGAATCAACAATCCAAGTATCACTACTGAGAGGTGAGTGAAATATACATGTCCTAGCATGAGTAGCTGTTTCAGTGATAGAACTACCTTCCTTGTGTTGAGCAAGGAAGGCTTTGAAGGCAGCAAACTGAGCATCCAAAGTAGTGTCCTTGTTCCCTTCTTCAATGCCATTTCTGTCCTGACTCTCCCTGGTTGGTTTGGAGGGTTTAGAGGAGTTAGGCTTACCATGTAGTTTCCAAAAAGTGTCCTTGGTGTGATTTGTGCGTTTGCAGTGGTCATAGAACAACTTTCTTGTCTTCTCAGCAGGCCTTCTGTAGGTCTCAGTGGCCTCAGTAGGCTTCCTGATCACCATCGCGTCGAGCTCTCGCAGAGTGATCACCGGGTTGCTTTGCAGCATCACTTTTCTCCTGCTTTCCTCATGTTTGACTTCAGTAAACACAGATTTGAGGTTGGGGAGAGGTTTAGTAGCAAGGACTCGACCTCTGACATCATCAAGAGATGGGTTCACTCCAGTATGGAACCTGAATACCCTCTTCTTCTCAATGATATCCTTGTATAAGGTAGCATCCTCTACATCCTTCCATGTGTGAGTTTCCAACATATCTAGGTGTTTCCATGCCTTAGATAGTTGGTTGAAGTACTGAGTTACAGACAGATCACCTTGTCTGCAATTTTGGATTTGGGCTCAAGATCATAGACCTCAGATGTATTGTCCTTTTTGGAGTAAATGTCTCTGGCATTATCCCAGATTTCCTTAGCAGTGTCATACATCATGAAGTTCTCACTGATCTGTTTTGTCATTGACCTCGTGAGGTTGGTCATGACTTGGTTATTTTCTGTATCCCATACTTCAAACTTGGGGTCAGTAGGGGCTGGTTTGCAGCCAGACAAGTATCCCATCTTGCTCTGGCCTAAGATGTACATTTTCATAGATCTTGACCACAACAGGTAGTTATTTCCATCAAGTCTGTAATTTGTAAAAGAAGAGTTTTCAGTGATCCCAGCCTGCTGCTCCTGGGGCTCTACTGATGGTGAAGAGGCTTTGGATATTGAAGACATTCTTGATACGATAGGAGATTTTGCAGCGGATTAAAGGAGATTATGGCTCCGATACCATGAAGAGAGTTTGAGAAAGCAATAGTACTTGAGTAAACTCAACTTGTTTATTCATGATAAAATAATGAGTATTAATAGATACAAGCTTGAAGGTGAGAGGTCCTAGTAGAGTATTAAGTGCTATGGGCGGCTAGATACTCCTATGGGTGGCTATTTCATAATAGGACATAATAGATATTAATTGTTTATGCAATACAATTAATATGTCTTGTTATAAATAATGTATACAAGTAAAGTGTTACATGAAATAATAAGGTATTATTTCCACAAAAATTAATCTATAAAAGTGTTTAGAATCAACGGAATTAATCTATGGAATAAGTGGATAAAAGTATGATCAACCTACACTAAAACCGCACCAAAATCGCCCACAATGTGTCTAAAGTTGGCCAGATATCTCAAAGTGCTGAATGAGCTGCGTATTTATAGTGTAGGGTTACAATCTGCTGCTGTCGGGGCCGAACGAGCGTTTGCCTCATGATGAACGCTCGTCTGCCTGGTGATCATGATGATTATTAGTGCTTATTCTTCAATGAACGAGCGTCTGGTATTCCTTGGACGCTCGTTCGGCTTATCTGAGCTTTCTTCACTTCAGGATGAACCCAACCAAACGCCCGTTTGAGGGTCATTTGGATGCTCGTCCGTCATCTAAGCCAACTTTCAGTATCAAATTCCAAATTGCGAAACGCCCGGTCTGGATTGGCCAAACTCCAGTTTACCTGAGCTTTACCGCAAACGCCAGTTTGTGTAGAGCAAACGCCCGTTTGCCTTGATTTCACTTCAAACTTGATTTTTCTCTACTTTCATGCTACGTCCGTGCCAAGACCATGTTCCTCATTCCAAAACATTGCCTTCCAGGTCCTCGGGTCACCTAAGTCCTGCAATAACATATACGAACAAACACCACGCGTAATTCCGCAAGACAAAAGTGCTCGGAAAAGAGATAAATATCGCTAAAAAGATGGATTTTACTATCGATGTGACAGTTTAACTCCTCGTGCGTATAACTCTCGATATTACTCTTAAACAGGTCTAGAACTACCCAAAACATGTCAATAAAGTGATAAACGGGGGTTAAACTGTACACCAAAGTACAAGAAAGTTGACTCCCATCAACCACCCCACACTTAGCCTCTGCTCGTCCTCGAGTAAATTAGGCGCTTTAAAACAGACCAAGGGATCAACTTTACGAAACATGCATAGTGCTCACGACATCAAGGTGAACGTAAAGTAGACACTGAATGTAAACCACTTGACTCTATCTTACCATGAAAACGAAGTGTGTGTGATAAAAACTGAGGGCTACACTCAAAATGATTACTGGCTTCGAATACCGGCCAAATGACTACACACGTCTCATACCGGGCTAGAATCCCCACTAATCGAGGCAACCGAGGCTAAATACGGTCAAGCAGGACTTGAACGGTTATAATGTTAGGCTCAGGACGGGGTTAACCGAAAAGAAATTTTGGACTAGAGAAAAGAAAATATGAGTGAACCTAATCTCTCATGTGTAGCTCCTCCTCAAAAGCGTACCAAACCACACCAAACTCCTTCAATCTTTCTATACACATTGATAAACAGCTCCAACCTTAATATCATACTTTTATTCACTCAAAACACTCATTCCTTTCTTTTTTCAAACTTTATTCAAGCTTTCTTTTTTCTTTTGACATTTTTCTTTTCAACTTTTTTTTCAAATTTCTTTGCATAATTTTTCAAATTTTCTCGAACTAACAAGCCGCACAATAGATTTCTTGAACTCCTCCCCTTCATTATATTAGCTCGTACTAAACAACTCCTCTCGAAATACGCACCATCTCCCACCCCACACTTGATTCAGAAAGTGTGTCTAAAGTAACAATTAAGTCCACTCGCAGGGTGATCAAAAGAAACGTGACCAATAATATAGCTCCGGGTTAGGGTAATACAGGCTGAGTAACCAAAATGGCTAATTCTCAGACGGTGGTCAGACCGTCCTATCAAGGCTTAGAGGGGGTATGAGGATAAAATGTTGGGATTTTGGCTATGTGGCTCTGGTCGGATCAAAGAAGCTCCAGGACTCTCATCCCGTATCCGACCTAGGTAGACCTTTCTATTTTGCCTCGAAACTAGTGGTATAAGTGTGTATAGCCACCAAGCTATGTATAACCATGGTTCTATGTCCACTAAAAGAGTCCGTATCATGACAAAATAAAATCGCCCGGCACACATTACTCGACTACTAAGGCATTTACCAATTCCATCGTGAGAAACATGCATATAACGCGGTGTCAAACCGTGAAAAGTTTTAAAATTTTAAGCCATGGACTGACTCGAAAATGGACATTAACTAAGCATATCAAATTACCGGCACATTTATCAATCGAAACAATACAAAGCTAAGTCGTATCCACCCCCCACTTTGAATGAAACACTGTCCTCAGTGTGTGAATGAGATAGAAAATAAAGACTTAGATTTAGACCCGGAAGAAAGACGCTATCGAATCCCGTAACAGCCTTGTGTAAGCATGACCCGAATCCCTATATCAAAGTGGACAGAAACAACGCAAAATATGCACGGGACATGGTCCGCGTGCCAATATAGATAATAGGGATATGGCGGTATAACAGTGATACGGCCCTGTCACATCAGAAAACTCGATATGCAATATGGAACACACAAAATAGAACGCTATAGATGGATAACTGACCCCACGGGTAAAACATAGAACATCTATGCATAATAGAAAGGCCATAGAGGCACAAAATCAGAAAACATCCACAGTGCGTACATAGAAAAGCCAAGACACGAATAAGAATAGTAGCATGCCTTAAGGCTTACAAAACCATCAAAAATCAACAGTAGCAACTAGAGACTGATAGTATCAGAAGAAAAATACCCACACATGTAGCAAACTGGCTAGACAGCTCCTAAGCAACCTTAACGCTAGACACAGACGATAAAATAACAGCATATATAAAAATAAAACCATGTCTGGCCGGGTGCATCATCATCAGCAGCCGTAGTAGGAGCATCATTGGTAGCTCCTGCCTCCCCCTCCCCAGTCTCCCCGGCAGATGATGTCCCATCCTCATAATCAGACAAAGAAGCAGCATCCTCAGCAACAATCTGTGTAATCGCTCGGTCAATGTCGTCTGAAAAACGATAGTCAATGGTGCTCGGGGTGAACGCTTCAGGATTCTTCGACGGTCTACCCTGACTCATCAGTAGGAGGAGAGTTAGGATATGATCCTGTGTCTGCTTCTGATCCTCCATCCAGTTCCTAAAACTGTTGGCCATAATCAACCTCTGACGAACTGAGGGAGAAAAAGCGAGAACTGGTGGTGCCTAAGCAGGGGTAGACGATGAACAAGGCTGCCCCGACGCCATACAAGCCAACTGAGTGGGGGTCTTCGGCTTTTCTCTCTTCAACACTGGAGGGTTCTTGGGTTTGTGGTCCTCGGTGTACTCCGGTACCTTGGCATCCCGACACAAGCTATAGATGAGGTGGGGAAAAATCAAACTGTGAGAATAAACCTTCTGAATGGCCGCACACTCGTCATAAATCGCCTGACCAATGACGGACTTTTTCTAGGCAATACAATCCTTACCGGCAGTGTACCGGGTCAAATTGTAGTGCTAGTGTGGTGAGTCAGGTCGTATCCTCAGGGAAATGAAAATCTAATTCAAAGTGTGGTTAAACACCAAGAAGCTATTATTAACTCGATCTAAGTCGCATTTTTTTTTACCATTTATAGGGTTACATTGTTAGAGTTAGATTGTTACGTTAGTAAAACAGTAAATAAATACTAATATAATATATAGAAGCTAGCCAAGATAATGTTATTGAACCATGATCTCTTTTTAGTTAAATGATGAGACAGATCTTCCTTTAGCAAGGTGTAATTATTATGTGAAACGGTGTACTCCTAAGCTCAACAATTCCTCCTCACACGAGCGTATGAAATTGTCATATGTCTAATCCTCTGTCCAATGTCATCTTAATCATGGGTCACTCCCGTTTTGTCATACGGCCAGTATTTTAAGATCTGTCGATTAAACAGGTGATTTCAACGTAATAATCTCTCGAGTACAAGTATTCCACCCCCGGGATAGGAAATAGGATTCCGTTTTCACGTTTTCACTCGGTCATTTTTACCCTCCGGTTTTTCTACCATTGATCGTATATCCTAACTTCACCGTTTAGTTCGTCATTAGATTATAATTCTGTTCATACTGGTTAATTACGTCAATACGAACGTTTCATTTAAGCACAGGTAGAAAAAGATTCATCATAATCGGTTTTAATCATTTTTACCATAGTCAATCATCCATTTTACCAAAAAGATTAAAATAGTTCAATTACATATTTTGGCTAGATATAGATAAGTAATATATAAATAGAAATAGAAATAATAAACATAATAATATTAGAATATATTACCGATTACAACTGTTGAATCGGGGTCGTTTCCTCCGGATATAACATAACAAAGCTTCGAAATCAACAATCTTCGATAATTATTCCATCATTACAACGATACTATAACTACTTTATTTATATATATAAAAACATATACATATATATATATATATACATAGACATACATATATGTATATATATATATATATGGGCCCAAAAGAAAAAGAAAAGATAGAAGAGAAGATGGAAGAGAAGAGAGGATGGAGATATATGGATAGATCTATATATATATATATATATATATATATATATATATATATATATATATATATCAAAACAAAATAATAAAAAAAACACGAAGAAGAGAAGGGAGGTGGAAGAGAAGAGAGGACGAAGGAATGGGGAGAAGAAGGGGCCACGATTCTGATGAAATGAGGGCCTATTTATAGATAAAATTGGACAAGCCGGATCGATCCGGGAAAGGGCCGGATCGATCCTGGAACAAAAAAAAATATTATCCCAGGCTTATCCTTTGCAAAATCAGGTGCAAAATCATCATTATGTCGATTTTCAGTTAAGCCGGATCGATCCGGGAAAAGGCCGGATCGATCCGGGACTGTAAAAAACATCCAGTTTTGAGCTGAAACTTGAAAAATTCAAATCTTGAGTTGTAGACCTCCGATTGACGTGATTCAAAATGCGTTGGAAAGCTCATTTGAATATCTACAACTTTTATGAAGAACTATTCCCCAGAAAATGCCTCTAAGTTGGGTCAAATATCTGTCGAATATATTTTACGGTATAAGTACGTAAGAAAATCGACCATTTAAACTCGTAAGCTTGTGACATCTTCTTCTTTCCCTCAAAATACATATTTTAGTGCTCAAAACATGTCGTTACGTGGGATATTTTGATGGCCTTGGGCTCCAAGTATGGCCTTGGGCTCCAAGTAATCCTTCTTCGCAAAAACTCTCGTCTCGTTATCCGCCTTTAGTTCGTCTCCGCAAGAAATCTTATCTTTCTTACCTGAATACAAAGAAACGAACCGCGAGTAAATCTGACAATAAAAGTCAAAAAGTACAGTATTTGTACTGTGGATGTTTATTTATACTAAACTGGTACAAAACCTAGTAAAATACGATAATTTATATAATAATTACTACTTATACATTTGGGTAAAACTTATGAATTAATGACTTAAATTGGTATAATAATGCTCAAAGTGTTATCATTATTAGGGTAAAATGTCATAATAATGATTGACAATTTGTCGCTCATCACAACTCCCCACTTAGCTTTTGGTCGTCCTCGAGCAAAACAAGTTATAAAACAAATTGAATGAGGGACAAATTCATGAAGATATAAGATGTAAGTGACAACCAGATGTTGCAACCATTCGAATTACAACCAGGCGTTAACCTTAATATAAATGTATAACAGAGTGTGTGTGTGACAAGCCTTTTCAATTTCCACTATCCTCTCTTGAATAATTCAAGCAAACACACAAGTAACCATTCAGACAGTCCTAATGACTTTCCTAGGTATAGGCAGTAACTGTTCCACAAAAAGTTCTCCCGTGTACTTATTAGGATAATCCATAATGCATATCATTCAAATTTATACTTAGTCGTTGATAACTAAGTTTTCAACCATGCTTAACCAACTTTCCACATTGGCATTTGCCAATTTTTACTTAATTTCACATGTGCGATATGCCTTCATTCCCAAAGAATAGGATGTTTCATGATAACACCCTAGATGGACTACTATCATCGTTGCAAAGTGGGAGCTTTTAAGCCTCATAGTGATATAGGACGTTTCGTGATAACGCCCTACCGCACTCAAATCATTGGTAGCTACATCCGACATATAAATAGTAGATCTTAGTTTGGTATTCTTCCTTTCATTCCTCTTTCCCAATAAACTTAACTTATATCCTTCCTATCACATTCAAACCTTCAGATATTCACAGTACACGTTCAGAAGTTAGGTATTAAGTTACTGCTATTATTAAGCACAAGTCTCTCTAGGATAAACCACTAGGATACTGAATGGATACAGTTTAAAATTTTCGCTTCAATTATCAAAGGCTTACATCAAGGAATTCATGTTACACAAATAAATTTGGGGTTAAAATGCACTTACGGTTCACGTTGGTTATACACATCCAAATTGATCATTACATCTTCAAATCCATGAAATATATGCCTTGTACAATTTATTTTAATCAACTAAATAATGCTCGAAAAAAATCAAAAACTAAGGGATTTATTGATACAAAATAAGCACTAATGCCATTGCTAGACCAACCACGACTCCACTCCCCACTTACGAACTTACATTGTCCCCAATGTAAAGTGAGTGTAAATAAGTTGTTGGGAAAGCAATGGTGCACTAAAACAAGTCAAAACAAATACTGGGATTATAAAAAAAGGGTGGGTGGGTGGGTCAAAGTTATGACCGTTGTGTGTGCAAATAAAATAAAAGTGTGTGGAGTGTGACAGTGTAGTGACAGAAGGTAGATAAACACACCACATAAACTTTTATTGGTTTAAAACACACAATATTCCATAGTAGTTGAACTAATACATGTCACACATTATTTGAAATTTAAAACAGACTAGATCATGATATGAAATGTGTGACAAAGTATTAACTCTGAGTCTTTTATACCCAGATCCTCAAGGGTTCTTTCAAATCGTTCTATCAACCTTAGTCCAAGAAATGATGCATTTGAATTTTCTCTTTGCTTTCTCTCGGGATTTTCGGATAACCACCTAATCGTTCCCTTTTTAATGACATTCAAACATTCATCCTGAGACTTGGTGAAACAAAATGAAAATCAATCCGATGTGTTAGCAAAGTATCATCCCAAGTATTAGGATAGTATCATCCAAAGTATGAGTAATTATTATATTTAACATTTTTACGGGCTGCCTCCCGGTAGCGCTTTTGGTTAACGTCGTTTGCTCGACACTTAAACAACCATAATGATGATGATTAACTAATATAATATACTAAACAAAATGGGATACTTCTAACAATTACTCACCAAAGCATGTAACAATTAAGCACACGATCAGTCGAAAATAAATGCTTAAGGAATAATTAAAAAGATAGTACCCGTGATTTTACTATATTTATAGTCTATAGCTAGACTTTTCCTTGCTTAGGTCTTTAATGCACCGGTGGTGGGTCATCCTCACACACCGCATCCGTCTTTTTTATCAATACTGGTCTCCAACATATGTTAGATGAATGACGTCGAATCCAATGGTTCTTGACCTTTTCCTTTGATTTTCGAGCTTTCGGTTTGTGAGCCTTCATATTATTGATAGAGTCATCTTCTTCAACTACCTGCGTGTTAGTACGATCCACAACAAGGGGACACAAAGTGTCCATACATGAACAAGATTCTAGTGTAGTGCATGGATATTTCAAGTAAATGTTGAAGACAACGCGCTCATCACTCACTCCCAAACTAAGCTCTCCCTTCCGAACATCGATCACAGCTCCCACCGTTGCTAAAAATGGTCTCCCGAGGATAAGGGGTGCACTCCCTACCTCCATATCCATGACAACAAAATCGACGGGGAAGTAAAATTTATCAACCATAACCAACACGTCTTCAATGACTCCTTTAGGATGTTTAATAGATCTATCTGCAAGTTGGAGAGTCATCTCCGTACGCTTAAGCTTACATATGCCAAGTTTCATGAAATCATTATAGGACATGAGGTTTATGCTTGCACCGAGATCACAAAGCGCCTTCTCAAACAAAAGTCCCCCAATTTCACATGGGATAGTAAAACTACCAGGATCTTTAAGTTTAGGAGGAAGCTTGTGTTGAAGCACGGCGGAACACTCCTCACTTAGACACACCGTCTCATATTCTTCCAACCGTTTCTTTCGGATAGTATGTCTTTAAGAAACTTACCATATTCCGGCATATTGATTAGAGCTTCAATGAAAGGGATATTAATAGTTAAGTGCCGAAAAGTGTCAAGAAATCGTGCGTACTTCTTATCCAACTTCATCTTTTTCATTTCCTCTTTCGGGGGATAGGGAAGTGAATGTATACTTCCCTTACACTTGTCGTTAGACGAAGATGGTGAAGCTTCCTTGGATGTTTGTGCATTTGAAGGACACTGTGTGTCATCATTTTGCACCTTTTTCTTCAGAATCTGCACTGGATATGGTGCTGCCCTGTCAGGTTGAACCGAGGTGAATTTGGGTTGAGCCGGATAAGGTTCGGTTTGAATTGGCCCTTTCAAACTTGATTCCTTTTTAACCTGCTCATTGGACAAGGTCCTTAGATCATTCGAGCCTTGGATTTTTCAATATTCTAGGAACCTTGACCCATTCCTCATCCTCACTTTTAGGTTCAATATATCTGTTTTGTCTTAGGAAATCTTCAATAATGTCCTCTTCCTCTTTGGTGAATTCAGGTTCATCTTTAGATTCCACATTCTTTTCAGATTTACCATCTAAATCATCCTCTACTTCAATATTTCCGAAGTTTTCTAATCCATTACTTCCACAGATTCTTCCACTCTTGGTAATAACAGCTTTTACCTCTCTCGGGTTTCTTTCAGTATTACTTGGTAATCCTCCTGGAGGTCTACTATTTTTACATTCTCCTTCTCTACTCAAATAATGTTCCATATTCCTTACTGATGCTTCTATAATTCTCATTATGGTATCATGTCCACTCATAGATGTTTTCAACGTACTCATATCCTTAGTGGCTGTACCTATAGAAGTTATCATAGTTTCCATATTTTGAGCTTGAGTAGACATCACACCCATCATATTTTCCATTAATATCTCTCATGTATCAACTCCTTCAGGTTGAGTTGAACTTTGGGTGACTGGTATGCTTTGAGTGGTATGTTGTGGATATGGTCTAGGTAATGATTGTAGGTTCTGATTCGAGGTATCTCCTTGATAATTCTTATATTGAACTGGATACGGTGGTTGTCCTTGCTTACTAGGGTTTTCAGACCAACGAAAAGTAGGGTGATCTCTTCTAACAGCATTAAACGAGTTTGAATACGCGTTGTTCAAATTCCTATGCTGTTGTAAAAAACTCACATTTTCCCTTGAATATCCTTCTGGTTCTTCCATCCCTAATGACACATTATCATGACTTGAGTATTCATTTTGTAAGATATTTTCTGAGTTTACATTTTTACTGGCTAATAAGCCGTCAAATTTCCTACTCAAATTCTCCAAGTGTGCTAGAACTTCCGTATTCGATGTATATTCTCCTGCAAATGCTACTTTTCTTGTGCTAGAACCGGTTTCCCACATTATGTTATTTTTGGAAATCTTTTCAATAGCATCGTAAACTATCTGAGCTTCACTCATCATTAACGAACCACCACATGCATGATCAACATCTGCACGTGAGTCTTTTCTTAATTTACGACATAAAAGTTGATTTTGAAATAACCATGATCGGGACAAGCTCGTAATAGCTTTTTAAATCTTTCCCATGCATTCCCAAACGTTTCTTCAGATCATTGTCTAAAGTTAGCAATTTCGACTATTAATTCCAAATTCATTCCCGGAGTAAAATACTGTTTTAAGAACTCGGTTTGAATGTCTTCCCAACTTGTCAATGAATGATGTGGGAGTGACATAAACCAATCTCGTGCTCTTCCTTTTAAAGAAAAAGGAAACATAGACATCCTCGTTAATTCACGATGAGCACCTTGACTTTTGGTTGTATTACACTGTTCTTCGAAAAGATAGAGGTGATAATGTGGATCCTCATCATCTTCTCCTAGGAATTGGGCTCGTGTGTCAATTAAACCAAAAAGATGAGATTTTATTTCAAAATCATTCTCTCCTTCATTGGGTAAAAGAATTGGATTATTAATCTGGTTCCTTCTCACGGTCTGATCACAAATAATTCTTGGGTTTGGTGGGTTAGGATTATTACGATTATTCTGGTTCCGATTCTGATTATTTCTATTATTCTGATTCTGATTATTAAGATTCCCTTAGGCATGATCTAGCCCTTGTTTCGGTGTTTCATCACTGACTTCAGCCATTTCCGTATTTCGATTTGAAGATGATCCTTGGTCTGGATTTCCCTGACTGATATGACCTCGTTTACTCTCTACTCTTAACTGCCTTTCGTACTGGTTTATGTCAGGCTTATAAGGAGTGAGTGGGGCCTTACCGCTTCGGGTCATCAACTATCGAAATTAGAAAATGCTCGAATTTGGTAGAAGAAGAAAATTGGTAACTAAAAGAAGGTAGTTACCAACAAAAAAATAAAAAAGAAATGTGATAAGAAGAGTGTTGACTTATCCTTGAGAATTTTGAGCTAATACAAGTAGTAACCATAGACACAATGAATTAGCGTCGTTTCCCCGGCAACGGCGCCAAAAAGCTGACGGACTTTTTCTAGGCTATACAATCCTTACCGGCAGTGTACCGGGTCAAATTGTAGTGCTAGTGTGGTGAGTCAGGTCGTATCCTCAGGGAAATGAAAATCTAATTCAAAGTGTGGTTAAACACCAAGAAGCTATTATTAACTCGATCTAAGTCGCAGTTTTTTTTACCATTTATAGGGTTAGATTGTTAGAGTTAGATTGTTACATTAGTAAAACAGTAAATAAATACTAATATAATATATAGAAGCTAGCCAAGATAATGTTATTGAACCATGATCTCTTTTTAGTTAAATGATGAGACATATCTTCCTTTTTCAAGGTGTAATTATTATGTGAAACGGTGTACTCCTAAGCTCAACAATTCCTCCTCACACGAGCGTATGAAATTGTCATATGTCTAATCCTCTGTCCAATGTCATCTTAATCATGGGTCACTCCCGTTTTGTCATACGGCCAGTATTTTAAGATCTGTCGATTAAACAGGTGATTTCAACGTAATAATCCCTCGAGTACAAATATTCTACCCCCGGGATAGGAAATAGGATTCCGTTGTCACGTTTTCACTCGGCCATTTTTACCCTCCGGTTTTTCTACCATTGATCGTATATCCTAACTTCACCGTTTAGTTCGTCATTAGATTATAATTCTGTTCATACTGGTTAATTATGTCAATACGAACGTTTCATTTAAGCACAGGTAGAAAAAGATTCATCATAATCGGTTTTAATCATTTTTACCATAGTCAATCATTCATTTTACCAAAAAGATTAAAATAGTTCAATTACATATTTTGGCTAGATATAGATAAGTAATATATAAATAGAAATAGAAATAATAAACATAATAATATTAGAATATATTACCGATTACAACTGTTGAATCGGGGTCGTTTCCTCCGGATATAACATAACAAAGTTTCGAAATCAACAATCTTCGATAATTATTCCATCATTACAACGATACTATAACTACTTTATTTATATATATAAAAACATATACATAGACATATATATATATGTATATATACATAGACATATATATATATATATATATATATATATATATATATATATATGAAAAACAAAATAAAAAAAACAAGAAGAAGAGAAGGGAGGTGGAAGAGAAGAGGGGACGAAGGAAAGGGGAGAAGAAGGGGTCACGATTCTGATGAAATGAGGGCCTATTTATAGATAAAATTGGACAGGCCGGATCGATCCGGGAAAAATAAAAAATATTATCCCAGGCTTATCCTCTGCAAAACCAGGTGCAAAATCATCATTATGTCGATTTTCAGTTAAGCCGGATCGATCCGGGAAAAGGCCGGATCGATCCAGGACTGTAAAAAAAACATCCAGTTTTGAGCTGAAACTTGAAAAATTCATATCTTGAGTTGTATACCTCCGATTGACATGATTCAAAATGTGTTGGAAAGCTAATTTGAATATCTACAACTTTTATGAAGAACTCTTCCCCAGAAAATGCCTCTAAGTTGGGTCAAATATCTGTCGAATATATTTTACGGTATAAGTACGTAGGAAAATCGACCCTTTAAACTCGTAAGCTTGTGACATCTTCTTCTTTCCCTCAAAATCCATCTTTTAGTGCTCAAAACATGTCGTTGCGTGGGATATTTTGATGGCCTTGGGCTCCAAGTATGGCCTTGGGCTCCAAGTAATCCTTCTTCAGTCAGGCAAAACTCTCGTCTCGTTATCCAGTCTTTAGTTCTGTCTCCGCAGTAAATCTTATCTTTCTTACCTGAATATAAAGAAACGAACCGCGAGTAAATCTGACAATAAAAGTCAAAAAGTACAGTATTTGTACTGTGGATGTTTATTTATACTAAACTGGTACAAAACCTAGTAAAATACGATAATTTATATAATAATTACTACTTATACATTTGGATAAAACTTATGAATTAATTACTTAAATTGGTATAATAATGCTCAAAGTGTTATCATTATTAGGGTAAAATGTCATAATAATGATTGACAATTTGTCGCTCATCAACCAACGTCCACACTAAGCTTAAAATTAAGGGCATACAACATCCCGAGATCGGCAATGTGGAAATGAGTTAAGTTGTTCTTGGGTAGAAGACGATTTTGGATGAACTGGCATTGTACCTTCAAATCTTCACCCCAAGACGAGGTGACCAACTGCTTCCTCACTCCACCTTCTCCAAGTGTCCACTGAACATCCGGGAAAACCAACAACCGGAGGTCCTCCAACCGGTCCCCACCATCATCCTGCCTTAATCGCCTCTTTATAATCCAAACCCTCAAATGGTTGCAACCCATATTTCTCGTTAATCGCCATAGCCGTAAATGGCACTTTCACTCCCCAAACCTTCAATATCCCCGACTCTAGGCTCAACTCATAAAAATTGGCATAAAACTCACGCACCACTGTAGCATTAACCTTCCACGCCGGGGCTGTCATTAACGCCCCCCACTTCTTATCTGTCAAATTCTTCCTAAATTCCTTATCGATATCGTAGTCGTGGAAAGCTCTCTCTATCGGCATCGAGCCGTGTGAATAATGACGATTAAACATATCTCGAGCTTTTGCATTGACAAATCGCGTATCAAACGGGATCGGGGGGCTGAAGTCTCCCTCCTCAGGGGCCTAACATTCTCCTTTACCGGTTCGCCCCCCTCAACTCTAACCTCAGGTGTAACTCTAGGCGCCCGCACTTCTTGTTCAACCCTAACCCCGGGATCAACCGTCTTCTTTTGGATCAAAGGGGTAATATCCTCGTGATCTGTGTCGGACTCCGATTCATCTCTCAATGATGCCCTAGCCTGAGCCTGAGTTGCCCTAGGAGGGTTACGTCGCTCTCTAATCTCGATCCCTTTGTTGGGATTTACCGGCCTAGGGTCCATCACCTTCTTCTTCTTACCCACATCCCTAGCTATCTCTTTACCATACCGTTTCTGTCCCGAGGCTCCCTCCTTACCACCAGCACGCACCATAGTATCTCACACTGACAACCAAGCCAAACCCAAACCAACAACAAGCAAACAACAACCCGATTATCATCCAATCGGGATTTCCCAACAACACCACCAAAAACCAACCCAAAACCGAAATGCATACGTCACAACCCAATCAAAACCATCCACAGAGCATCACCAAAGCATAAAAAAACAAAACAAAGAATAATAAGCCTAATTAGTGATAGTTCATTTAAGGTTCGAGTCGAAAATCGAACCTCAGAAAAACGTGAATTAAATTATGAAAAGCTTAGCTATTCTTACAAAGAAGGATGCTAGGATGATGATGGAGTTGACTAGAAGTCCGGATGAAGCACGAATCAGCCAAAAATTGAATTTTTTTCAACTTTGAAAACCGCCCAAGATAGGGTCTCGAATCTGGCTAAAACAGGATTGTTGATAAATTTGGGTTAGTGGAATGAAAAGAGGGGATCAAGAGGTGATTGTGGGACTTGAAATCACTCCAATCGGGTTAAAAACAAAGAATCTAGGCTAAAAGGGCGAAGGGTTGTCAGTTTTTCGAGTTTTTGGGCTGAGTTTGAATAATGAACAGCCGGGGGAGGGTATTTATAGAAGACGGGCAAACGAGCGTTTGCCCTGATGCGAACGCTCGTTCACCGGGTTTTGAATGAACTGGAGGAACGTTTGCAGTGAGTCAAACGCTTGTTTGGATTATCACGATAGACATACAGAGAGTAGGGGTTTTGACGAACGAGCGTTTGCAAATGTCAAATGCCCGTTTGAGGCCAGATTTGGGCAACACTCGGATTTTTTTATCCCGATTCGATTCTAACCTCCGTTCTAACACTCCTAAAACCATTTGTTCTTAGAAAACTCAGAGAATGGTGGGTTGCCTCCCACCAAGCGCCTTTGTTTTGCGTCGTTGGCTCGACAAATGACTTGTATTGTACCGGTCTTTCCAAAGTTATTCTACCGGCACGAACGAGGAAGCGAGGGTAGAAAGATAGGATTGTGGATTATCAAGATCAGAAATGTCAAGGTTTTAAGTCCATGATGAGACTCAGAAAAGATCGATCAAGGTTCGGGATCAGTTAAATGCACAACCTCGAGAGCTTCATCGAAAGGCAACTTTTCATACTTCTTAAGACGAAGGCCGTTTGTGATGAATGTCCCGTGCTTTGGATGAGTCACCTCGATGGCCCCCGAATCAAAAACTCTCAAAACCTTATAAGGTCTCGACCACCTCGACTTAAGCTTGCCTTGAAATAAGTGAAGGCGAGTATTATAAAGAAGAACCTCATCACCAATGTTGAAAACACGAGGTTTAATCAACTTGTCGTGAAGCATCTTGGTCTTCTCCTTATACTTCGCCGAACAATCATAAGCTTGCATGCGAAACTCATCTAGCTCGTTTAACTGGGCCATCCTCCTCTCACCGATTAACGCGTCATCCATATTCAGATTCTTAATCGCCCAATAGGCCTTATGTTCCACCTCCACCAGGAAATGGCAAGCCTTGCCATAGACAATCATGTAGGGAGACATGCCTATGGGTGTCTTGAACGCGGTTTGGTGTGCCCAGAGCGCATCATCCAACTTCTTAGACCAATCCTTAAGATTTGAGTTAACAGTCTTCTCCATGATTCTCTTAATTCCTCGATTGGTTACCTCAACTTGTCCACTAGTCTGGGGGTGATAGGTGGTGCCTAACTTGTGAGTCACACCATACTTCACTAGCAGCTTATCAAATTCTCTATTCGCAAAGTGACTTCCATTGTCACTGATTATTGCTCGAGGTACTCCAAACCGGGACAGAATATGTTTCTTAAGAAACATTATGACTACATGTTTGTCATTAGTAGGCGAAGCAATTACCTCAACCCACTTCGACATGTAATCACAAGAAACAAGAATGTACTTATTCCCGAAAGAAAGGGAGGGTCTAGTCGAGCTTTTGAAAGAAAACATGGATGCCTTCGCCAGGGAGGTAACCGACATGAGAGGTGTGGTGTCAGAGGTCTCACTACCTAAGCGTCGACCCCAACTTTAGGCCGATCCAACAAAGAACGCGCCAATTCTCTACAGAAAAAGAAGTCACAATAAAAGGTGAAGTCGAGAAACTCTTAGCAGCGGGCATAATCAAAGAACTTCAGTACCCCACATGGTTAGAAAACGTAGTGATGGTAAAAAAACACAACGGCAAGTGGCGGATGTGCGTCGACTTCACTGATTTGAATAAAGCTTGTCCCAAAGATCCGTATGCTCTGCCTCAAATCGATAAAATGGTAGATGGGATCGTAGGTTTTGAAACGCTGAGTTTTTTGGACGCCTATTCAGGCTATCACCAAGTCAAAATGGCAGACGACGACAAAGAGTTGACTGCCTTCAGGGCTGCCGGCGGACTCTATTACTATGAAATGATGTCATTTGGCCTCAAGAATGCAGGTTCAACGTACCAAAGGATGGTGAACCGAGTTTTTAGCTCATAAATAGGCAAGAACATGGAGGCTTATATCGACGATATGGTAATGTAATCAAGTCGCCAGGATCACCTGGTGGACCTTCGCGAAACCTTCTCAAACGTAAGAAAATACTCAATGAAACTAAATCCCGCAAAATGCACTTTCGGGGTCCAGGCAGGAAATTTTTTGGGCTTCATGGTGAGCCAGAGAGGGATCGAAGCAAATCTTGAGAAAATTGAAGCTCTGATAAACATGAGCGAGCCGACAAGCGTCAAGGAAGTACAAAGGCTAAATTGAAGGATAATAGCCCTGGGAAGATTTATCTCAAAATCTGTCGAGAAAAGCCTACCCTTCTTCAAAATCTTGAAGGGGATTAAAACCTTCTCATGGACAGGGGATTGCTCGCAGGCCTTCAAAGAACTCATGGCTTACCTCTCAAGCCCGCCATTGTTAACCAGTCCAACGGTCGGAGATGTTTTGCTTCTGTACTTAGCGGCCTCGGATAGGGCTGTCGCCGCAGCACTTATCAAGGAGGAGGGAACCTCGCAAAAGCATGTTTATTATGTTTCTAAGGCTCTCAGCCCAGTAGAAAGTTGCTATTTTAATATCGAAAAGTTAGCTTACAGCGTTGTCATAGCCGCCCGAAAATTAAGGGCTTACTTTTCATCGCATACCATTATAGTCTTATCAGACGCACCACTACGACAGGTCCTCCACAAGCCGGACTTGTCAGGTCGCTTGCTACAGTGGGTTATCGATCTCACTGAATTCGACATCCGGTATTAACCTCAAAAAGCTATTAAAGCTCAGGCATTGCCCGACTTTATCGCAGAAACAAGTTTCAACGAAGAGGCCGGGCAACATGCCAACATAAAACATGGCCACGAAGAAACGAAAACCACAGCGGACGAGCCCCAGCGTCCAAGTCACTGTTGACAGCTCTACGTCGATGGCGCTGCTAGCCATAAGGGATGTGGTGTAGGGATCATCCTATTAGAACCAGGCACCTCGGAGGAGATCGAGAAGGCTCTGAGATTTGACTTCACTGCATCAAATAATCAAGCCGAGTATGAAGCAGTCATCGCTGGTTTTAAGCTCGCCAAGGCCATGAAAGTCGAAAATGTGCAGGTATTTTGCGATTCACAGTTGGTAGTCAATCAGGTGACCGGATCTTTCGGCATCCATTGCAAAATCTTGCAAAAATATATTGATCTCGTCAAAAAACTAGAGAGCAGCTTCAAATACTGCAAAGTCACCAACATTCCTCGAGAGGACAATCACCGAGTAGATTACTTGTCCAAGCTAACTAGCGACGACGAAATTAGCAATCCAACAATCATGGTGGAGCATCTGTCAGGACCCGCTATCGACAGAGTTGAGGTAATGGATTTCCGACCCAGTAACCCTAGTTGGATTGACATCATGAGGGCCTATATCAGCTCTAAAGAACTACCCAATGATCTCAACGAGGCTAAAGCCCTAGTCAGAAGAGCCGCCAGATACACAATTCTAGACGACATTTTGTATCGAAGATCGTTCTCTAAACCTTTACTACGGTGCGTACTACCTGAAGAGGTTGACAGAGTCCTCGTAGAGCTACATGAGGGGATGTGCGGAGGTCACCCGGCTAATCACACTCTCGCTCAGAAAATTTTATTGGCTGGGTACTACTGGCCGAAACTCGCAGAGGACGCCAAAGCATACGCTAAAGCATGTGACGTATGTCAAAAATTTGCGGATAACCCCAGGCTACCATCAGTCGAGCAAAGCATCATCATCGCCTCCTGGCCATTAGACATGTGGGCCATCGACCTCATCGGACCACTGAAAAGGGGTCGCTCAGGATGCGAATACGTGGTGGTCGTCGTCGACTATTTCCCCAAATAGATCGAGCCCAAAGCCTTGGTAAAAATCAACATCAAAGATATAATCTACTTTCTACTCGATCAAGTATGGACAAGATTTGGCGTCCCCAGAGTGATGGTATCAGATCACGGGCCATAGTTCAGAGAGGAGTTCGACGCATTCTCCAGAGAAAATAACGTCAAACATTGGCAGTCATCAGTATGCTATCCGCAGGGAAATGGTCAGGCCGAAAATGCCAACAAACAAGTACTGAGCGTGCTAAAAAAGAGTTTGGGGGAACAGACGGGCCATTGGCCATATCACCTGCAAGCGGCCCTATGGGCGCTCAGAACGTCGTGAAAAACAACTACAGGGGAAACTCCCTTCGCTTTGACTTGTGGATCGGAAGCTATGGCCCCAATAGAAATGGCCCTACCAAGTCTAAGGGTCCCCCATTTCAGCGAAGCAGATAACCCGCTGACCCGAAAGCTTGACCTTGATTTAGCAGAAGAGTGGTGGATCCAGTATTATGGCCGTTTGCTCAATTGTAAACAGGCGGCCAAGCGCCACCACGACAAACACATTCGCGATCATCACTTCGCTATGGTAGATTATGTTTTGTGCAAAAGACAGGCCATGGGCCACGAGGCCAAGAAAGGAAAGCTATCAGAGAATTAGGAGGGCCCGGTACGGGTCGCACGAATAATCAAGAAAGGGGCTTACGCGTTAAGTGACAACCAAGGTCGCAAATACAACAGGCCTTGGCACGCAGACAATTTGAAAAAATATTACATGTAAGCCGTCTGTCTAAAGCATACAGGCGAAGCATTTAAAGAGGGAAGCATCAAATAAAAGAGCATCTTCATTAAGGATGAGGGGTAGTTATTTTTTAGCAAACCCGCGGCCTACAGCGCCCCTTGGGTTTAACCAAAACAAGGGAGCCAAAAAAAAACTCCTTCAAGAGAACCCACAGCGGTCCAATGAGTGCGTCGGCACCCTAGCTACACTACATAACCTAGCAATAAGCGAGGCAAAGGGGATACGATGATCAGGATTCATCGAGACCGCAAAGTTAACTGCCTCGCGGTGAATCAGGACCCCCCAATCAATGTCAACCTGGGGGTCGCGAATAGCATGCAGAAGGAGGACTTCGGCCTCACTGACAACCTCGAAATCCGTGGACGGAAGAGCGCGAGAGTTGATAAACCTCTTTCACTCACGATTGTTGCGAGACAATTCAGACGCAGGACCCAGGGTGCGAGGCCGTTGGTAATTTGGGAAAAGCTCACGGATTGCCCGGCGTAGGCGAACCTGTCTACTTGCCTCATCTCCAAGGTTCCAGGCAACCTCATAATGAGCAGAGGGATCGATAGCAGGTATGCGAAAAGCCTCATTGATAGCCTCCGGGGTAAAAATGACCGAGACACCACGGAGGGCCACACAGCTAACAATTTCTATGGAAGGAACCTCTGATAGGACAGAGTAAAATTCCCTTACCATCGTAAGGTTGAAGGGTATCGGAGGTGGCGAGACAAAATCTAACCTCCCGGAGAACCGCACCCGGAGCAAAGAGCCGTCACCCTCAACTTTGCCCTTATTTAAGCCCTTCTCCCTCACAAGCCTGACCACATCGAAATAACGCCAGAAATGATCTTTGGCGGTAAGAGAGGCAGTAAGGAAGAAAGGGGAAACATCACGAACTGGACGGGCTTCCCACACTCGGACTGCATTACCCTCTCCGGATTGAAAAGACATGAATCTCACAATAAAGATTTGTGCAAAAGATGAATGGAATAGATCCAGGTTTGCTCCCTCCTTTTATAGCAAAAGCAAGCAAGATAAACGGCCACGATTGACAAGATCGGACGGCCAGCATCCACGCAGTTTTACCCAAAAATTTGAAATCCAGGGGGAGCGTTTAACGCATGACAGTTATCAGCGCGAGATTCTAGGCTATATTGACTGCGCATGCACCGTTGGTCAAAATATTGCCAGTAGCCTATCCAATCAAATCATAGCCCTTGCTTTTTAGCAACACGACAGTCAAGAAAGGTTTGTCCCGTCCAATCGGTTCAGCCTTTAAGTTTCTGGCAAAACCACTATTTTGCCATAAACTTAGGGGGCCGCAGGCTGAAAATTTCAAACAACAAACATGGCCCATCCCAAATCCCCAGAAAGGGGGCCGCATTAAGCTTTATGCTGCTTCGCTAGGATACCTCCAGCGAACCCATGATGGAATTCTCAAAGTAGTCGCACCACAGGTCGTCTCAAACTGGGGGCCGCATTCAGATTCTTCGGTCACTTATTTGCCACAAGTCCGCAGCGACCAAAGTTTTTACAAACAGGGACGGAAACTTGTTTCGTTCAGGCCCATCCAGGCCTTGCCCAAAACAAGGGGGCATGGGGAAATTTTTACGCTCCGTACACAACAAAAGCAAGTATAAACTTGGTCGCTGATCCTTGTTCCAACAGGAATTTTCGATCATTTTTACAGATTCTTCGGTTTTATTCCGAGCGAGCTACTCAAACCTCGCCAAAATAAAAGGGGCCGCACACATACAAAGGATGCAGGAGAAAAATCAAAGGAAACAAGTGCAATACATAAATCAGGGGGCCAAAAAATGGCTACAAATCAAGTTCAACGAGCCAAACGCGGCCACAGAATCAGTGCGGAAAATAAAAACTAAAGTTATTACAATCACATCAAAGGAAAGCGTCGCAATAGTTCAAAAACAAAAGCAAAAGTTGATTATTACAAGATCGCTAGAAAAAGTTTCAAAGCAAGGGCATAAAATCACTAGGTTGAGCCGGGGGGGAGTATCAATATACTCGTCGCCTGGTTGGTCGTTCGCGCCAGCAGGAGGATTCTTTAAAACAGCAAAGTTGACAGGGTTAACTACCGGAGGATCCCAGACTGGCTCGTCGTGCTCTATCTACCTAGTCTGAATAACGACGATGTGATCCGCGGCGTAAGGTATATCTAGGTGAATGGCCAACAGGTCGGGACTTCGCTGAGACATTTTAAGCCACCGGATCATTTCCTCAAAGGTAATGCTCTCTCTGCCATGATAAGCCCAAAGGCAGCGAGCGAGGTGGTTGAAACCTTGATCGAAGCTCGCCTCCTGGTAATCAACAAACTCATCAGATCGTTTAAAGGCAGCAACGGCCGCAGGATGCGCCTCCTCAGCAGCCTTATTTGCAACAGCGAGCTGCTCTTTTAAACTCGCGATCTCCTCATGCGCGGCCGTCAACCCTTCGGCAGATTTACGAGCTTCATCTTTCAAAATTGACACCTTTTGCTTCAGCTCAGCGTCCAGCTTAGCACTCTCAAGCATGGCCTTTTTCATTCGATCTAACTCGGTCAAGGCCTCAGTGCTCTTACTCTCTGAAGCAACCCTGGCCTTATCCAAAGCCCCAAGAGCCGCAGTCACTTTCTTAAGTTCAGCCTTATGCTTCTCAGCAGCCTCAATAGCCTTGTTTATATGGGTTCCAAGCTGAAAAAAGAAAGGATATAAGCCCGCCAGAAAAAACAAAGTATGCAAAAATACAAGACAAATAAAAGCTCACCATAGAAGCTGCGATCCCAAACTGGCCAGAAAGATCTTTAAGCTCAGCTACATCGTCTTTGGTGGGGGCATCGTCTTGAACCACGATGCGTGCAGTGATTCCCCTTCAAATCTCTATCTGAACGTCAGGCGGTGAATCCCAGGCAAGACGTGCCAGAGGGATGACGTCGGCAATTACCTCAATGATCTGGCTCGCCTTCGACATATCAAGGCCTTGGATGAAATTAGCATCCAGCCAAACAGCCTCTTTCCCTTTGTAACCTCGGGGAAGGGTCCTTCCAGGCAACGCCCCCATCTCCTCGAAGACCTCTTCAGTAATTACCTCTGACCGCACAGAGCCTTTGTCAAAAGGTCGCTTGTCCAGACGGTCAGAACCTTTGTCAGCTCCATCAGCAGTCTTGGCCTTCTCAGATCTGGATCTCTTTTGGCCTTGAGGGTCTTTAACAGGCACATCAGTCTGCGGTCTTTTTTGGGCACCACCGGCCTGGCTTGAGCTCGCACCTATGAGCGTCACCGGTGGCTGATTGGGGTCGTACGTCTCATCTACAACAGAAGCATCCACAGTGTTGTAGATATAGATATAAAAGGTGTGCTCTAAAACAATTAATCCACTTGCCTTTCGTCCAAGTGGGAGATTGTTAGGTGTAGTGCCCGGAAGACAATTATCTAATTGGTTTTATGACAGAATTAATAATTCATCTTATTATATGCATGTATGCTTATAATTAAGACACTACAGAAAACCCTAAGTACCTCGTTCATGTAATCACATAACTCAGGTATGGCTATACACAAGAGGATTGAGTTAGTGAGATGTACTTAAAATTAATTTAGTCCGTAGCATTTATTAATCTGAGTACGGGTCTCATGATTAATTTGCTAATAATGCGCCCAGAACACTTTAGGTGTGACAGTCTTATCCAGATCGTCGGTAATAGGGTACCTAGTGGGGAATTTATATATGATGATAATCATATAGGGGTCGACCGATTTGATTTGAGTTCTCGATATAATTCCATGATCGAGAAGTCTTATCGAATCACAAGATGATCATATATGGATTAATCTCAATCCTGACGTGATCACAGACAACTGCTTAGACTAGGGTAGAGTTTGATGTGTTAGTAAGGATCACTTCGTAGTATGTGGTCCGACACTACTCGTTGGCTCTATTCTGGAATGAGTGAGTAGTCTATGCTATCACAGATATGGAATCCATTCCTTCCCTCGGGAAGTAGACAGACAGTTCCCTTATTTGTTAATCCAAGAAACTGATCGATCCGCAGAGTTCATATTATATTAGTTATGAATTAATTGATCACTAGGGGGTTAATGGTAAATAAGGATAAGAGGTTTCGAGAAGGGTTTACGAAGATATCCCGAATCAAAACGAACAGTCTATGGAGGATTTATCCGTATGTAATGATTGTATCAGTGGACGCTTATCAACTCATAGTTGAGTATAAGTTATCTATATTCGGCAGAGTTCAGTTTCGGGTTTATGGTGGTGTAATCCCGGAATTAATAGATTGAATATAATTGTTCGGTCGGACGAATAATTTTATTTAATTTATTGTAGCTACTGAATATGGGTCCATGGTCCCCGACGTGGCTCCTAATATAGCATATTGGTTTTCTCGTCGTTTCACCTCAATTATAATTAAATAGTTGGATTGGACTATTTAATTGATATGTAGATTAATTGTTTAGTTGGACTAGATAATTAAATACATGAAAAGAATTTTTTCGTGGACTCGGCCCAATTTAATGGAAGAATGCGTGTGACCTATTTTCTAATAGGTTTGGCCGCATTTTCCTTATTATTATTATTAGGAAATTTGTTTTCTTGATTATTATAATATATGTGATTAAATTATTTATTGTTAAATAATATAAGGAAAAGAAAATCTTTTGTATATCCTAATTAATTTAGGAATATATATATTCTGGATTTATATTTTTAAGGAAAATGATTCATTTAATTGATTTTGTATTAATTAATTAAATCCTTGGAGTACAAGGATTTCTCTCCTATATAAAGAGAGTACTCTCAATCCTCATATCACATATAATACAGGACATATTGGGAGGAAAATAGCTTAGAAATTTCGGCTATTTATCCTTGGGTTGAGTTTTAGAAAACTTCGGGTTTTCTAAGGTAGCATATCGAGGAGGTCCGGCGGCTTGAAACACCATCCACCTGGTGTTGCTTGGAGACACACGTTGGAAGACTGTGGCTTCTCATCTATCTTGGATCTTGAATTGACCTTTGTTCTTAGAGTAATTGCACCATAAAAAGGTTGGTAATCTAAACCCCCTCGTAGGTTTAGATATATTATTTTATGTATTTTGGTTGACTAGATCTAGATCTTATACTTTCCGCTGCGTAATCGGGTGGATCTTAGATCCATCCGGCGATATTACATCCTACAAGTGATTTAATTATTTATTTGTTAAATGATAAATCATGAAATATTGGATAATATATTTATTTATCCTAATTTGTTTGGGATATATTATATATTTATCTTTTATTTGAAATAAGGATTATTATAATAATTATCTCTTAATTATTAAATCAGACCGCTCACTCATTCCAGAATAGAGCCAACGAGAAGTGTCGGACCACATACTACGAAGTGATCCTTACTAACACATCAAACTCTACCCTAGTCTAAGCAGTTTTCTGTGATCACGTCAGGATTGAGATTAATCCATATATGATCATCTTTTGATTCGATAAGGCTTCTCGATCACGGAATTATATCGAGAACTCAAATCAAATCGGTCCAGCCCTGTATGATTATCATCATATATAAATGCCCCACTAGGTACCCTATTACCGACAGTCCGGATAAGAATGTCACACCTAAAGTGTTCTGGGCGCATTATTAGCAAATTAATCATGAGACCCGTACTCAGATTAATAAACGCTACGGACTAAATTAATTTTGAGTACATCTCACTAACTCAATCCTCTTGTGTATAGCCATACACTAAGTTATGTGATTACATGAACGAGGTACTTAGGGTTTTCACTTTTCAGTAGTGTCTTAATTATAAGCATACATGCATATAATAAGATGAATTATTAATTCTGTCATAAAACCAATTAGATAATTGTCTTTCGGGCAGTACACCTAACAATCTCCCACTTGCACGAAAGGCAAGTGGATTAATTGTTTTAGATCACACCCTTTATATCTCTATCTACAACATTCTCCCACTTGCTCAAAACAAGTGAGACATATCCCCAAGATTCATACCCTCTAAGTGCATCTTAGTAATTCATCCTTCCAAGCACGACCGGAGTGCGCCGCTGCAGGGTAGGTCAGTGACCCGGCACGTACTTAGAATCTGAATACCAATTGACTTGGTACAATGATTAGGTAGGTTGGCGGCTTGAGTCAATCTTTGGGATCGAAACGTCGCCCTTCCATCTAATCCGGTGGTACGATTTCAATATGCTTATGACCTCTAGTGATTGCAAAATCCTTTTGAGCTACCTCTCCAATGTTTTCACAATGAAGTAGTATCGGCTTACTGGATAATACTTTATCACATGAGTAAACACTGAGACCGAGATCGATTTAACGATCATCATCAATCTGACCTAAAGCCAAAATCAGTGTTATCACTTATATTCTAGTTTGCACCTGAATATACTAGCATATTATTCCTCATTCTCCTGAAGAGACTTGAGGATTCACTAAACATCCCATTTAGTATTCAGTCGCAGGTTTAGACAAGCATTCCTGAGAGGTAGGGTAGACTACATCGTTGAATGTTGCATAAATGCAAGAATATCTTAACCAAGTGAATAGATGGGATTGCCAATGATCGATTCTCGAGAATTTGAGCGAATCAAATCCTTAAGAATGAATCCCGATGGCATGTCAGACTCTGACTTCAGATAACAACCCATGTTGTTTCCAACTGTTTCAGTGTTACCATTCATAAACACTAATCTACATACTACTTTACTAATATTGATGCCCAGTCTATGAACGATTTATAAACATTCTGGTCAAGTCCACATATTAAAATATATGACTTTGAAATGACCTAGAGGTTTGCTTTAATCCCCAAAGGATATAAGCTATGGCAGGCATCCTGCCAAAGGTTCTTTCTAAATAAATTAAGATACCGTTAGTCTCGCAAAAGGTCTTAGGGAATCACCCCTATTTTCTGCTTTGTAACGAATCCGTTATTTGTTCTTAGGTAAAACCCTTCTGTTCTGAATGAATTCAGATTCCGTTGTTCGGCAAGGAAATCTTAGGGAATCACCCCTATTTCCCGCTTTCTGACGAAATCAAGCAAGACTGGGTGGTAAGAGAGATCACGGTCCGGTTAACTCTTTATCTTTTAGGGAATCACCCCTAAATTACTCAGATTTGCGTTGAAAGTTAAACTTTCTGTTAAGGGCTAAATTATAGTGATTTTTACATATATTTTCTATATCAATTTCCCCTACATTCGTATGATTTTCATAGATTTTGAGCTATATATGTAAATATTGAGTAAATGATGTTTTTAATAGTTAAATTGCAAAACGTAACGAATTATGTGCTTTACACTTTGGTATGTTTTGATCCTCTTGTAGATACACATTGATGATGGAAAAGATGATCCTAAAGAGCTAATTTCGAGATGAGAGAGGATCAATCAAAGATATGGAAGAATAAAAGAGATAAGGAAAGAAATCAATGAAGATAAAGATGGAAATATCAAGATTTCGACAGTGGACTGGCGTCCAAATAAGGCGGACGAGCGTCCAGATCAGAACTGGCGTTTGAAAATCTGAACCAGCGTCCAGAATCGTAATTCACATTCAGAGAGTTCAGACGCTGTCCAAACGAGCGTCCAACACCCGTTCGAGAAAGTGGACGGGCGTCCACATATTCAGACGGGCGTCCACCGCCGTTTTTGCTGAAACCGACTTAGGTTACTGTAGCAGCCGACTTAGTTTTATTATAAAAGCACAGCAGCCCCAAACCCTAAAGGGATTCCGAATTTCATACACATCAAACACAAAAGAGCAGCCGCCCCGGAGATTTGAAGGCCGGTCACCCGAGCCTTGTGCTCGGGTGAACAGAGGTTAGATTAGGAGTAGATTAGATGTTTTCTTTTCCGTTCTTGGATCCTTCAATGTATGAGACTATGTGAGTTCTTCTTGATTTATTTAATTCCAGTTTTTATTCATGATCTTGGTTCTTTTTGTATTTTTCTATGCGGTTTGTATGGCTATGTGAATAAATTGAGGAATTAGTTCACGATAGATGTTTATAATACGAAAGTTGCATAAACGCTAGATCACCATAGAAAGATAGGATTTTTAATCATTAATGATGACAAGTTAATTGATTAATTATCTAGGTTGTTAGATTCTAAAATACGAGAGTTAACTTGAATCTACACCGAGTTTTGTATTGAAAATCAGTTTCAACTTACGAGAGAGTAGAGATTGATAAATTGGATTTACTAAGGAATTAGGAATCCGTAGCTTGAGAATAAATTCACTAAGGGATTAGGGATTTGTGTCTCGTGAAAGGGTGAAACCACAAATTGAATTAGAATCATGAGAATAACTAGGATTGAAATCACTTAGTTTGTACATTGTTTGAGCCCATGTCTTTTTATTTTAGATTGTTTTATTTTGTTTTCCTAGGTTAGATTTATTCTCATTGTTCTTTACGTTTTTATGTTTGCTTTTCGTTTATTCGTTTCCTTGAGTAACAATTGAGAGAATTAGTGAAATTAGATTAAACATCCCAATTCCCTGTGGATCGACCCTGTACTTACCCTACTATGCTATCAACTACCCGATATTTGGTCGGTTAGGAGTTAGTTTGCATGTTAAGTATAGGTTTATAAATTTTCTTTTGTTTTTATGATGCAAAATCCTCCCAACAAAAGTGGCGCCGTTGCCGGGGAATCGGTGTTTTGTTGAATCTAATTGAATTAATTTTTCTATTTCGTTACGTGTTTTTTGTTTTTGTTTTTCAATAAAAGTAGCGTTGAATAAATTGAGGTTTTTTATTTTGCCGTGTTTCGATAACCGTTGGGTTAAGAATGTGCAAAAGTTTTTTTTACTCGATTTATGACACGTGAATTACATGTTTGTGTTATCTAATCGACCTCTCGTGCTTTAATGTGATAAGGATCTTTGTGATGATTTTGTTTAGGATAATTAGGGTTTTCGTGTTTTTCCCGTTGTTTTCTCGTGCAAATTCGATGACCGAACGAGCGTTCACGTAAGTGAACGCCCGTCCGCACTCCCTAACATGCGGGTAACCGAGCGTTTGGGTTGGATGGACGTTCGTTCGTCCGTAAAGTTTCAATCTCGCTCGATTTGAAGAATCGGACGGGCGTCTGTAATTCTAAACGGTCGTCCGGTCGGTTTTCAAGGCAGACGAGCGTCTGCAAAGTGGAACGCCCGTCCAGTGCTGAGATTTCCTTTGAACGTTCGTCCGGAATGCACGTCCGGGTTCGTTTTTCTTGCTTTGATATGCTTTAATTTAACTTGGATTACTTTCATACGAGCTTCGTGGCTATTTCATTTTACGTAGATGTTCTGAACTTGCATATTCATATCTTTCCATCTACGAATCCATGTTAAATAACTGATTAATTTTTATATGCATGATTCATCTAGGCATGTTATAGTCTTGTCGGTTCTCGTAAGCTATAACTCGTTCTTATTATTAATTAGTAGCTAATGTCGGTTCCCGTATGCTACATACCGCTATGATGAATCTTTTAAGCTTTGAGACTTATGTGCTTCCTTGTTGTTTTTATGTAACTCATTTGGGTAGTAATCGTCGGTTTTCCGTTGCTACGTCGGAAACCTTATGAGTTATATCTGTTTAGTATAGCTAACTGTTGGTTTCCATAATGCTATCACTTTTGACGAGTCTTAAGGCGCGTCTACATTGCATGTAATGAACAGTACTGTCGTTTATCGTAACCTGTCATTATTTGGTAGACGTTTATTTTATACATGTCATGCTGCAAATGAGTGGGCTAGTTTTCTTTCTTTTATTTTCTTTTATTTTTGCATATCATTCAGATGCATATCATTTTTGCATGTCATATAGTTGCATTGTTTTTGTTTTTATTTCTCCTGAGTGTAGTTAACTGTCGGTTTCCGTAATACTACCTCGTTTTTTTTTCTCCATGATGGTATCTGTTGGTTTTCCATATGCCATCATTATTTTATTATTGCATATCATGTAGGCTGCATTGTAGTATATTTTCATATAGTTGCACCTAGCCTACGAGTTTGTGATATTTTCATGTATATGTATCCATCTTTATGTGAGCATAATTTGAAATATCTCTATATCTCCTTTTCCATGTGCTTTATTTGTATAAGTCTTTTCTTTTTCCCCGAAGACTCTTTTTGCACTAATCAAGTCTGCAGGATACTTTCTTCCTAGCTATTGTGCACTTTAAAGATGTATTCAGTTGTCCTGTGATGCTCCACGCTCTCGAGCTATGCAAGCAATCCTGGTTCTTGTTGGTTCCTCCGAATTGCCGCATCCAATCGCCTAAGTTCTCTAATTTATTATTTCGTACAACTTGAGGACAAGTTGCAATCTAAGTGTGGGGGAAGGGATAGATGATTTATGTATCTACTTTCGTTTGCTCATATTTTTAGTATTTCTATGAAAAGTGCTTAATTTTCAAATTTTTTGTTATATCCCGAGTAGACAAAGGCATATCTTTGCTTGAGTTTATATCATTTTTGCTATTATTTTGCATATTTAGTAATTTTAGTTGTTTCACCCGACACTTTTTTCACATGCCATAGTAAATGATGAGCTAAATGTTGAAAGCCTACCCCATTTTAGTTGGAGATTTTTGATGATTATAGCATGTTTCTTTGCTTATGTACAATTCTTGAAAAGTTTAGTAGTTTGTATTCTAGGATTAAAGTATGACATACTGTGAATATCTGTAAGTTTGAATGTGATAAGTGAAACGTGATTAAGTCTTTGCAATAGTAATAAATTGTTTACTTGAGGTGTTATGCTCGGTGGTCCGTACTACTAGAAAATAATCTTTTCCACCGCCAAATTAAATCTCTAAGTAAACATAATTGTAATTGTGTGTGTCGGAAGGCTAGTCGATGATTTGGGTGAGGTAGGGTGTACCACGTATGTCCTATTCCACTATGATGACCAAAAGCTCACGACAGTCAGTTTATAGCTGCCTTATGATTGGAGTAAGGTAGGGGATTATCTTGAAATGTCCTATTCTGCTATGAGGGCAAAAGCTTATTCTGATGTGTGTTAGAAAAGTGTGAAAAAAAGTGAAAATATTGAAATATATTATTATGAATAAGTAAGGACTTAGTTATCGTTAATCTTATCCCCGTAAACCGAAGGATATGTTGTAGGGATTATCCTCTCGAGTCCGTCGAAATGTTTTAGATATTCTCTACTATTTCTTTTTGGGATATGTATGTTTTGTAAAGTGCATGTTATAGTTTTTTGAATATTTCTAACTTAGATGGGAAACCGGGCTAGTTTTGGTTTGAATAACTTTCAAATTGTGGAACTTAGTGGAAGTTTATTATGGCTATGCACACACTACGCGGGTGAACTTCTAAGTTATTGAATATACTTTATATTTGTATGGATGTTTATTTGTCTCGAGCTTGATCTTTGTTTTGTTTTGCTCGAGGACGAGCAAAAAGATAAGTGTGGGGGTGTTGTTAAGGGCTAAATTATAGTGATTTTTACATATATTTTCTATATCAATTTCCCCTACATTCGTATGATTTTCATAGATTTTGAGCTATATATGTAAATATTGAGTAAATGATGTTTTTAATAGTTAAATTGCAAAACGTAACGAATTATGTGCTTAAATTATGATTTTATATTATTTTGGAAATATGTTACACTTTGGTATGTTTTGATCCTTGTGTAGATACTCAATGATGATGGAAAAGATGATCCTAAAGAGCTAATTTCGAGATGAGAGAGGATCAATCAAAGATATGGAAGAATAAAAGAGATAAGGAAAGAAATCAATGAAGATAAAGATGGAAATATCAAGATTTCGACAGTGGACTGGCGTCCAAATAAGGTGGACGAGCGTCCAGATCAGAACTGGTGTTTGAAAATCTGAACCAGCGTCCAGAATCGTAATTCACATTCAGAGAGTTCAGACGCTCATCAAACGAGCGTCCAGTCTCCGTCCAAGCATCCTGGACGGGCGTCCGGTTGAGTGAACGGGCGTCCACCGCCGTTTTTGCTGAAACCGACTTAGGTTACTGTAGCAACCGCCTCAGTTTTCTATTTAAAGCACAGCAGCCCCAAACCCTAATTCATTCCGAATTTCATACACATCAAACAAAAGAGAGGCCAGCAGCCGCATCTTGAGAGTTTGAAGGTCGGTCACCCGAGCCTTGTGCTCGGGTGAACCGAGGTTAGATTAGGAGTAGATTAGATGTTTTCTTTTTCGTTCTTGGATCCTTCAATGTATGAGACTATGTGAGTTCTTCTTGATTTATTTAATTCCAGTTTTTATTCATGATCTTGGTTCTTTTTGTATTTTTCTATGCGGTTTGTATGGCTATGTGAATAAATTGAGAAATTAGTTCACGATAGATGTTTACAATACGGAAGTTGCATAAACGTTAGATCACCATAGAAAGATAGGATTTTTAATCGTTAATGATGACAAGATAATCGATTAATTATCTAGGTTGTTAGATTCTAAAATACGAGAGTTAACCTGAATCTACACCAAGTGTTGTATGGAAATCAGTTTCAACTTACGAGAGAGTAGAGATTGATAAATTGGATTTACTAAGGAATTAGGAATCCGTAGTTTGAGAATAAATTCACTAAGGAATTAGGGGTTTATGTCTCGTGAAAAGGTGAAACCACAAATCGAATTAGAATCATGAGATTAACTAGGATTGAGATCGCATAGGTTTGTATATTGGATGTTTGATCCCATGTCTTTAGGTTAGATTGTTTGTTTTTGTTTCTTTTCTGTTTTTATGTTTTGTTCTTTCGTTTCTTTTGTTTATTCGTTCTTTGAGTAACAACTGGTAGGAATTAGTGAAATTGGATTCAACATCCCTTTTCCCTGTGGATCGACCCTGTACTTACCCTACTATGCTATCAAATACCCGATATTTGGTCGGTTAGGAGTTAGTTTGCATGATAAGTATAGGTTTATAAATTTTCTTTTGTTTTTATGATGCAAAATCCTCCCAACACTTTCCTATTCATTCGACTCTTCTCCGTGTAGTTCCAATTACTCCCACTGGGCCTGAGATACTTAGGTGGTTCTACAAGAGTTTCAACAGAACTGGAGAATCAAACTCCATTCACAGGGTTATGGCTTTTAAACCAACCTCTATGATCAGGATCCTACACAGCCCACGAAGGAATATAGGTCATCAATCTACCCTATAGACCGTAAGGTCCTGCAATGGGTAATGGACAAACCACACTCCCACTGTGTTCGGGGTGGATTGATATACTGATCTAGTTTAGTAGGTTTTATTAGTGTTATCACCAACTGCCGGTGTTGGATGTGGACTGAACAAATCAGTTAGTAACATCTTGAGTACAAATACTTCAAGATCTAAAGTTGTTATTTTATAGACTCTATCAGACCGAGTTTGACAGTATAACCGTTATTCTCTGATTTTACGAGTTTTATAACCAACCTTTACTCAATGCATTAAGATATTTCACGACCTAAACGTGTACGCAAAATTTCCAGTCCTTCCTTCAAGCACTCGGTGCTAAATGCCTCTATTTATGGAAGTAGGGTGAACCGAATTCACTCCTTATCCACAAATGTGTAGGAATTTTTTAGGTAGACTTCTCGGTTTTTCATTACAACGTAAACCGTTATTTTGACCCCAATATCTTAAATGAGTTTAGCAGCGTATCGTAGCACATCAATAACTATATAAGGCAAATTTCTAGTGTATCCCTTAGTTAAAACATTTCACTGGGAGGCAGACCGAGCATCTGTCCCGAAGACTACGCAATAACCTATTTCTGAGTATGGAATACTCTATCTCTGGTGAAATCAGAGATTTCCTCAAATATTTTGGATAAACTTACCGGAGTCTTGAATAGTTGTCAAACAAGATGTCACTACTTCAAAAGCTCCCACTAGCTTGTACCTTTCATATGACCCCGAAGGTTGTTATGAACAAGCTATGTTACTTCTTTAAATCTATTACCCTTTCCTGATTGAAAGGAAACTTAGTCATTATTCCTTTGAGACAGTGTTCATTTGACTGGGAGATAGGAATCACCCTAAGCCAGTCTTCAGATCTTGTCTTTAGGGAATATGCACTAATTAATAGAATAGAAAGAAGCGTTTATCGAAATACGGAAATCATTTGCGTTTATATATTTTAAGATGTGTTACTAATACCTTTTCAGCAATGCTTAGTGGTTCTGACTTTATCTAACAAGTGTCCGAGTCTTGGATTCGTGCTACGAATGTTATATTCATCGTCAATAAGATAAACAAATTATCCTATTGAAAATGAATACGTTCATTCCAACGAATCCGAAAACAGAAAATGAATTTTCTTTGATACTCAAGAATTGAATCCGAGATTCATTTCCTTATATCACTCCCACTAGTTTATCTAAAATAACTGCCCGTTGTCTATTTTATTTATCGTTTAATGCAAAGCTACCTAGTTCTTCCAAAGAACTTTAGCTTTCGAGAAAATTTCTAAGGATGCATTGGTCAGTGATCCGAAATCACTTTCCTTATCCTCTAATTTCCGATTTATTAATTTTCCGATTTAGCCTTAAAACTACTTAGTTTAGATGACTAACACGTATAAACATTCTTTCCTATTCTCGACTTTCCTTAAATGGAAACAGTCTTGAACTAGCAGTTCGTTTGAGTAGACACTACTCTTGAACTGTGGGATGCCTAATGATAGTGTTACTAGCTTGGACTATTAGATTTTTCTAATCGACAAATGATAAGAGCAAAGCTCCCACTAGTTTATCAGTTCCAAATACCGTCTAACTAGCAACACTTAGTATTTATGATTTTTCAAAGATTAGAACATCACCTAGAACTAAGCTCCCACTAGTTTATCAGTTCCAAATACTGTCTAACTAGAAATGTTGTGTTCATGATGTTTCAAAGATAAATAGAGAAACTCCTATGCAGTCTATTACACATTTCTAATGATTCAGAAAAACAACAAATCATAAGACTAAGGCTCCCACTAGTTTATCGGTTCCAAATACCGTCTAACCAGCAAACACCTTATGTATGATTTTCCAATTTTTCAATTAGAAATTTTTGCCGTGTAAATACACCTTTTAAAATTCACTAAATGAATTTATCTGATAGTCCTATATCATCTTTTGTAAACTAAGTATGGTCGTCTCTCGTTCAACATGAGTGACATCCGTGACATACCTATACTATGTCACTTAAGTTTTTAAAAGCTCAAGGGAAAAATCTCTTCCGAAAAATTAACTAGATTTATTGATAATTCACAACGTACTTGTTACTTTCCACATTTTTAATGAAGTCCTATTACTAACAGTTTAATAGCCTAGAGATTTAGTTGTAAAATAAATATGACAGAAAGTTAAATTCAAAAATAAATTTTTACTACTAGATTTTTATTTTAGGAATAATAAACTATAAAAAGTTTATCCTACCATTCCAAGGATTTAACCTCGCACCTCAGTGCCGCCGTAGGGTAGGTCAAAGAGCTGACAATCAAACTGAGACAATCTCTCTCAATGATTAAACTTTGAGAATCAAACATCCCACGGGAATCAGACATCCCGGTCTTTAATCATTGATTGCCTTCCTTTTCTAGCCTAGATATTTTGACAATATCCATAAAGAGTGTGACCTACTATATCAGATCTCAAAGTACGCCCCGAGTATGCCGCCGTAGGGTCAGTCAGTGACTCAACAAGTACCCAAAATCCTATCCTTTCGGAAACCAAGCCTTGAATTTTGATAGGGGTGAACACCATCCGTAGGGGGGCGAAATCAAAGCGGCTTGAGGCGTCACCCTTCTCTCACGTGCTTGCATCTATAGTAGAGGCCGTGAGGTTGGCTGTCGCATTCCCTGCTCCCACTCAATAATATGAAAAAAAGTGGTGGGTTTACTAATTACGGTTTCGGTCTTGACAATAAGAAACAATGATTCAAAGTACTCCGAACAGGGTCACTTAAGTAGGCAAGCCTACGCCGTCTTATTCGTTGAAACATATGTGACTATCGGTCGGATCTGGCAAGAGAAGCCCCGTTTAGACCGAAGTCTTATCGGATATGCTAAGTCTTGTCGAACCCCCATGCAAATGTCACACGTGGAGGGGATTCAATCGAGCCGTAGCTCAGTTGAACTCGCCCAACCATGGTTAGACCATTTCCGAACCCATGTACTAAGATTTTCCGATTTCTATGTTGTCAACCAAAGCGTAATCTCGTTTCTGTTTAAGGTCGGTTCACCGAAAACTCAACGAATTATCTAAGTGGGATTCACCGAGAATCCATCACTAAAATCGTAACGATTGACAAAACCCGGTTCCTCGGTTTTAATAATTAGTTACTTATTTATTAACTACCACATATTAATTAAATAAGCCTTTAAACTAATTATACGAGTTATACACGCCTAATTTAATTCGAAATTAAATATCTACGTGCATGCATTGCAGTGGAATCATGAAGATGCATGTCATGGCAATTTTTGGTTATATCATATAATTTTCGATCATACACGAAAAAAAATAACGGAAAAAATAAACACCGAGATGGATCGTTGGTACCCCCGTATCTAACCTATTAAAAAAAAACACAAACCCTAACTAGGGTTTACTATTTTCTAATCTGCTGCTGCCGCGTTTTATCGACAATCGGACATCCAAACGAACTTTGATCGTCACGAAGCTTAATGGACCTGTTCTTCACTCCTCCTACTTCAATTTGAACGATTGGATCTTCGTTTCAACGGTCCAATCTGTTCAGGGTCAAATTGTATGATTTTTATAGATATATTTTATATCAATTTCCCCCGTATATGTATTATTTTCATGGAAGTAGGGCTTTATATCGAAATATTTAGTAAATGATGTTTTTAAGAGGTTAATTGCAAAACGTAACGAATTATGTGCTTAAATGATGATTTTATGTTATTTTGGAAATACGTTACGCTTTGGTATGTTTTCCTATTGTTGTAGATACTCATTGATGATGGATGAGAGGATTTTAGAGAGCCAAATTCGTGCTTGGAAAGGATCAATCAAAGTTATGGAAGATTGAAAGATATAAGGAAAGAAATCAATCAAGATAAATGTCGGAAAATCAGGATTCCGGATAGTGACGACCTTCCGATGCAGTTCTTGATATGATATAAACTGATTTGACTCTCGACCTCAAGATAAGAGTTGTAGGTCTTGAAGAGAGGATTCTAAAGGATTTTGAATCACTCCATTCCGACTTACGAGGCCCGAGATATGAGCGTTAAAAGTTTAGATGTTGTTGCTGAAAATACAGGACGAGCGTCCGGAATCTTCAAACGGGCGTCCGGCCACGGTTACTGTAGCAGCCGACTTAAAAGTCTATAAAAGCAGCTGCGATTCCAACCCTAATTACATCAGATTTTTCATACGAAAATTACACAGACAGCAGCCGCTTTCTGGGAGCTTTCAAGGCCGATCACCCGAGCCTTGTGCTCGGGTGATCGGGGTTAGATTAGGTCTTTTATTTTGTTTGTTTTTCCTTCGTTTCTTGAACCAAGATGATGTTTTGAGGTTGAATAAACATGGAGCAGCCATGGATATCTTTCTCGCAGCGTTTTTACTTTCTTTCTCTCGGATATCTTGTAAGTTTAAATTCCAAGTTCGTATCTTTTCTATGATTATTTGTTATTGCAAATTTATATCGAAAGATGTTTGCGATTGATGTTTACCGTAGGACGAAAGTCGGTGTAAACGCGAGATCACCATAGGAAAGAATAGACGTTTTGATCTATGTCAAACGAAAGTTGATAGGTTGAATGTCTAGGTTGTTAGATCTAGAAAATCTTGCACCTTGGTTTATTTTATGATGCGTTAATCTCCGTTAATCGAAAGATAGAGATTGATAGGCGAATTCATCTACGAAAGTAGGAATTCATACGTTTGATAGGTGAAACCACAACTTGAATTAAATCACTATAAGATAATCTAGGGAAGAAATTAAGGGTTGCGGGATGGTGGATTATGATTTGTTCCATGTTTAATCGCTTCACCATTATCATGTTCGTTAGATAGATTTATTGTTGTAGTTTAGATTTATTTTATGTTGATCGCAATTATCCTTCCTGGCTTTGGATTAACAATCCTCTGTCCAGTTTACCTTTTCGTTTTTATTTCATTCTTAGTAGTAACAATTAGAAGAGTTAATGAAGCTAGATTCGACAGCCCAATTCCCTGAGGATCGATACCCGTACTTATCCAACTTTACTAGCAACTACCCGGTATTCGGCCGGTTAGGAGGTAGTTTTGCATGGTAGTATAGGTTTTATAAATTTTCTTTTGTTTAATGATGTAAAATCTCCCCAACAAAAGTGGCGCCGTTGCCGGGGAATCGGTGTTTTGTTGAATCTAATTGAATTAATTTTTCTATTTTGTTACGTGTTTTTTGTTTTTGTTTTTCAATAAAAGTAGCGTTGAATAAATTGAGGTTTTTTTATTTTTCCGTGTTTCGATGACCGTAGGGTTAAGAATGTGCAAAAGTTTTTTTACTCAATCTGTTTTACGTGAAGTTTGCGTTTAGTTGTTACCTAGTCTAACCCCTGTGCTAAAATTTATCTGTGGCTGTTGTCTGTGCTCTATGTTGTGTTTATAAGATTTAGGGTTTCTGTGTTTTTCCTGCTGTTTTCTGTGCAAATTCGATGACTGAACGAGCGTTCACGTAAGTGAACGCCCGTCCAGTACCCTAACATGCAGGTAACCGAGCGTCTGGTTGGATGGACGTTCGTTCGTCCAGAAAGTTTCAATCCTGCTCTGATTTGAAGAATCAGACGGGCGTCTGTAATTCTAAACGGCCGTCCGGTCGGTTTTCAAGGCAGACGAGCGTCTGCAAAGTGGAACGCCCGTCCAGTGCTGAGATTTCCTTTGAACGTTCGTCCGGAATGCAGTCCAGGTTCTGTTTTTCTTGATGCTTTAATTTAACTTGGATTACTTTAATTTGAGCTTCGTGGCTAATTGTTTTTACGTAGATGATCCGAACTTGCATGTTTTTACCTTTCCATCTATGAATCCATGTTAAATAACCGATTAATTTTTATATGCATGATTCATCTATGCAAGTTATAGTCACTTGTCGGTTCTCGTACGCTATAACTCGGTCTTATTAATTAGTAGCTAATGTCGGTTTCCGTATGCTACATACCGCTGTGATGAATCTTTTAAGCTTTGAGACTTACGTGCTTCCTTTGTTTTTATAATTCATATGGGTAGCTACTGTCGGTTTCCGTATGCTACGTCCTTTTCCATATGAGTTATATCTGTTTAGAATAGCTAACTGTTGGTTTTCCATAATGCTATCACTTTTTGCGAGTCTTAAAGCGCGTCTACACTGCATATAATGAACAGCACTGTCGTTTATCGTAGCTGTCATTATGTGGTAGACGTTTATATGCATGCTATGTTGCAATTAATGGGCTAGTTTTCTTTCTTTTATTTTATTTTCTTTTTGCATGTCATATAAATGCATATCATTTAGTTGCATGTCATCTAGTTGCATTGTTTTTCTATTTTTCTATTATTTTTCTTGAGTGTAGTTAATCGTCGGTTTCCGTAATACTACCTCGTTTTTTTCGAGTATGGTTACTTGTTGGCTTTCCATATACCATCACTCTTTTATTTTCTTAGGATTTTTTCATGTAGTTTGCATTGTACTATAGTTTCATGTAGTTGCACCTAGCCTACTATTTTGTAATGTTTCATGTATATTTTCCATTTTTATTTGAGCTTAATCGAAAATTCTCTAGACTTCCTTTCCCGTGCTTTATATGTTATCTTCCCCCTTGTCCCCGAGATACTTCCGTGTTTTTCAAGTGTGCGGGATATTAGCGTTTGTGAGCTATAGATGAATTCGAGTTTTCCGGTGGATGGTCCACGCCTCATCGGATTCGTTGAGCATTTCTGAGGTGAGGTCGACCCACTACCAGAATAGCTCCCTTTCGAACAACGAATCAGCTAAGTTTTATGTTTCTTTTTATTTTTGCACACCATGAGGACATGCCGTAATTTAAGTGTGGGGGAGGGGATGGTTTATGTGTATCTACATTCATTTGCTCTAAGTAGTTATATTTCTATGAAAAGTGCTAAATTTTTCAAAATTTTTGTTTCGTCCCGAGTAACATTTCAATTGCATACTAGTTTTATAATTTGGCACCCTTTAGTTGTTATCAGTAGTCATATCATGTTTAAGAATAGGTTTGGTCGATTCGATACTCACTTGAACTTCATTTCACGAACCTATTAGATGAAGAGCCAAATATAGAATAGTTTCCGGTTAGTTAAAGGAAAGTTAATTCTTGATACATATAACACTTATTTAGCATTAATGAAAGTTAAGAACTTGTGCTATACTCACAGTTAGAATCTCAGTACCTTAGTGTTCTTGAGAACTTTGAGAGTCTTGAATGTGTTAGAAATATATTTGACCGAGAGTTTCCAAAGAGTTTGAAAAATATAAAAATATATATATCTATAAATAATAAATGAATAGAATTTCTTTGCGGGAATTTTGTTTGTAACTATCACCTCGAGTCCATTTGGATACGCGCCCAATTGGGGAGTGTGGTTTACCTTGGACAAGTAAGGGATTGAGTGATCTCAGGGTGACTGCCTCTAATGTAGGGGAGTGTGTTATACTTTTGAGACGCGACGATAGGAAATATAAAATATACGTTTTTTGTGGAATTCTAAGTCAAGTTGATCTAAACCCAGTAGAGACCCGAAAGGTATTTTCTTGGTACTAAGTAAAGGAATTTAGTTGTGAGTTAGTTACTATGTTCTTGGTAATTAGTTTTTGTTAGGTAAGTGCTGTAGATAGAATGAAGTTTTCGTTTAGTTGACCGGATAATCGTTAGTGCTTGATGTATTATATCAAGAGAGGATCGGTGGAAGTTTAGGAGGTTCGCACACACATCACCGAGTGAGGTCGATTTGCTGAATACTAGCTTGTCATGATTTTGACTATATCTCGTGTCAGGTTATGTGGATTCTTGATGGTTTGTTGTTGTTTTGTTTTGCTCGGGACGAGCAAAAGTTTAAGTGTGGGGGTGTTGTTCGGGGTCAAATTGTATGATTTTTATAGATATATTTTATATCAATTTCCCCCGTATATGTATTATTTTCATGGAAGTAGGGCTTTATATCGAAATATTTAGTAAATGATGTTTTTAAGAGGTTAATTGCAAAACGTAACGAATTATGTGCTTAAATGATGATTTTATGTTATTTTGGAAATACGTTACGCTTTGGTATGTTTTCCTATTGTTGTAGATACTCATTGATGATGGATGAGAGGATTTTAGAGAGCCAAATTCGTGCTTGGAAAGGATCAATCAAAGTTATGGAAGATTGAAAGATATAAGGAAAGAAATCAATCAAGATAAATGTCGGAAAATCAGGATTCCGGATAGTGACGACCTTCCGATGCAGTTCTTGATATGATATAAACTGATTTGACTCTCGACCTCAAGATAAGAGTTGTAGGTCTTGAAGAGAGGATTCTAAAGGATTTTGAATCACTCCATTCCGACTTACGAGGCCCGAGATATGAGCGTTAAAAGTTTAGATGTTGTTGCTGAAAATACAGGACGAGCGTCCGGAATCTTCAAACGGGCGTCCGGCCACGGTTACTGTAGCAGCCGACTTAAAAGTCTATAAAAGCAGCTGCGATTCCAACCCTAATTACATCAGATTTTTCATACGAAAATTACACGGACGACGGCCGCTTTCTGGGAGCTTTCAAGGCCGATCACCCGAGCCTTGTGCTCGGGTGATCGGGGTTAGATTAGGTCTTTTATTTTGTTTGTTTTTCCTTCGTTTCTTGAACCATGATGATGTTTTGAGGTTGAATAAACATGGAGCAGCCATGGATATCTTTCTCAGCGTTTTTACTTTCTTTCTCTCGGATATCTTGTAAGTTTAAATTCCAAGTTCGTATCTTTTCTATGATTATTTGTTATTGCAAATTTATATCGAAAGATGTTTGCGATTGATGTTTACCGTAGGACGAAAGTCGGTGTAAACGCGAGATCACCATAGGAAAGAATAGACGTTTTGATCTATGTCAAACGAAAGTTGATAGGTTGAATGTCTAGGTTGTTAGATCTAGAAAATCTTGCACCTTGGTTTATTTTATGATGCGTTAATCTCCGTTAATCGAAAAATAGAGATTGATAGGCGAATTCATCTACGAAAGTAGGAATTCATACGTTTGATAGGTGAAACCACAACTTGAATTAAATCACTATAAGATAATCTAGGGAAGAAATTAAGGGTTGCGGGATGGTGGATTATGATTTGTTCCATGTTTAATCGCTTCAGTCATTATCATGTTCGTTAGATAGATTTATTGTTGTAGTTTAGATTTATTTTATGTTGATCGCAATTATCCTTCCTGGCTTTGGATTAACAATCATCTGTCCAGTTTACCTTTTCGTTTTTATTTCATTCTTAGTAGTAACAATTAGAAGAGTTAATGAAGCTAGATTCGACGTACCCAATTCCCCGAGGATCGATACCCGTACTTATCCAACTTTACTAGCAACTACCCGGTATTCGGCCGGTTAGGAGGTAGTTTTGCATGGTAGTATAGGTTTTATAAATTTTCTTTTGTTTAATGATGTAAAATCTCCCCAACAAAAGTGGCGCCGTTGCCGGGGAATCGGTGTTTTGTTGAATCTAATTGAATTAATTTTTCTATTTTGTTACGTGTTTTTTGTTTTTGTTTTTCAATAAAAGTAGCGTTGAATAAATTGAGGTTTTTTTTTTATTTTTCCGTGTTTCGATGACCGTAGGGTTAAGAATGTGCAAAAGTTTTTTTACTCAATCTGTTTTACGTGAAGTTTGCGTTTAGTTGTTACCTAGTCTAACCCCTGTGCTAAAATTTATCTGTGGCTGTTGTCTGTGCTCTATGTTGTGTTTATAAGATTTAGGGTTTCTGTGTTTTTCCTGCTGTTTTCTGTGCAAATTCGATGACTGAACGAGCGTTCACGTAAGTGAACGCCCGTCCAGTACCCTAACATGCAGGTAACCGAGCGTCTGGTTGGATGGACGTTCGTTCGTCCAGAAAGTTTCAATCCTGCTCTGATTTGAAGAATCAGACGGGCGTCTGTAATTCTAAACGGCCGTCCGGTCGGTTTTCAAGGCAGACGAGCGTCTGCAAAGTGGAACGCCCGTCCAGTCCTGAGATTTCCTTTGAACGTTCGTCCGGAATGCAGTCCAGGTTCTGTTTTTCTTGATGCTTTAATTTAACTTGGATTACTTTAATTTGAGCTTCTGTGGCTAATTGTTTTTACGTAGATGATCTGAACTTGCATGTTTTTACCTTTCCATCTATGAATCCATGTTAAATAACCGATTAATTTTTATATGCATGATTCATCTATGCAAGTTATAGTCACTGTCGGTTCTCGTACGCTATAACTGGTCTTATTAATTAGTAGCTAATGTCGGTTTCCGTATGCTACATACCGCTGTGATGAATCTTTTAAGCTTTGAGACTTACGTGCTTCCTTTGTTTTTATAATTCATATGGGTAGCTACTGTCGGTTTCCGTATGCTACGTCCTTTTCCATATGAGTTATATCTGTTTAGAATAGCTAACTGTTGGTTTTCCATAATGCTATCACTTTTTGCGAGTCTTAAAGCGCGTCTACACTGCATATAATGAACAGCACTGTCGTTTATCGTAGCTGTCATTATGTGGTAGACGTTTATATGCATGCTATGTTGCAATTAATGGGCTAGTTTTCTTTCTTTTATTTTATTTTCTTTTTGCATGTCATATAAATGCATATCATTTAGTTGCATGTCATCTAGTTGCATTGTTTTTCTATTTTTCTATTATTTTTCTTGAGTGTAGTTAACTGTCGGTTTCCGTAATACTACCTCGTTTTTTTCGAGTATGGTTACTGTTGGCTTTCCATATACCATCACTCTTTTATTTTCTTAGGATTTTTTCATGTAGTTTGCATTGTACTATAGTTTCATGTAGTTGCACCTAGCCTACTATTTTGTAATGTTTCATGTATATTTTCCATTTTTATTTGAGCTTAATCTGAAAATTCTCTAGACTTCCTTTCCCGTGCTTTATATGTTATCTTCCCCTTGTCCCCGAGATACTTCCGTGTTTTTCAAGTGTGCAGGATATTAGCGTTTGTGAGCTATAGATGAATTCAGTTTTCCGGTGGATGGTCCACAGTCTACTGGATTCGTTGAGCATTTCTGGGTGAGGTCGACCCACTACCAGAATAGCTCCCTTTCGAACAACGAATCAGCTAAGTTTTCTGTTTCTTTTTATTTTTGCACACCATGAGGACATGCTGTAATTTAAGTGTGGGGGAGGGTATGGTTTATGTGTATCTACATTCATTTGCTCTAAGTAGTTATATTTCTATGAAAAGTGCTAAATTTTTCAAAATTTTTGTTTCGTCCCGAGTAACATTTCAATTGCATACTAGTTTTATAATTTGGCACCCTTTAGTTGTTATCAGTAGTCATATCATGTTTAAGAATAGGTTTGGTCGATTCGATACTCACTTGAACTTCATTTCACGAACCTATTAGATGAAGAGCCAAATATAGAATAGTTTCCGGTTAGTTAAAGGAAAGTTAATTCTTGATACATATAACACTTATTTAGCATTAATGAAAGTTAAGAACTTGTGCTATACTCACGGCTTAGAATCTCGCACCTTAGTGTTCTTGAGAACTTTGAGAGTCTTGAATGTGTTAGAAATATATTTGACCGAGAGTTTCCAAAGAGAGTTTGAAAAATATAAAAATATATATATCTATAAATAATAAATGAATAGAATTTCTTTGCGGGAATTTTGTTTGTAACTATCACCTCGAGTCCATTTGGATACTGCCCCAATTGGGGAGTGTGGTTTACCTTGGACAGTAAGGGATTGAGTGATCTCAGGGTGACTGCCTCTAATGTAGGGGAGTGTGTTATACTTTTGAGACGCGACGATAGGAAATATAAAATATACGTTTTTTGTGGAATTCTAAGTCAAGTTGATCTAAACCCAGTAGAGACCCGAAAGGTATTTTCTTGGTACTAAGTAAAGGAATTTAGTTGTGAGTTAGTTACTATGTTCTTGGTAATTAGTTTTTGTTAGGTAAGTGCTGTAGATAGAATGAAGTTTTCGTTTAGTTGACCGGATAACTGTTAGTGCTTGATGTATTATATCAAGAGAGGATCGGTGGAAGTTTAGGAGGTTCTGCACACACATCACCGAGTGAGGTCGATTTGCTGAATACTAGCTTGTCATGATTTTGACTATATCTCGTGTCAGGTTATGTGGATTCTTGATGGTTTGTTGTTGTTTTGTTTTGCTCGGGACGAGCAAAAGTTTAAGTGTGGGGGTGTTGTTCAGGGTCAAATTGTATGATTTTTATAGATATATTTTATATCAATTTCCCCCGTATATGTATTATTTTCATGGAAGTAGGGCTTTATATCGAAATATTTAGTAAATGATGTTTTTAAGAGGTTAATTGCAAAACGTAACGAATTATGTGCTTAAATGATGATTTTATGTTATTTTGGAAATACGTTACGCTTTGGTATGTTTTCCTATTGTTGTAGATACTCATTGATGATGGATGAGAGGATTTTAGAGAGCCAAATTCGTGCTTGGAAAGGATCAATCAAAGTTATGGAAGATTGAAAGATATAAGGAAAGAAATCAATCAAGATAAATGTCGGAAAATCAGGATTCCGGATAGTGACGACCTTCCGATGCAGTTCTTGATATGATATAAACTGATTTGACTCTCGACCTCAAGATAAGAGTTGTAGGTCTTGAAGAGAGGATTCTAAAGGATTTTGAATCACTCCATTCCGACTTACGAGGCCCGAGATATGAGCGTTAAAAGTTTAGATGTTGTTGCTGAAAATACGGACGAGCGTCCGGAATCTTCAAACGGGCGTCCGGCCACGGTTACTTGTAGCAACCGACTTAAAAGTCTATAAAAGCAGCTGCGATTCCAACCCTAATTACATCAGATTTTTCATACAAAAATTACACGGACGGCCGCTTTCTTTCGGGAGCTTTCAAGGCCGATCACCCGAGCCTTGTGCTCGGGTGATCGGGGTTAGATTAGGTCTTTTATTTTGTTTGTTTTTCCTTCGTTTCTTGAACCATGATGATGTTTTGAGGTTGAATAAACATGGAGCAGCCATGGATATCTTTCTCGCAGCGTTTTTACTTTCTTTCTCTCGGATATCTTGTAAGTTTAAATTCCAAGTTCGTATCTTTTCTATGATTATTTGTTATTGCAAATTTATATCGAAAGATGTTTGCGATTGATGTTTACCGTAGGACGAAAGTCGGTGTAAACGCGAGATCACCATAGGAAAGAATAGACGTTTTGATCTATGTCAAACGAAAGTTGATAGGTTGAATGTCTAGGTTGTTAGATCTAGAAAATCTTGCACCTTGGTTTATTTTATGATGCGTTAATCTCCGTTAATCGAAAGATAGAGATTGATAGGCGAATTCATCTACGAAAGTAGGAATTCATACGTTTGATAGGTGAAACCACAACTTGAATTAAATCACTATAAGATAATCTAGTGGAAGAAATTAAGGGTTGCGGGATGGTGGATTATGATTTGTTCCATGTTTAATCGCTTCAGTCATTATCATGTTCGTTAGATAGATTTATTGTTGTAGTTTAGATTTATTTTATGTTGATCGCAATTATCCTTCCTGGCTTTGGATTAACAATCCTCTGTCCAGTTTACCTTTTCGTTTTTATTTCATTCTTAGTAGTAACAATTAGAAGAGTTAATGAAGCTAGATTCGACAGCCCAATTCCCTGAGGATCGATACCCGTACTTATCCAACTTTACTAGCAACTACCCGGTATTCGGCCGGTTAGGAGGTAGTTTTGCATGGTAGTATAGGTTTTATAAATTTTCTTTTGTTTAATGATGTAAAATCTCCCCAACAAAAGTGGCGCCGTTGCCGGGGAATCGGTGTTTTGTTGAATCTAATTGAATTAATTTTTCTATTTTGTTACGTGTTTTTTGTTTTTGTTTTTCAATAAAAGTAGCGTTGAATAAATTGAGGTTTTTTTATTTTGCCGTGTTTCGATGACCGTAGGGTTAAGAATGTGCAAAAGTTTTTTTACTCAATCTGTTTTACGTGAAGTTTGCGTTTAGTTGTTACCTAGTCTAACCCCTGTGCTAAAATTTATCTGTGGCTGTTGTCTGTGCTCTATGTTGTGTTTATAAGATTTAGGGTTTCTGTGTTTTTCCTGCTGTTTTCTGTGCAAATTCGATGACCGAACTAGCGTTCACGTAAGTGAACGCCCGTCCGCACCCTAACATGCGGGTAACCGAGCGTCGGTTGGATGGACGTTCGTTCGTCCAGAAAGTTTCAATCCTGCTCTGATTTGAAGAATCAGACGGGCGTCTGTAATTCTAAACGGCCGTCCGGTCGGTTTTCAAGGCAGACGAGCGTCTGCAAAGTGGAACGCCCGTCCAGTGCTGAGATTTCCTTTGAACGTTCGTCCGGAATGCAGTCCAGGTTCTGTTTTTCTTGATGCTTTAATTTAACTTGGATTACTTTAATTTGAGCTTCTGTGGCTAATTGTTTTTACGTAGATGATCTGAACTTGCATGTTTTTACCTTTCCATCTATGAATCCATGTTAAATAACTGATTAATTTTTATATGCATGATTCATCTATGCAAGTTATAGTCACTGTCGGTTCTCGTACGCTATAACTGGTCTTATTAATTAGTAGCTAATGTCGGTTTCCGTATGCTACATACCGCTGTGATGAATCTTTTAAGCTTTGAGACTTACGTGCTTCCTTTGTTTTTATAATTCATATGGGTAGCTACTGTCGGTTTCCGTATGCTACGTCCTTTTCCATATGAGTTATATCTGTTTAGAATAGCTAACTGTTGGTTTTCCATAATGCTATCACTTTTTGCGAGTCTTAAAGCGCGTCTACACTGCATATAATGAACAGCACTGTCGTTTATCGTAGCTGTCATTATGTGGTAGACGTTTATATGCATGCTATGTTGCAATTAATGGGCTAGTTTTCTTTCTTTTATTTTATTTTATTTTTGCATGTCATATAAATGCATATCATTTAGTTGCATGTCATCTAGTTGCATTGTTTTTCTATTTTTCTTTTATTTTTCTTGAGTGTAGTTAACTGTCGGTTTCCGTAATACTACCTCGTTTTTTTTGAGTATGGTTACTGTTGGCTTTCCATATACCATCACTCTTTTATTTTCTTAGGATTTTTTCATGTAGTTTGCATTGTACTATAGTTTCATGTAGTTGCACCTAGCCTACTATTTTGTAATGTTTCATGTATATTTTCCATTTTTATTTGAGCTTAATCTGAAAATTCTCTAGACTTCCTTTCCTGTGCTTTATATGTTATCTTCCCCCTTGTCCCCGAGATACTTCCGTGTTTTTCAAGTGTGCGGGATATTAGCGTTTGTGAGCTATAGATGAATTCGCTTTTCCGGTGGATGGTCCACAATCTCATCGGATTCGTTGAGCATTTCTGGGTGAGGTCGACCCACTTCCAGAATAGCTCCCTTTCGAACAACGAATCAGCTAAGTTTTCTGTTTCTTTTTATTTTTGCACACCATGAGGACATGCTGTAATTTAAGTGTGGGGGAGGGGATGGTTTATGTGTATCTACATTCATTTGCTCTAAGTAGTTATATTTCTATGAAAAGTGCTAAATTTTTCAAAATTTTTGTTTCGTCCCGAGTAACATTTCAATTGCATACTAGTTTTATAATTTGGCACCCTTTAGTTGTTATCAGTAGTCATATCATGTTTAAGAATAGGTTTGGTTGATTCGATACTCACTTGAACTTCATTTCACGAACCTATTAGATGAAGAGCCAAATATAGAATAGTTTCCGGTTAGTTAAAGGAAAGTTAATTCTTGATACGATAACACTTATTTAGCATTAATGAAAGTTAAGAACTTGTGCTATACTCACGCTAGAATCTCGGTACCTTAGTGTTCTTGAGAACTTTGAGAGTCTTGAATGTGTTAGAAATATATTTGACCGAGAGTTTCCAAAGAGTTTGAAAAATATAAAAATATATATATCTATAAATAATAAATGAATAGAATTTCTTTGCGGGAATTTTGTTTGTAACTATCACCTCGAGTCCATTTGGATACCGCCCCAATTGGGGAGTGTGGTTTACCTTGGACGAAGGGGATTGAGTGATCTCGGGGTGACTGCCTCTAATGTAGGGGAGTGTGTTATACTTTTGAGACGCGACGATAGGAAATATAAAATATACGTTTTTTGTGGAATTCTAAGTCAAGTTGATCTAAACCCAGTAGAGACCCGAAAGGTATTTTCTTGGTACTAAGTAAAGGAATTTAGTTGTGAGTTAGTTACTATGTTCTTGGTAATTAGTTTTTGTTAGGTAAGTGCTGTAGATAGAATGAAGTTTTCGTTTAGTTGACCGGATAACTGTTAGTGCTTGATGTATTATATCAAGAGAGGATCGGTGGAAGTTTAGGAGGTTCGCACACACATCACCGAGTGAGGTCGATTTGCTTGAATACTAGCTTGTCATGATTTTGACTATATCTCGTGTCGGGTTATGTGGATTCTTGATGGTTTGTTGTTGTTTTGTTTTGCTCGGGACGAGCAAAAGTTGAAGTGTGGGGGTGTTGTTCAGGGTCAAATTGTATGATTTTTATAGATATATTTTATATCAATTTCCCCCGTATATGTATTATTTTCATGGAAGTAGGGCTTTATATCGAAATATTTAGTAAATGATGTTTTTAAGAGGTTAATTGCAAAACGTAACGAATTATGTGCTTAAATGATGATTTTATGTTATTTTGGAAATACGTTACGCTTTGGTATGTTTTCCTATTGTTGTAGATACTCATTGATGATGGAAGAGAGGATTTTAGAGAGCCAAATTCGTGCTTGGAAAGGATCAATCAAAGTTATGGAAGATTGAAAGATATAAGGAAAGAAATCAATCAAGATAAATGTCGGAAAATCAGGATTCCGGATAGTGACGACCTTCCGACGCAGTTCTTGATATGATATAAACTGATTTGACTCTCGACCTCAAGATAAGAGTTGTAGGTCTTGAAGAGAGGATTCTAAAGGATTTTGAATCACTCCATTCCGACTTACGAGGCCCGAGATATGAGCGTTACAAGTTTAGATGTTGTTGCTGAAAATACAGGACGAGCGTCCGGAATCTTCAAACGGGCGTCCGGCCACGGTTACTGTAGCAGCCGACTTAAAAGTCTATAAAAGCAGCTGCGATTCCAACCCTAATTACATCAGATTTTTCATACGAAAATTACACGGACGCAGCCGCTTTCGGGAGCTTTCAAGGCCGATCACCCGAGCCTTGTGCTCGGGTGATCGGGGTTAGATTAGGTCTTTTATTTTGTTTGTTTTTCCTTCGTTTCTTGAACCATGATGATGTTTTGAGGTTGAATAAACATGGAGCAGCCATGGATATCTTTCTTCGAGCGTTTTTACTTTCTTTCTCTGGATATCTTGTAAGTTTAAATTCCAAGTTCGTATCTTTTCTATGATTATTTGTTATTGCAAATTTATATCGAAAGATGTTTGCGATTGATGTTTACCGTAGGACGAAAGTCGGTGTAAACGCGAGATCACCATAGGAAAGAATAGACGTTTTGATCTATGTCAAACGAAAGTTGATAGGTTGAATGTCTAGGTTGTTAGATCTAGAAAATCTTGCACCTTGGTTTATTTTATGATGCGTTAATCTCCGTTAATCGAAAGATAGAGATTGATAGGCGAATTCATCTACGAAAGTAGGAATTCATACGTTTGATAGGTGAAACCACAACTTGAATTAAATCACTATAAGATAATCTAGGGAAGAAATTAAGGGTTGCGGGATGGTGGATTATGATTTGTTCCATGTTTAATCGCTTCCATTATCATGTTCGTTAGATAGATTTATTGTTGTAGTTTAGATTTATTTTATGTTGATCGCAATTATCCTTCCCGGCTTTGGATTAACAATCCTCTCCGTCCAAGCTACCTTTTCGTTTTTATTTCATTCTTAGTAGTAACAATTAGAAGAGTTAATGAAGCTAGATTCGACAGCCCAATTCCCTGAGGATCGATACCCGTACTTATCCAACTTTACTAGCAACTACCCGGTATTCGGCCGGTTAGGAGGTAGTTTTGCATGGTAGTATAGGTTTTATAAATTTTCTTTTGTTTAATGATGTAAAATCTCCCCAACACAATCTCTTCCAGAAATTCGACGAACTGACAGATGGGGCTGCATTGCTTGTTCGACACAGCAGCAACTTTATTGTAATGATTGGACATCGAGATAGACTCCGATCGTCATGAAATTTTGAGGACCTGTTCTACAAATTTTAGTCTTCATTCTGAGCGGAGGGATTGTCGTTTCAACAGCTCAATCTCCGGGAATAAATAAAAAACCGAACAGAAACAAACAGATCTACTTCTAGGAAACTAAAATTACAAAATTTCCTATACTCATATAAACGAATTTATATGAGTTTACAATAGATCTAACGAGTAAACAATACCAACCCCAATCGATCTCTTCAACAACGACAATCACAAGGCAACATACATGAATAAATTTCGATGCATATAGAAAAGCAAACGAAAAACAAAAAACAATCAAAACATGCTTTTTACACTCCTAGATCTAAAATTCACATACTTTGATTGATAGATCAAAGGCTCTAATACCACTTGTAGGATGTAATATCGCCGGATGGATCTAAGATCCACCCGATTATGCAGCGGAAAGTATAAGATCTAGATCTTGTCAACCAAAATACATAAAATAATAGATCTAAACCTACGAGGGGTTTAGATTACCAACCATTTTATGGTGCAATTACTCCAAAAACAAAGGTCAATCCAAGATCCAAACTAGATGAGAAGCCACGGTCTTCCAACGTGTGTCTCCAAGCAACACCAGGTGGATGGTGTTTCAAGCCACCTCCTCGATATGCTACCTTAGAAAACCCGAAGTTTTCTAAAACTCAAACCCAAGGAAAAATATCCGAAATTTCTAAGCTATTTTCCTCCCAATATGTCGTGTATTATATGTGATATGAGGCTTGGGAGTACTCTCTTTATATAGGAGAGAAATCCTTGTCCTCCAATGATTTAATTAATTAATACAAAATCAATTAAATTAATCATTTTCCTTAAAAAGATAAATCCAGAATATTCCTAAATTAATTAGGATATACAAAAGATTTTATTTTCCTTAAATTATTTAACAAATAAATTATTTAATCACATGTATTATAATTATAAATAAAAAACAAATTTCCTAATAATAATAATAAGGAAAATGCGGCCAAACCAATTAGAAAATAGGTCACACGCATTCTTCCATTAAATTGGGCCGAGTCCACGAAAAAAATCTTTTCATTTATTTAATTATCTAGTCCAACTAAACAATTAATCCACATATCAATTAAATAGTCCAATCCAACTATTTAATTATAATTGAGGTGAAATGACAAGAAAACGTATATGCTATATTAGGAGCCACGTCGGGGACCATGGACCCATATTCAGTAGCTACAATAAATTAGATAAAATTATTCGTCAGACCGAACAATTATATTCAATCTATTAATTCCGGGATTACACCACCATAAACCCGAAAATGAACTCTGCCGAATATAGATAACTTATACTCAACTATGAGTTGATAAGCGTCCACTAATATAATCATTACATACGGATAAATCCTCCATAGACTGTTCGTTTCGATTCGGGATATCTCCGTAAACCCTTCTCGAAACCTCTTATCCTTATTTACCATTAATCCCCTAGTGATCAATTAATTCATAACTAATATAACATGAACTCCGCGGATCGATCAGTTTCTAGGATTAACAAATAAGGGAACTGTTTGTCTACTTCCCGAGGGAAGGAATGGATTCCATATATGTGATAGCACAGACTACTCACTCATTCCAGAATAGAGCCAACGAGTAGTGTCGGACCACATACTACGAAGTGATCCTTACTAACACATCAAACTCTACCCTAGTCTAAGCAGTTGTCTGTGATCACGTCAGGATTGAGATTAATCCATATATGATCATCTTGTGATTTGATAAGACTTCTCGATCACGGAATTATATCGAGAACTCAAATCAAATCGGTCCAGCCCTATATGATTATCATCATATATAAATGCCCCACTAGGTAACCTATTACCGACGGTCAGGATAAGACTGTCACACGTAAAGTGTTCTGGGCGCATTATTAGCAAATTAATCATGAGACCCGTACTCAGATTAATAAACGCTACGGACTAAATTAATTTTAAGTACATCTCACTAACTCAATCCTCTTGTGTATAGCCATACACTGAGTTATGTGATTACATGAACGAGGTACTTAGGGTTTTCAGTAGTGTCTTAATAATAAGCATACATGCATATAATAAGATGAATTATTAATTTTCTCATAAAACCAATTAGATAATTGTCTTTCGGGCACTACACCTAACACACAGTACGTGGTACCTTCCCCAGGACCTGTTTTAGGGTCGCCTGTCGAGTTTTGGCATGCTCATCAGCGAGCCTCTGTCTTTGAGCCCTGCGTTCGTTAGCATCCATACCTGTGAAAGAGTTCGTTAGAAACGGGTCCAAAGAAAAACAAAACCATACAGCTTACAAAGTGATGAAAATAAAAACAGGGAAGATTACAAGGCGGTCTTCTATTTGGGTCGCTTCCACATATAGGACACTCAGAAGGAAAACACTTGCCCAAGTGGAAATCTCCTATCCAGTCAGGGTCGCATTCTTCCGGGGCCATGGCAACTAATGGTTCCGCTCCACCCGGACCCGCGATACCAGCCTTGCGCGCCAGGGGAAGAGCCACATCAAGAAGATCGACCCAAGCCATGTTTCTCAGAGAGGGCTCAACCCCGTCAGACTGTATCAGCGTCATGAGCCCTTTAACAAGGCGATGCTCAGTAACTAGGGGCTCGCCAATAGAAAGGGTGGACTTTCCTTTGCGTTGTGCTGCCTTGGGGAATGCCCAACCAACTTTGGACTCCACTTAAAGCACTCATTCTTGCCATCTATGAATCTTATTTGGTAGCAAGAACAGCAAGCGAGGCGTCTTGGTCCTCAAAGATATCTGTCCCGGAAGGCCCATCGTGCAAAATAAGTGGAATTGACCCAACAGAGTGAGGGTGGGCTCTATCTTCGTCGTCCGACATATAACAATGAAGGCCATAATCTGAATAACAGCTCCAATAGCAAAATCAGTGGGTAGAGCTCCCATCAGCTCGCAAATCTTGACAAAAAACGGATCGAAAGGGGGTCTGAGCCCCGCGTAGAAATGATCGAAGTGGAGGATCAGGGTATCGTCCGGACGATGGGCACAAACATAATCCTTGCGGTCTCCGGGTTTAAACTTGTCCTCCTCCTTCGAATAATCAAATAGAGAAAACCTGTAGACTTTTGTATCAATCTTGTATCGACGCCGGAGAATTTTGTTAAGGTCATCATTGTCGCGGAGCATCACCCACTCCTCCTCCAGAGCCTTCTCATACGCAGCCAGAAGAGTAAACTCCCTTAATGCTTCAGGATTATTGGGTTTCGGGTTTTTTGCCTTCGCCGCCGCTTCACCAACAGTCATTGTTTTGAGGTCCCTTTTCTTTTTTGGTTTCTTTTGGAGCTCCCAGATAACCTTACGGGGTAAGGGCGCATTCTTGTCCTCGCTTGATCCCATGAGCTCGTGAAGAGTGGCGTCCTCAATATATGCCTAATCATGCTCAGCGGCGCCAGTAGAGCTGGGTCCGGTGGCCTGATCTTCAACATCAGATGTCTCCCTTCCTCCAGCCTTACTAATACTGGTCCCTTGAGTGCGGGCCATCTCTTTACGACTCTTTTTACGTCGCGGCTCTGGATCGGGGAACATAACATCTAAACCAAAAGGATGTCCGCCTACTTGAACAGCGGCCTCTCCCCCTGTTATCTCATCAAGCAGATCGTCCCCGGTAGACACATCGGGGTTAGAAGGGTCATCATCCCCTACATCCAGTGCATAGTCATAGGCCTCCTGATCCCCTTCAGAGTCGCCCCCTAAAGAATACTCTCCGTCGGACATCCTGCAAAAACAAAAGGAAAAGGTGGAGCTTTCAGACCTAGTATAATGGGGATTAAGCCAGGAAGGTGATCGCACCCATCTCGATGCCTTCCCCTCCGTTTTTATAGGAGAAATGGAAAGCAATTGTAAATAAAGGGAAAATACAGATACAAATGAGTGAAGCAAGAGAGAGACAAGGTTTCAAGGCATGCCTCACCCCTTCTCTTTTCAGAAAAAACTTGCCCAAAACGAAAGCGTTAACTCAAAAAACCCAAACTTTTGACTCAAAAACGTCTTAAAGTTGAACGCATTGCCTCACAGCGGATCAAACTTGCTAAAAAGGATCGAAATACGGAAAGAAAAACAGAGAAAGAGGTTAAGGGAAGAAGGATTTACCTGTTTCTAAGAAGAAGCTAAAACCGGCGGCAGGAAGAACACGTCGGAATCCTCAAACTCATGGACCGGAACCTTCAAATCCTAGCCTGAAACCGCAAACTTGCTTCAACCACCACCAAATCCTCACAAAAACCCTCACCGGAAAACCTTTGCACACTCGGTAACAAGCAAAGTTACGAGAGGAACAACTGAAGGGGAAAGAAAGAACGAAAAGTGTGAAGATTGGAATGATGAGAGCCTTATATAGGCAAAGGGAATTTGATCGTACGGCCAGGGGGGCCAGCCATCTCACAATCCAGGTTTGTGCGGCCTTTTCAGTTTTCAAAATTCAAAAACCATCATCATTAAAGCGCGATCATCAATGCCCATGTAATCAATTACTCAGCCGTTAACCGCCCACGTATTTGGGCAGTTACCTAGACAGCCTCAATACCCACGCTCTTACGGTTACCAAGAAAGTTGACGCCAGCCAAGATCGACGATTGAACCGCACCACTAGCCCATGGACGGATAGATCGTTTCGCCAAAGACGAGGTCGCAAAGAGACCCAAAGTTTCTTCGAGGCCGCTCGCTTTAAAAACACGGTCCTAAGTGAACAAGTCGCATCAGACAACGAGGTCGCAAATAGATCCAAAGTTGCTTCGAGGCCGCTCGCTTCAAAAGTACGGTCCTAAGTGAACAAGTCGCATCAAACGACGAGGTCGCAAATAGACCCAAAGTTTCTTCAAGGCCGCTCGCATTAAAAGCACGGTCCTAAGTGAACAAGTCGCATCAGACGTCGAGGTCGCAAATAGACCCAAAGTTGCTTTGAGGCCGCTCGCTTCAAAAGCACGGTCCTAAGTGAACAAGTCGCATCAGACGACGAGGTCGCAAATAGACCCAAAGTTGCTTCGAGGCCGCTCATTTCAAAAGCACGGTCCAAAGTGAACAAGTCGCATCAAACGACGAGGTTGCAAATAGACCCAAAGTTGCTTCGAGGCCGTTCGCTTTAAAAGAACGGTCCTAAGTGAACAAGTCGCATCAGACGACGAGGTCACAAATAGACCCAAAGTTGCTTCGAGGCTGCTCGCTTTAAAAGCATGGTCCTAAGTGAACAAGTCGCATCAGACGACGAGGTCGCAAATAGACCCAAAGTTGCTTCGAGGCCGCTCGCTTCAAAAGCACGGTCCTAAGTGAACAAGTCGCATCAAACGACGAAGTCACAAATAGACTGTATAATCCTTGAGCTCACTTTATTCCATACTTAAACATTTCCACTAAAAAATGCTCAAGGCACGGAGTAGGGGGCCACTGATACGTACAAATGATATCGCAACCTGTGGATCCCGGAAATAGCCTATGACCCACCGGACCAGATAAAGGCCCATGAACCCGGTGTTGCGATCTTTACCGACCATGTCGAGGTCGCTGATTGTCAAACCCTGCCCGGAATACTACTGGATCAGGGGGCCGACCCGCGACCTCGGACAAAGGTCCTTGAAAAGCAGCAAGGAGCAAGAGCAAGGTAGGACAACAACGCCGGTGACCTATGCGATCCTAAGAGGTCGCCCCCAAGATACTCTATCCACTTGCAGTCTAGATATTTAAAGTTTACTTAGCTGCTAAGTAAACTTAGTGACTAAGCTGTCATATAACACCTGTCCTTACTTAGCTCATAAGCTTCCTCCTCCTATAAAAGGAAGGCTTGTGTAACCTGAGAAAGGGAGATACATTCTAATAGAAAGCAGGCCAAAGCTCTGCGAAAACACCCTCTCATATTCCTCCCAACGCCGTCATGCCTCACCGGCTACCATCCATATAACAACCTACATAAAAGTCAGATATCCATCAATCGTACACCGCTGAACCTCTGATGATGATTTCAACCTCATCAGGTGCATACCACGGGTTCCCTTTCTTACCTCTCAGCATAAAATTTCCTCACTTAACCGGGAGCATCGTATCCACTGCGAACAACTGCTCATCCTGAAATCGGACATCTATCTCAACCTTAGTAAAGCATCTCTCCTCACCCGGTTCCATCCTACTCAGGTGGTCAGCTACCACATTCTCACACCCCTTTCTATTCTTAATCTCTACGTCGAATTCTTGAAGGAGCAAGATCCACCTCAACAAGCGTGGTTTTGCGTCCTTCTTAGCAAACAGATATTGCAACGCAACATGGTCTGTATGAACTATAACTTTCGACCCAACTAAGTACGACCGGAACTTATCGAAAGCAAAGACAACGGCTAGAAGTTCCTTCTCAGTGGTAGCGTACTTTTGTTGAGCCGGATTCAGGGTATGACTCGCATAGTAGATAGGCCGAAACAGCTTATCGACCTTCTGACCTAGGACAGCTCCTACAGCATAGTCACACGCATCGCACATGACTTCAAACTCCTTGGACCAATCAGGTGCCACTAAGATCGGAGCTGAAGTAAGAAGTTTCTTGAGTGTTCTAAAGTCATCTAAACATGTCGTATCAAAAACACCGGGGGCTCCCTTCATCAACTGAAGGGTAAGAAGCGTAGCAATTGGGAAAACCCCGGGATGAACCTACGATAAAAACCTGCCTGACCTAAGAATGATCTTAGGGTCTTCAAATTTATGGGCATAGGAAGCTTATCTATCGCCTCTATCTTAGCTCTATCGACCTCTATTCCTTTCCCCGACACTTTATGGCCAAACACAATTCCCTCAGTGACCATGAAATGACACTTCTCCCAATTTAGAACTAGGTTTGTCTCTTCACAACGCTCAAGCACCTTATCAATGTTAGACAAACACTCATCAAAAGTGTCACCAAAAACACAAAAGTCATCCATAAAAACTTCCATAAACCGTTCTATCATATCAGCAAAAATGGCGACCAAGCATCGCTGGAATGTCGCGGGTGCATTACACAACCTGAACGGCATTCTTTTGAATGCGAAGGTGCCATAAGGACAAGTGAAGGTAGTCTTATCCTGGTCATGTATATCAATGTGGATCTGATAGTACCCACTAAAACCATCTAAAAAGCAATAAAATGCATGACCACTTAGACGCTCTAGCATTTGATCAATAAAAGGGAGGGGAAATGGTCTTTCCTAGTTTTATCATTAAGCATGCAAAAGTCAACACACACCCTATGCCCAGTAACTAAGCGGGTAGGAATGGGCTCACCTTTATCATTCAGCTCAATAGTGATGCCTCCTTTCTTGGGCACAACTTGTGTGGTGCTCACCCACTCACTATCGGATATCACGTAGATTATCCCTAGTTCCAGCATCTTCACCACGTCTTTTCTCACCACTTCTTGCAAATATGGGTTTAGCCGTCTCTGAAACTGCCGGACCGGCTTGGCACCCTCTTCAAGGATTATTTTATTCATGCATATATCAGCACTAATCCCCTTGATATCAACCATCTTCCATCCGAAGGCCTTTTTGTGTTTCTTTAGAACGTGAATCAACTTAGCTTCCTGCAAAACGGTTAGTGCAGACGAAATAATAAGAGGAAGTAATTTATCAGGTTCTAAAAATACATACTTTAAATGCTCAGGAAAGGGCTTCAACTCAAGATCAGTTGGTGGTTCCTCGATTGAAGGCTTTGGTAACTTGCCAGTCAAACCGAGCTCTAACTTCTTGTTCCATCCCGCGTCGACATAAGGAGTCGACTCCAAATGATATACCAGAATTCTCATTCTCAGATCATCATCTTCCGCGGTGCTTGACTTCATAAAGCACTCCTCCATCGGCTCTTGGTATCCCTGCAGGTTAGTGTGCTCTAAAATACAAGGATATATAGCATCAACAGAAAAACAGTCGCTCTTTTCATCCTCGGGATGTTTCATTGTTTTATACACATTAATGGACACACTCTCTTTCCCGACTCGTAATATGATTTCCCCCCTCTTAACGTCTATCAAGGTCTCTCCTGTGTTCAAGAAAGGCTGACCTAACAAAAGAGGAGTTTTTGCATCCATATATATATATATCTAAAACTACGAAATCAACAGGAAACACAAACTTGTCAACCTGTACTAATACATCTTCAGCTACCCCCATAGGTGTCCTAACAGACCTATCTGCCATTTGTAGGGTCATTCCTATTGGTTCAAACTTGGCCAATCCCAACTTCTCATAAATTCCTCTAGGCATTAGGCTCACAGAAGCCCCTAGATCACACAGCACATTCTTAAACACTGTCTCTCCAATGGTAATTGGGATGGTAAAGCTACATCTATCCTGCATCTTAGGGGGTATCCTATTCTCAAAAATCGCAGAACACTCCTCACTCAAATGCACCATCTGTTGCATATTCGACAACATTCCTTTCAAAAATTTAAAATATGGGGGAATACTCGAAATAGCCTCTAATAGGGGTATGTTTACCTCTACCTTCCTTAGGAGATTCAGAAATTTCGCCTGACCTTGGGTCAGTATGTCCTTTCTGGGTCCCTTAGGAAGGTAGGGTAAGGTATTAACATCAAAATCAGGGGGAGGAGGAGGAATTCTGTTTTGTTTACCTTTTGCTTTAGGCGGCAAGGGCTCTTCTTCTTTGATATCCAAGACCACATAGCCTTTCTTCAGTTTTGCCTCTTCTGACGCCTTCTTCTTTGCCTCCGACAATGCTTTCTTTGTGGCTTCCAACTCTTTCCTCATTGCAACCATTTCCTTCTCAACATTGCCAATTTCCAAATCTTCAATCTCGACTTCACCATACATGGCCCTTTCACGGTCAACTATCCTCTCTTTCTCGGCTTTCTCAGTTTCTGCTTTCTCTGCCCACAGTCTTTCTTCTTATCACTTGGCCCAACCACTTTACCACTTCGTGTGAACACAGCATTCACACCCTTCGAGTTTCTCTCGGTATTGCTCGGGAGCCCACCACTCAGATTTGTCTTTAAAGTGTCAGTTATTTGCCCTACTTGGGTCTCCAAGTTCTGAATAGCATAATAGGTTGCTACTTTCTGTTCCACAACATTCTTGTTCAACTCAGAAACACTCCTATCCAATATTTCCAAGAGCATCTCAGTGGGCGTCTTCTGAGCACTAGAATTATTCGATTGCTGATTGTTCTGGTGGAGATGAGCATTCGGGTGTTGATAGGTGCCAGAATTGTTATTCCTAGGCGGCTGGCTTGCTTGCTGATTATTATTCTTCAGATGGCCCTGAATTTGACTTCATCCTTGATTTTGGCCCCAATTCTGTCCTTGCAGTTGCTGTTGGCCTTGTGATTGAGATTACTGATTCTGGTTATTTGGATAGTTGCCCTGGTTCTGATTTTGGTAAGAATTCTGACTCTGGGGGTTTTGGTTCCAAGGTCGGTTGTATGAGCTTTGGTTTTGTCTAAAACCTTGTCTTTGATTATTATTACGATTCGAGTTTTGATTGTGCCCCTTATTCCAACCTTGACCTTGTTGTTTCTGATTCCACTGGCCCCCGCTACCTTGTCCAACATAACTCACATCATATTGCTGTGAATCATCACCCATACCATACCCCATTGGCGGCCCTTGCTGATTGTCGAAATTCTGATTTCACTGGTGTTGCTGACCAAACTCTTGTTGATTTGTATTCATCTGCCCCATTGCATACACATTCATCTTCTGCTGATCATTCTGGTTTCCCAACTATTGTTGTGCTGAGGTAGATGTAAACTGTTGTGGGTAGGTGAACTTTTTCGATGATGTACACTCCATTGCTGAGTGTCCACCCCCACAGAGTTGGCATTGCTGTGCCTTCTTTCTATCCAGCTCCATTGGGTCCATCTTCAGTACCATTTCTTGCATCTTATCATGCATGACTGTCTCTCTATCCAACTCTTCTTTCAAAGACTTTACACTTTCCATTGGAGCCTTCTTCTTTTTCCTAGATGACCCTCATTTCCCTTCTCCATCGGCCATATTCTCAATCTGTCTCATAGCTTGATCCGGTGGAAGATTCATAATATCTCCGCCACTTGCGGCGTTCAGCTTGTTCTGGTCCACTGGCTCTAAGGCTCTAAACAATATGATTACCTGCTCAACCGTGGAAAAACCGTGTGGAGGGCATCTTTTAAGCAGACCCCTGAATCTCTCATATTTCTCCTTCAGTGTCTCTCTCTCGAGACCGTCAAACGAAGAGATTTCTTCTTTCAAATCCAAAATCTTAGCCGGAGGAAAGTACTTCCGCAGAAACACGCTAACCAACTCCGCTCACGTATGTAACGAATCATTAGGCAATGAATCTTACCAATCCTTAGCAGCTCCTCTAAGTTCAAACGCAAAAACTATCAGCTTTAACGCCTCGTCGCTAACCCCATTATACTTCATCGTCCCACAAATTTGGAGAAAATGATCCAGAAAGCTGTTCGGGTTTTTAGTTGACTTCCCGTGGAACAAAGCATGTTCCCCCAACATATTCAAGATATTCTGCTTTATGTCCATGTTGTTGGCATTGATAGGAGGCACTCTAATTGGATTGTGCCCTGTAACTTCCTGTGCGTGGTCATGTAATCTCGGCAGACTCTCGGTCCTTGTACCTGCTGAGCCCTCTGTGGCTGATAATTCTGCTGTGGTTGCTGTTGATTAAACTGCTGCATAGGTGGTTGCTGAATATTTTGGTTCTGGAACACCTGTTGGTTCCCCTGATTCCTAAGCATTTGTAGTACTTGGTTTAAAGTAGCTTGGTCGAGTTCTGGTTCTAAATTCTAGGCATTCTGTCTTCCTCTATTCTGTCCAATCCCTGTTCTCTGATTAAATTGCGGGGTGATTAACTGATGTAACACAGTATCGTCTCCCCCTAACTGTTCTACATGAGGGTCTCTCAGTGGAGTTTGCAACGGCAGTGTTGCATTACCACCAGTAGTGTTTGAGGTTTGCCCTTATGCATCATGCTCAATGAAGGGATCAATGGTATCTCTAACATTCAGTATATCCTCCATTTCTTCAGAGGAGTCTGAGATAGAGCTTTCTACTACCCCTTCTTCTTCAAACAGAGGGTTCGGACTAGCAATCAGAATTTCTTGTCGGCGTTGACTGTTTCTGTGGCGTGCAAAAGCTTCAATCTCTTCAATCGGCTCGATAAGAGGTTGTTTTGAAGATCGGGTCATGCACTGTAAAATAGGAAACAACAAGAAAACAAAATAAAAACGACCTAAGCCCAAGCTTTTGGTCAACTTAAAAGATATCAGACGTTAGTCCCCGGCAACGGCGCCAAAATTCTTGATAGCAAAATACTTAACCGCTAACTTTCACCGACAGAGTATCGGGTCAACGGGAGTATAGTGGTCACAAGGTCGAATCCACAGGGATTAATGTCTAAGTACCAAAGTTGACGTAGAACTTAGTTCAAGCCAAAATAACGGTGGGAGATATTATACTAATGCAGAAATAAAGTTTATATTGCCGGTTTTACTTCTAAATATTAAAGGGCATAGCCGAACTATGATCCCACGAGCTACTTCTACCCCTAAGGAAAGACTTGACAGGGAGCGTGTCTTAACCGACCTACCAATCCTATGTAGTTTAACGACATCCACGTGTGCCAACTCCTAATTTTAGTGATTAGACTGAACAACTCGATCTAACCACCCTATATGAAGCTAACCGACTCTCCCTTTTGAAAACCGATTATCCTAACATGATTAAGGTCTAGAGTTGCTCGAACAACGATGACAAACCTCTGTATTGGAAATGGTCCTAACAACTAGACCGAATCTACGCAACGATCCAAAACCCCTTTTCCCACATCTCACCGCAAAATACATCTATAAGTTCGATGTGTGTGATAGTGAACTAGGTGATCAATCTAATTCAATGACGTTATAATAAGTTTTAGAATGTGGATTAATCATAAAAATATTCAATTACGCACTACACAACTCCCAATCTCGTCCCCATTAGGGTTTTCACTTGCTTTCACATAATTCGGCTACATAATGGATTAGCTACTCATGATTATGCTAGAAACGGAATTAAAAGCAGAAATTAAACTAAAGACAATAAATAGAAGAGAAAACATTACCATCAAAATTGCCAAAAATCTGATCCAGAAAATATCCAAGTAGAAAGTAACCTAAAAGTCGAATTTTTGGAAATGTAATGGAAAACTAATCTATAAAAGTGTTTAGAATCAACGGAATTAATCTATGGAATAAGTGGGTCAAATTATGATCAACCTACACTAAAACCGCACCAAAATCGCCCACAAAGTGTCTAAAGTCGGCCAGATATCTCAAAGTGTTGAATGAGCTGCGTATTTATAGTGTTACAACCTGCTGCTGTCGGGACCGAACGAGTGTTTGCCTCATGATGAATGCTCGTCTTCCTGGTGATTATGATGATTATTAGGGCTTATTCTTCAATGAACGAGCATCTGGTATTCCTTGGACGCTCGTTCGGCTTATCTGAGCTTTCTTGACTTCGGGCTGAACCCAACCAAACGCCTATTTGAGGGTCATTTGGATGCTCGTCCGTCATCTGAGCCAACTTTCAGTATCAAATGCCAAATTTCCAAATGCCCGTCTGGACTGGCCAAACGCCAGTTTACCTGAGCTTTACCAAAAACGCCAGTTTGTGTAGAGCAAACGCTCGTTTGCCTTGATTTCACTCCAAACTTGATTTTTCTCTACTTTCATGCTACGTCCGTGCCACGACCATGTTCCTCATTCTAAAACATCGTCTTCCGGGTCCTCGAGTCACCTAAGTCCAGCAATATCATATACGAACAAACACCACGCGTAATTCCGCAAAACAAAAGTGCTCAGAAAAGAGATAAATATCGCTAAAAAGGCAGAGTTTACTATCGATGTGACAGTTTAACTCCCCGTGCGTATAACTCTCGATATTACTCTTAAACAGGTCTAGAACTACCCAAAACATGTCAATAAATTGATAAACGGGGGTTAAACTGTACACCAAATTACAATAAAGTTGACTCCCATCAGGGTTAGGCTTACAAGGCTATAAAGACCAGCATTTATGGTAACCTAAGTGTGAATCTTATTGTAATTTTGTGCGTAATAAAATTTCTTCTTTCAGTCCGTGGAGTAGTCGGCACAACGCTGAAAACTGTTAGGAAATCTACGCGGGAACGCAGTGGAATTTAAAAATTTATTTCCTTTTTACCAGGATCGACTTCGTTTAAGCAACAAGAATAAAAAAAGTAGACATAGAATATACCTTGGATGATCTGATCGTCGCTTTATCTACGGTTGTATTTTCTGCACGAAGCCGCCCAAGTGTTCGGCCTCTACCGTTGATCCACACGAACAACCCACCGGAATCCGCCATTGGATTGCTTCTAGAAACACTCGGTTGCTAGACCGACCTTTTCTCTCTCTCAAAACTCTCTCTAAGAAGATCTAATATTTTCTAGTATATTAGAACTCTTCTAATTGTGATGTTGCAAAATAGCTTGACACTCACTACATATATATAGTGAAAGGTGCGCCCCATGTAGTCTCTCAATCTGATTCGGAAAAACTTTTGAGTGGAGTAAGGAGAAAGAAAACATTTTACTAGTAAAATAAATAAAAAATATATTCTAGATTTATCTCATTTAATTTAATATCTCATATTAAATAAATCCAAGATATTGTCAATATATATGACTATCTTTATCATATTACCATAATTCAATTTGCACATTTGTGGATATCTATAATATATGATAATATTATTAATTAATTTGCACAATCCAAATGTATCTTATACACTATTATATGTGCCCCTTATAGCCAAAAATTGGCTTCCGGAATATTCTTAATTAATGTAATACTATGATTAATCAATTCGCAAAATACATGTATATCATATATACATATATGTTTCGTCATATACATCAAATATGTATATTTAATTAATCAACATAATTAATATCTTGTATTTAATTTATTCATAACAAATAAATACCACCATATTAATTTATCACTATAACACTTTATAGTTGAGATAAAACTTTTCTTATTTGGTTATCACTATAATTGCATTTTAATCCGGCTAGATGTTCTTCTGTGTGTGACCCGATAGACTTCTGAATATGTTGACCGTAGGCACATAGTGCATTTACTAAAATACCCTTCATACCTAACGATCACGAAATAGCGTCGAGCAACACATCGTGACTCCCAATCATCGGAAGAGTCAAATGCAATGACTACTACCTTTCATGTGAAACGGTTACCGTGTAAATAGAATCCTCTCGTTGTTACAATATCCATACGGTCGTATCTCGAGTGTCAATACATTAACGACCGTATCTTATAATCAGGATATCATGCTCTCTCGAAGTAACTCATTTACTTCGACTTTGCAAAGATTCATGAGAGTAAGATAATCTTTATAAAAAGGGTATGTCGGATATTTACTCATATTCATAGGATACGCGATTTCCGGACGAGTGACATGAATCTACGCATGCTTCAGTATCACACCCAATCACTACCGCATGATCGTCCAATGTCTAAGGGAAACCTCAATAGTGTCAAAGAATGACATTCCACACCGCAATGTCATGAAGACTTCGGTCTTAGGATCATTACACAACCGCCACATAGTGCGACACTTAATAAAGTAAATGGGTCATTCTAACGTACGCGTTCTCTAATACACGTCCACGTACAGTCCAAGTGTCCCTACACTTTGATAGACGTGAGATCTATCCCCAACTTCAATAAGCTAGAAGACATATAATACGTGCTAGTCCAACCGTGCTATTAGTGTCCCATTTAATAGCACATGCAACTAGAGACATTAAGTATCAAACCTTTTAAAGTGAGTCGAGATCTCATCAACCATAATCACCATTATGATTTCTCTTTCACAGTTTGACACTAAGGACGTTATCATATAGTAATATCGTAATTGGTCCGTTAAACGAATAAATATACATTAACAGAAAGCCATATATTATATGTATAAACATAAAGAAATAGTAGAAATGATCCGACCCGGTCAGATCCGGTCCAACCCGATTGGGTGTAGGACACTAATTCATCAAAAACCATGTTAAATCTCTGCGTTCTTCTTGTTTTTGTTTTTTGTGTGATAGTTATCACGATATTTGGTATGTTATTCTGAGTCTTCGATTGCAATCCGTCACAACAAACTTGTATCAAAGCATAAGTTTTTTGGGAAATCTCCCCAGTTTGAGCAGATTTGATCGTCACACGGGTCTTCATTGATGCTAGGTTCTAGAATCATGGTATGTTCTCCAACAAGAGAAGATGTCTGCTATGAACGTGAAAATCGACAAGTTTACAGGAAGGAACAGTTTTAGTCTATGGAAAATCAAGATGGGGGCCTTGTTAAAGCAACAAGGATTGTGAACTCCTATATCCAATAAAAAAGATGCCAGTTCTGATGAAATGGCTATTTTGGAGGAGAATGCACATTCAACCATCATGTTGTGCCTATCAGATGATGTTATCACAGAAGTTGCAGAGGAAGAAACCACAACTAGGCTTTGGTCGAAGCTTGAGAGCATGTATATGACTAAGTCATTAACCAACAAGTTGCTGAAACAACGTCTATTTAGTTTGAGAGGTCATCTTGATCAGTTGAACACAATATTTATGGACTTGAGGAATATTGATGTTAAGATTAAGGATGAAGATGAAGCTTTAATCATGTTGGTGTCATTACCAGCATCATATGAAAACTTTGTGCATTCTTTTATTGTTGGGAAGGATACAGTGTATTTGGAGGAGGTGAGATCACCTCTCCATGCAAGGGAGCTGAGGCATAAGGCTGTTGCAATCCAAGAAATCTTGGGAAGATGAAATCCAAGAAATCTGGTTCCAAAGGTCCAGAGTCCACAGATATTTGTAATTACTGTAAAAAGAGCGTGCATTGGAAGACCAATTGTCAAAAGAAGAAGAAGCATCATGAGAGCAATTCTGGCACGGCTGTTGTTGCGGCTGAGCAGGACTAAGATGAGGATCTGGTTCTAGTGGTAGGAGAATCAGCGCATCACACTGATGTCTGGATTCTAGACTCTAGATCATTCTGTAATATTTTTCCGCACATAGAGTGGTTCTCAACCTAAGAGCAGATAAATTGTGGGCATATTTTAATGGCCAACAGCAAGGTCTATAACATAGTTGGGTTTGGCTCGGTTCAACTAAGTACATATGATGGTAGATTATGCACACTAAAAGATGTTAAACATGTACCACAGATGACCAAGAATTTAGTATCTCTTAGTCTATTAGACAACAAAGAGTTCAAGTTCAGAGGTGAAGGAGGAGTATTGTGTGTCTAAAAATATTCAGGTGTGGTCCTTAAGGTTGTCAAGAAGGGAACCTTGTATGTGTTACAAAGCTCTACAGTATCTGGTTCTACTGTTGTTCCATCATCAGAAGTTCACCAATCACAACTGACCAAGCTATGGCATATGGGACTTGGTCATATGGGTGAAATAGGGATTCAAATTTTGTCAAAAACTAATATTCTTGGGGGATGTAAGGTCAAGAATCTAGACTTTTGTGAACATTGTGTGTTCAGGAAGCTACACAGGACCAAGTTCTCAAATGGCATACACAACACAAAGGCATCACTTGATCATATTCAGTTTGTTTGTTCGGGGGCCATCAATGGTGGAATCTTTGGGTGGTCACAGGTATTTTGTGTCTTTCATGGATGATATTTCAAGAATGACTTGGGTGGTGATGATGATGCACAAAAATGATGCATTAAATAATTTCAAGCAGTGGAAGGCTCTAATAGATAATTAGATAGGGAAAAAGATCAAAAGGCTTTGTACAGATAATTGTCTGGAATTCTGTTGGTCTATGTTTTATCAGTTCTGCAAGGATGAGGGTATTGCCAGGCACCACACAGTCAGAGATACCCCTCGGCAGAATGGTACAGCAGAAATAATAAATCAAACTTTTTTGAAGAGGGTTAGGTGCATGCTCTTTAATTCTGGTTTGTCAAGAAGATTTTGGGCAGAAGTTGTCAGCGCATCTTGCTACTTAATCAACAGTGAACCTCACATAAGGATCAATCTCAAAACACCAATTAAGATGTGGTCAGGAAAGCCTTCATATTACTCAGGTATAAGGGTTTTTTGGAGCACAATTTATTACATGAGAAAAAGGTAATCTAGAGCCAAGAAAGGAGTTTTGTAGGGTATGAAGATGGATTCAAAGGGTATAGAATTAGTTCATCAGCTGAGAACTGGGTTATACTCAGCAGAAGTGTGATCTTTAATGAAAAGTATAAGCTTAGCTCATCTGTGGGGAGCTCATCTGAATCTGAAACCAAAGCTGAATTTGAATCTACGAGAGTCAACAGACAGCTGAACGTCAACATTCAGCTGAGGCTAGTCAACACTCATTTGATCTGGTAGAACCGCATCAAGATCTAGTCAACTGATACTCAAACAACTGAAGTTATTCAACAGAGTATAGCTCTCAGCAGAGCTAGAAAGACCAATGTTGGACCTCCCAAGAGATACGGGTTTGACGTCATGGTTGGATATGCACTTCAAGTTGCAGATGAGACGGATGGATCTGAGTCATCAACTTACAGGGGAGCAGTGACATGTTCTAAACCATCTCAATGGATTGCTGCCATTAGAGATGAAATGGAGTCATTATTGAAGAATCAAACTTAGGATCTAATCAAAAAGTCACACTAAGGAGGATAATCACTTGCAATTGGGTCTTCAGGAAGAATAAAAGAATGTCTTTAGCTGAGGGAATCAATTATAAAGCATGTTTGGTTGCAAGAGGCTTCAGTCAGAAAGAGGGTGGACTATGATGAGATATTCACACCAATTCAGACACACTTCCATCAAGGTGCTACTTGCCATGGTGGTACATCAGGACTTTCAACTTGAGCGGGTAGATGTGTAGACATCCTTTCTACATGGTGATGTAGATAAGGAGATATACACGACTCCTCTAGAGGGGTTCCACGTTCCTTGCAAAAAATGTCAAGCTGATGAAGTCCACATATGGACTTAAGAAAGCTCCAATGCATTGGTATTAAAGGTCTGGCAGTTACATGATCCAGTTGGGTTATAACAGAAGTTTGTATGATTGTTGTGTGTATCACAACAAGCTGAAAGATGGATCATTCGTCTATCTTGTCATGTATGTTGATGATATGTTAATGGCTGTTGTAAAATGTCTGATGTTCAAAATCTGAAAGACCTTCTCAGTGCTGAGTTTGAGATGAAAGATTTGGGTGCAACAAAGAAAATTCTAGGGATGGATGATGTAGCACATCAAAATAGTAAAGGGTCTTTTTATTATGTTTTGATTAGGTAGCTCATGTTTTGGGCTTTTAAGGGTTTATTATGTTTTAATTAGGTAGCTCATGTTTTGGGCTTTTAAGGGTAGGGTTGAACCTAGTTAGGCTTTTTAATTTATAAATATAGCCTAAGTCCGTAAGTTGAAAGATAGTATGTAACATTGAATATTGAATCATCTTTCTAATTTGAGAATAGTATTATCTTTGAGTTTGGAATAGCTCGTATTTATCCGTTATTGTAGATTTTCTACATCATTTAGTAGCACAGTCAGGGTTTTCCCCTCGCAGTATGATGGCCAAAATGAGTTGGAAAGATAGCCGGATTCGCGGCGGTGTTCGGGATTCGAAGATCCTTCGGGATATTCCATCAAAGCTCGGTTCTTTTACATCTGGATTAAATCAAGCTGCAATCCGGAAAAATTACAATCTGGAGCACGACTGTTTCCGGTCTGGACGAGATGTTCCTCACACACCCATGGGAGAAGTCGATGGCACAGGTTTCAGGCGTACTGGTCATTATCCTTTGACGGCTGGAGAATATCGAAAACGTCCTTTACATGAGGCAAACAAGAAATTTGATTTCAGATAAAAGCAATTCCAAAAGAGATGGATATTTTCTTGAATATCAACGTAAAAGAGAATGCACAATTACTGGGTTGTATTCGTTCAAATTTGTGGATGAATTACCGACTTTTAATGGCTTATATCTTGATCTGTTTGATTGGAGCGATGCAATCGAGGAGTACTTTGAAGAGATGAACCCACCTGAGCTCTTGAAATGCAACATAGCTGCTTCGAGACTACGAGGCATAGCTCGTTTATGGTGGAAGGGTCTCCAAGATGATAGATTTTTGGGTGGTAAAGAGAAAATCACTTTATGGCAGAGGATGAAGAACATGATGCTCAACAGATTTTTGCCTATCAAGTGTTCGACTAAATTCCCCAATCATCTGAACAATCGGGAAGAAGGAGAGGAAGTGGTGGAACACTTAATGGTTGATACATCTACACCTAGCAAGTGTTTGAAGAAAATGAAGAGAACAGTAGCATTGTTGTTCATTTTGATGCTTATAAAAACCCCGAATGCGAAGATTTCCCGCCTACTAATGTTGTACCGATGGAGTTCAAACTTGGAGACTCTACATACGAGCAACGAACACGACAGCAACACTTGAGTACAATTTCTATTTTGAAACTCCTCAGCAGCTGAGAAATTCACTAAGCAACAAGATGTTGAGGACAAAATTGATGCTACTGTTGTTGGAATAACTACTTTAGTTGATGATGATGCGAAAATGTTGCAAGAAATTATGGTTCAGCCAACTGGTTTATTGGTTGCTAGTATGCTAATGAAGACAACTTTCATGCAAGGCCTGGTGAATCAATCAAAATTCTGTCGAATCAACCGGTCCATACATGTCACAACTGACGAAGGGAGCTTACGCGAAACATGTGAGAAAAACCTTAAGACTTTTGAAGGATTATTTCCAAGTTTTGTATCTCAAATATAAATCAATGACCGGTGACACTCTCTATATGAGTTTTGACCCTGGTGGAAGGTGGCAAAACAGAGTTGAACCAAAAGGTGGACATCGAGAGAGTCAAGGAAATGTGTTGATCATATCTCCTTTATACATTTGCAATGTTGCTGCCCACACAGGAAGACTATGCACAAGCTCACATACAAGTACCAGATTTGATAGAGTGTGCAACTTTGAGGTAAAAAGAGATAAGGCTGCCGGAATTATGTTCATCATGTGTCTCTATCTTGGCGACATAGCTGGTAGGTTGAAGGCAAGTGATGAGCATTCATTTCAGACTCATTCACTTTGTGACAAAGATGGGAATGACCTTACCGAACCCGTTGAGTCTGCATCACTCTTGTTCGACCCAGGTGGAAGTGTTAAATCTCATAATTTTTAGGATCATATATATTCCAATTCTGACAAGTTAATTGTGAATGATATAGTGAATGGATTTACATTACTTAAAAATAACCAAGAGAAGAAGTTAGAAGACCTGACTGATTGCGATGTGGCTTCAAAGATCTCATTAATGACTGCTCATGTTCGTTGTGGTTGTTTCAGGGAGTCTTTTTACTCCTACTTTGTTACTTGTGGCATTGAATTGCCTATTGAACTAGGGGCTGCCCTTTTTGAGAAGTATGCACAGTGTGCACATTTGAAGGAAGATTATCCTGTTGTTGGAAGCATACCAATGGAGCCAAACTTTCCCATTTCAAGGAACGTCATCAGTCCATCTGGAGGTATGCAAATAGAATGGAATGGCTCCCACTTCAAAGAAAATAAGTCACATGATGCTGTTGTTCAGTATCTTACATTGATGGAGTCAAAAAGAGTTCATAATTGGAAGCTAATCAATGAGGCTCTTATAGCAGATGAGCTTGAGCATATGTATATGAAGGAAAAGATTCATGATTGCTATATAATTGTGCCATCTTTTATTGAGAAATTGGATAGTTTCATGTCGCATGGTGGAAAGCTCGATTTCTATAATATAGGAAAAGAGTACTTGGAACGTCTCCCGATTGAGGGCTGGGACGAAGCTTTCTGCAAGATAATTATTTCTTCGGTTGGTGGAGTTACTCAGGCAATGCAGATGGCAGACAGTATGGCTGTATTTCAGCATGTTAGTGATTTCTTTTCCTTTCATGTTACTCAAGTCTCAGGAATCCCTTCAAGAATGGCACAAAGAGGGAGGAAACATTTTCCTCTAACAAAAGCTTGTGATGCAGCCAAAGGAGTTCTCTGTGGAATGTTTAAGCAAAAGGTTTGTGGAAATTTCAAATCAACAAATAGTGTGCAGGACATGGAAGTTAATCTTTATTTTTATGATTATGGATTAGCAAGGTCTGATAACAACAGAGAAGAGGGGACTGAGAATTGCCATCCTAACTCTCCTACTATCAAATGGATGCCACAGTTTGATGAGAAGAAATGCCTTGAGGTAAAGGACCTTTTGATTTGCAATGCAACTTTAGTTGAAAAAATAGTTGGACACAGCATAATTGGTCTTTTTCACTCTTTGGGCTGCCTGCTTTACAATCTTCAACCCTTATTGCACAATCTACCTAGAATGCAAGTTCCGACCGCAAAGTTTCCATTTGATCCTGGTAAGACGATTTATTATAGGGATGTGATGGATTATGCAATGAACTGCTATGAAAAGGCAACTAAGGGCCATTCAACATTCAAGTTATGGGCGCACTTTTGGGCCGTTGCAATTTCTTCACTTTTGGGTGCTGCGTACAAGAATTGACAGTATAAAGGAGTGCCAAGATTGTATTGTTCCATAAGGTGGTGAATGGCCTTATCCACCAATGGATGTTGATGATGATGGAAAGCTTATGAGGTCTCAATTATGTTTACGAGTTCGCTTGGGACGAGCTTTTTTTGTGTAGGGGATGTACCTAGTTGGGCTTTTTAACTTATAAGTATAGCCCAAGTCCCCAAGTTGAAAGATAGGATGTAACCTTGAATATTGAATCATCTTTCTCATTTGAGAATGGTATTATCTTTGAGCTTGGATTAACTCGTATTTATCCGTTATTGTAGATCTTCTACATCAATGGAGATCTACAGATACATGAGTCGGTAGATGTTTTTATTGTCTAAGCAGGGCTATATTCGGAAGATATTGGCCAGATTTGGCATGTCAATTGCCAAGCCAATAGATACTCCAGTGGCATCAAATGTTCATCTATATGTTTATGCTTCACAATCAACTGAAGAGAATGAGTACATGCCAAAAGTTTCTTATGCAAGCACAGCAGGTAGTCTGATGTTTGTCATGGTCTGCACTAAGACTGATCTGGCTCAGGCATTCAGTGTTGTCAGTATTTTATGGCTCAACATGGAAAAGAACACTGGAAAGCTATTAATGGGATGTTTAGGTGCCTTAGGGGTATGATGAGGGAAAAATTCACTGTTATTATGATAACATTTTACCCCACTTCTGATATCATTTTGAGCATCATTATATCATTTTGAGTCATAAATTCCTTAGATTTATCTAAGTATGTTAGTAGTAACTATTATATGGATATCGTGTTTTTACTAGTTTTTGTACCGGTTTAGTAACCGGAGTGTCGTGTCGGATTTACGTTTGGTATTTTGGTGTTTTATTGCGTAATTATAGGTTGACCAAGATTCCAAGTAACGACATGTTTTGAGCCCTAAAAGAGGTGTTTTGAGGGATAGAAGAAGGTGCGCGAAGCTAACGAGTTCAAACGGATCATTTTTCCTACATGCTTATACCGTAACCTGTTTTCGACGGACATTTGACCCAACTTAGAGGCATTTTATGGGGAAGACTTCTTCATGAACGTTTTAGATCTTCAAATTAGCTTTCCAACGCATTTTGAATCATGTCAATCGGAAGTCTACAACTCAAGTTATGGTCGTTTTACCGAACAGCTGAAATCCCGGTTCGAACCGGTGTCAGAAGAAATCATATTTTTTGCTCAAAATCAGATATTTTGGCCAAAATGGTGCATGTGGCATGTAATAATGATTTCCTAACAAACTCATCATTACACCCACCATCTTCTAACAAACTTCAAGCAAGATATCCATCGCCATATACTCTTTTATATATATATATATATATATATATATATATATATATATATATATATATATATATATATATTATATATCTCTCCCTATATATACCCATCCATATCCATCAAAAACCTTGCCCCTTTCTTCTCCCTTCCCTCTTCATCTTCTCCCTTCTATTTTTCATGTTTTGGGGCCTATATATATCTATATAGATATATATATTTGTAGTTGTAATTCTTCGAATAGTTATCGTTATAATATCGTTTCCGTTCTTCGTTCTTTCTTACGTTTCTTTCGTTATATATATATATATATATATATATATATATATATATATATATATATATATATATATATATATATAGTATATTTACTTTTTTGTTCTTTCTCGTTTTGTTTCTTTCATTCTTGTCATATATATATCTATATCTATATATACATATATCTATATATATATCTATACGTATATCTATATTAGTATCTATATTTATGTATCTATATATATATATATATCTATAGATCTATATACTTATATACTTATATATATATATATATATATATATATATATATATATATATATATATATATGTATTTATATATATATTTATATTTCGTTGTTATCTCCGTTATTATGAGTAGCTAAATCTTTTTATAGCCGAATTATGTGAAAACGGGTGAAACACCCTAAGAAAGATGAGATGGGAGTTGTGTAGTGCTTAATTAAAAGTGCGTATGACAAACTTATGTTCTGATTGGAATCACTAAAACATAGCTCTAATTGTTAGATTGACAACCTAAGTGACACGTTAGAACTATGTTTAAGTGAGGTTTTCATCAGCTATTTATTCTGGTCAACCATGTTAGGCGAGTTAGCTTTCTAAAGGGAGAGTTAATAAACCTAGTATGGGGGTTAAGCGAGAGTTGTTTAGACCTTAACGCAAGAATAAAGAGTTGACACCCATGAATGTCATATAAACTGAATCAGTTAATACACACTCCTTGTCAAGTTTTCCTGTGGGGTGATAACCTGTTGGATCATAGTTTGGCTATGCTTTTTAATCGCCTAGATAAATCCATTAGAATAATCTTTATTTTCTGCATTAGTGTAATATCTCCCTATCATAACTTTGATCGCCTAGACTAAGACACACGTTCGCATTGGTACTCACAACCACATTTCTCTTGGGATCGACCTCGTACTCCTGTAGCTATCCTAACAATCGACCCGGTACTCTGCTGGTTAGAGAGTTAGTTTACCCACGGTTGCGAGTCTTTTATAAATTATATTTTTGTGGGTAGATTTTTAGCTCATCAATAATTGGCGCCGTTGCCGGGGAAATGTGTGCTATGTTGTGATATCTTGTAAGTGAACCGAAGGCTTGGGCCTAGGTTTTATTTTATTGTTTTATTTAGATTTCGATAGGAGTCATGGATGCTGAAGTTATATTTATCCTGAACTCGGTTTGAATACGACTTTGGTACTCAACCCAATCTCTTTACGGGGTTGTTATATTAGGTTGATATCTTGTAAGTCCGGCTAGAACTGGGGCTTAGGGCCTTCGGCTACCCTGATTTTCTTGAGAGGTCTAAAATATCGTGTGTGTGTGTGTGTATAAGGTTTGAAAGAGTTAGAGGAGCATATGGGATCGCCCATTTCTCTATCACTCCCAATTGGTGATTTCCATGAGGAGTGTACAGGGAAACCTGATGAGATTGATCAGCCATCTTTGGTAGAGCCACTGGGAGAGTTGGTAATATTTGATATGAAGGTTCCAGATTACTACATTCGTCCACTCTGTGAGGATAAATTTTCTATGGTCCAGTTTGTGTACTCCCCGATGGATGAACTATATGGAATAGCGAAGAAGATGGCTCGACAGGCTGATAAAAGAAGATTCTCCGGCTGGGAGGAGATGGCATCGAGAACCAAAAGAGGTACGTATCTAGATAATTTAATTTCGATGGTTCTCGCATTGATCACTTTTCTTAAGCTATTGATCTTCTTGAGTTCGGATTTTGGTTGATGACTTGTAAATACTACTTTGGTCGAGCAAACGACGTTAAACAAAAGCGCTATCGGGAGGCAGCCCGTTAAATAATAATTTGGATAAGACTAGTCTTAATGGAATGTAGAATCTGAATACAAAGCATAACCAAGTCCCAGGATAAATGTTTGAATGTCATTAAAAGGGAACGATTAGGTGGTTATCCGAAAATCCCAAGGGAGTACAAAGAAAACATTCAAATACATCATTTCTTGGACTTAGGTTGTTGGACTATTTTGACAGAACCCTTGAGGATCCGGGTATAAAAGACTCACATTCACTACTTTGCACACATTTCATTTTATGATCTAGTCTGTTTCAAATTTCTGGTCGTTGTAGTATAGTGGTGAGTATTCCCGCCTTAATAAAACTGTGTGTAATAAAAATGAATCTAGGAATAGCTGACTTGACTATGATATATGCTCATGTGATACTCTCTATAATACGTATATGCTTAGATGTTCTGTGCTTTACCCGTGTGGGTTATTTTTCCATCTAAAGCTGTTATACGATGTGCTATATATTGCCTATCGAATTTTCTGACGTGACAGGGCTATTTTCTTATTCCCATATCCCTATTGCATACTTTGGCACGAGGACCATGTCCCGTGTTGGCTTTGTTTTGGTTGTTTTGGTACAGGGATTCGGGACGTGCTTTCTCATGGCTGTTACGGGATTCGATAGCACCTTTCTGCTAGGTCTATAAGTTAAGTCTTTCTCTCTATCTCTGGGGATAATGCAAAATCGTAAGTGGGGGGTAGAGACGTGGTTGGTTTAGCAATGGCAGTAAGTGTTTAAACCCTTAATTTTTGATTCCTTTTCGAGCATTATTTAGTTGATTAAAATAACTTGTACGAGATATATATTTCATGGATTTGAAGAAGTAATGATCAATTTGGATGTTTATAACCAATGTGAACGTACCGTAATTACATTTTAACCCCAAGTGTATTTGTATAACATGAATTCCTTATGAACGTATAGTCTCAATCTTTTGTTACCATGCAACTTTTGTATGATATCATGTAAGCATACTTTTATAGCAACTAGAACTTAGGTTTGATATCCTTTCGAGGCGAAATAGAAAGATGTTTGGAATCGAAGTTAGGGATGACGGTCATGGCATTCTCTTTGACCCTACCATAGCCAAATAAGCCTTAACCTAAACATTTGACCTTCGTAGCCCTTACTCAGCCTTGATAGAATGGTCTGACCACCATTCGCTTTAGCCGTTTTGTTACTTAGTCAGAAACCTACCCTTGAGCCTTATTATGGTCACATTCCCTTCATTTTAACCCTACGAGTGGACTTAGTCTTTTGTAGGACCACATTTGCTAAAACAAGTGTAAGGTGGGGGGAAATGATGTTTTTAGTCGGTTGGTTTCTTGGTTTTGAGCTATAAGGAGAGGAGGAGCTCAGTTGGGCCAGATGCTCGGTTTTGGGCCAAAAAAAAAGAAAAAAGAAAACAAAAAGAAAAAAAAACAAAAAGAAAAACAAAAAGAAGAAAAACAAACTTGGATGTATATAGAAATAAAAGGGTTGGAATCAAAAAGATGAGTTCAAAGTTATTCTTATGATGTTAGAGTTGGGATAGTGAGATAAGTGCTAATGTATTCGTTCTCACCTCATGACGCTTGAAACATAGTCGATTTTGGCAATGAGTTCGGGTGCGTTAGTATCCTATGGTTCCCAAAGTGTTGAAAATAATCAAAAAGGAGTTTGGATGGTTTGTATGGTAGCAATGAGGTGGTACATGAGTTGATTAGGTTTACTCGTACTTCTTTTTCTCCGAGTTTCCAAAATATCCTTTTCGATTAACCGAAATTACCCTGGCCTAACGTTATAACCCTTCAAGTCCTACCTGATCTAACTTCTTGAATCCGAACGTCTCGATTAGTGGAGATTGGTATCATTCTTAAGCCTATGGTTTGCAACTACAGGTCTTGCATGCATGATTTCATTATTAATTGCATGATAATAATTTTGAGAGGTTATTCACAAACTCACTCTGTTATACATTTATATTGCGGTTAACGTGTGGTTATGATTCGATTGGTTGCATCATCTGGTTGTCCCTTATATCTTATATCTTCATGAATTTGTCTCTCATTCATTTTGTTTTATCGCTTGTTTTACTCGAGGACGACCAAAAGCTAAGTGGGGGGGTTGTGATGAGGGAAAAATTCACTGTTATTATGATAACATTTTACCCCACTTCTGATATCATTTTGAGCATCATTATATCATTTCGAGTCATAAATTCCTTAGATTTATCTAAGTATGTTAGTAGTAACTATTATATAAAATATCGTGTTTTTACTAGTTTTTGTACCGGTTTAGTAACCGGAGTGTCGTGTCGGATTTACGTTTGGTATTTTGGTGTTTTATTGCAGAATTATAGGTTGACCAAGATTCCAAGTAACGACATGTTTTGAGCCCTAAAAGAGGTGTTTTGAGGGATAGAAGAAGGTGCCACAAGTTAACGAGTTCAAACGGATCATTTTTCCTACATGCTTATACCGTAACCTGTTTTCGACGGACATTTGACCCAACTTAGAGGCATTTTCTGGGGAAGACTTCTTCATGACTGTTTTAGATCTTCAAATGAGTTTTCCAACGCATTTTGAATCATGTCAATCGGAGGTCTACAACTCAAGTTATGGTCGTTTTACCGAACAACTGAAATCCCGGTTCGAACCGGTGTAGGAAGAAATCATATTTTTTGCTCAAAATCAGATATTTTGGCCAAAATGGTGCATGTGGCATGTAATGATGATTTCCTAACAAACTCATCATTACACCCACCATCTTCTAACAAACTTGCTAGCATATCCATCGCCATATACTCTTATATATATATATATATATATATATATATATATATATATATATATATATATATATATATATATATATCCCTATATATACCCATCCATATCCATCAAAAACCTTGCCCCTTTCTTCTCCCTTCCCTCTTCATCTTCTCCCTTCTATTTTTCATGTTTTGGGGCCTATATATATCTATATAGATATATATATTTGTAGTTGTAATTCTTCGAATAGTTATCGTTATAATATCGTTTCCGTTCTTCGTTCTTTCTTACGTTTCTTTCGTTATATAGCTATAACTATATATATATATATATATATATATATATATATATATATATATATATATATATAGTATATTTACTTTTGTTCTTTCTCGTTTTGTTTCTTTCATTCTTGTCATATATATATCTATATCTATATATACATATATCTATATATATATCTATACGTATATCTATATATCTATATTAGTATCTATATTTATGTATCTATATATATATCTATAGATCTATATACTTATATACTTATATATATATGTATCTATATATATATTTATATTTCGTTGTTATCTCCGTTATTATGAGTAGCTAAATCTTTTTATAGCCGAATTATGTGAAAACGGGTGAAACACCCTAAGAAAGATGAGATGGGAGTTGTGTAGTGTTTAATTAAAAGTTCGTATGACAAACTCATATTCTGATTGGAATCACTAAAGCATAGCTCTGATTGTTAGATTGACAACCTAAGTGACACGTTAGAACTATGTTTAAGTGAGGTTTTCATCAGCTATTTATTCTGGTCAACCATGTTAGGCGAGTTAGCTTTCTAAAGGGAGAGTTAATAAACCTAGTATGGGGGTTAAGCGAGAGTTGTTCAGACCTTAACGCAAGAATAAAGAGTTGACACCCATGAATGTCATATAAACCGAATCGCTAATACACACTCCTTGTCAAGTTTTTCCCGTGGGGCGATAACTCGTTGGATCATAGTTTAGCTATGCTTTTTAATCGCCTAGATAAATCCGTTAGAATAATCTTTATTTTCTCGCATTAGTGTAATATCTCCCTATCATAACTTTGATCGCCTAGACTAAGACACACGTTCGCTTTGGTACTCACAACCACATTTCTCTTGGGATCGACCTCGTACTCCTGTAGCTATCCTAACAATCGACCCGGTATTCTACTGGTTAGAGAGTTAGTTTACCCACGGTTGCGAGTCTTTTATAAATTATATTTTTGTGGGTAGATTTTTAGCTCATCAATACAGCAGATGTTGGTCACATTTATGTAGGTCATACGCAGTGTTTGGTCACAAGGTTTTGTGATTCTGTTTATGCAGGAGGTGTGGACTGCATAAAGTCAATTACTGGTTATGTTTTCACTTTGGGAGCCTCTAGAGTAAGTTGGAAGGAAACTATAGATGTAACAGTGGCACCATCAACCACTGAGGCATAATTCATGGCACTTACAGAGGCAACCAATGAGGGAATCTGGTTGAAGGGACTAGTCAGTGATTTGGGTTTACATCAGGATCAAGTTGAATTATATTGTGACAGATTGAGTGCAATATGTTTAGCTAAGGATCAGGTTCATCATGGTAGAACCAAGCATATTGATGTGAGGTGTCATTTTCTGAGAAATGAGAAGAGATTCCAAGTGAGCAAAATCAGCAGTCGTTAAAAGTTTGTTGATATGCTCACCAAGTATGTTCAGAAATGCAAGTTTCAAGTGTGTCTGGATTTGCTCAACATCCGGAGATGTTAATCTGAATCAATAAGCCTAGCTAAGGTAATATTCGGTTGAAGCACTCAAAGGGGAAGTCTAGTACTATGTACATCTGGCATTGACAAATGCATCTGGTTATGCACTCTGTTTGAACGAGAATTCAAGTCAACATGGAGATTTGTTAGTCAAGGGTGACTTTATCTCTGCGTTTGAATCTGGAAGAGCTGAAGTCTGGGAAGTTTAGCTAAGTGATGATCGAGTGAAATTTGAAGTGTTTAAGTCTGGGAGGTTAGCTGAGTTGATGTTCAGCTAAGTTCCATGGTCAGCCGAGTAGTCGGATGAGTCTGCTGAACATGTATGTGTTAGCTCAACGTTTGAGTTTGGTTACATGTAGTGACTCAACTAAGCTGAGATCACACATGGGGCATTTATGGAAATTCTAACAGGGGTCCATTATGGCGGCTAGTGTTAGGTTTCCAAGGCTATAAATATATATCATTTATTGTAATCAAGCAAGTATCTTCTTGTAATCCTATGCATAATAAAAGCTCATCTTTATGTCCGTGGAGTAGTCGGCACAACGCCGGAAACCACATAAAATCATTATGTTCTTCTCGTTTCTGTTCTTGTTGTGTTTGTTTACGTTATTTGATCTTTTATTTTGTGTCTTCACTTGCGATCCATTTCAACAATACCAAAGTATCTAGTAGTAATTATAGGGGTAATGATTATAAATGACAACAGTGGAAGATAAACTGTCAAAAATGACATAGGTGTTAAAAATTATTGTTTTATTGTTAAAAAAAATATAGTTTTAGCCTCCGGTGATCCCACCGTAACAAATGGTTTCCCGGCCTTTCCATTTCCTATGGAGTCACTGGAAACAACGGATCTTCGAGATCCCATCTCAAAAGAGCACAATTTAAAAGGAGGAAAAGAAGCCCATCGTCAGTTTGGACCAGGGAGAAGTTGATAGCCATTGATTGTGAGGTGAAATATTTGAGTTATTAGATTCTTGATAGCAACCTTGGCTTTCATAATTGTGTTTCAACTATAAAGATTGTTGATAATGGAGAAGATGAGAGTTGTTCAATTGAGTGGTCGTTTTCGGTTGACCCTATAAAGAGCTGTTAACGAACAGAGCCGTTCGTGAACAAGCTCTTGTTCGGCTCGTTAGTGATCGTGATCGTTTGTTTATTTTGCTTAACGAGCCGAGCTCGAACATGATTGTAGGTTCGTGCGCTTAACTAACGAACACGAGCTTGGTTTGCAAACGTGCTTATATAAATACATCAATTTACACAGTAACCCTAACTCAAACGAGGATAAGTAATTTATTCATCTAATTGATATTATAGATTGATTTTATATAATATTTACATATTTTTATAATGATTATTGTATCGTGATATATGTAATATTAAAATCTATAACTTGTTATTTTTGCATTTGCACTTAATGTTTTATACCTTAACGAACCGAACTCCCGAACGCCATACTCGAGTTGGAAGAAAACAATATGTTTAACGAGCCGAGTTCGAACAAATTTCATCTTTGAAACGAGCCAAGTTCGAACAAATTTTTTTGTCCGTTTAACAAACGAATGAGCTCGTGAGCTAAACGAGCTCGAGCTCGTACCACAAATACTCGATTCGGCTCGGCTCGGCTCGGCTCGCTAACAAATGGAGGATTGATATTGCAAGATTTGGTGAAAAAGTATGAAACAGGGCTTCAAAGAATGGCCCGGAAAATGGAGGAAGCAGACGCAAATGTCTAGGTGAGGCATGAATTATCTCATACGAATTTCATTGACAGAGTCAGCTGTAGGAATTTTGCTTAACTAGAAATCCGTCTCCAATACATAAAAAAAGTTTGATCCAAAAAAAAAAAGCATGTAATTAGCCCAATTACAGCTTCCCTGCATAAATTATTCCGCAAACCCACAAACAAGTAATTTAACATTATATTACAGAATACAGACAGACCTGAGGTTGACCGTCCCCCCCCGCCACTCTTCGGGTCATTAGAAGTACAAAAACTGGGGCAAAAAAGAAAACCCGAAAATGCTAGGATTCACAACTCAGTCACAACTGCCTATGTGAAACTTGTCGGCATCACATGTCATGTAGACTGTTGTGGTTGAAATATGAAAATAGAGCTGTGCAGCTGAGGATGGATGAACCTCAAAAGCCACCAACATGCTGCCTGGAAACATTTCCATATCTGCCCCCCATATTTGAATTCACAACTCCATATGCCGGAGGGGCATTTTTTAATCCAGGACAATCTCTAGCCCAGTGGCCGAATTGACGGCATTTATAGCATTCTGTAGATGCATTGTCACTGTTAACTGCAGGTGCAGCGGCGGTTGTATTACCATATCCACCGCCATATGACGGTGGGGCATTTTTTAATCCAGGACAATCTCTAGCCCAGTGGCCGAATTGACGGCATTTATAGCATTCTGTAGATGCATTGTCACCGTTAACTGCAGGTGCAGCGGCGGTTGTATTACCATATCCACCGCCATATGGTTGTCCCTGAGCACTCATAACAGAGGGGCAATTAGCAGCAATATGGCCCGAACCACCACAGCTGTTGCAGCTTGAATACATGCTAGCTGAACTATTTGAAACAAGCCCGGGACCACCATCTCTAACCGCACCATTTGTACCTCCAAAGCTTGAATTGTTTACAACAGTGTCTGGCTTACTGTTATCGGGTTTCATTGGCAGCGAGCCAGAATCTTCTGTTTTCATCTTATGCATCAACTCCAGTAGGTACTTGGTCTCTGAAGGGTAATTTATTTTCTCTGCTTTTATTACAGTTGACTTTACACGCTGCTCGTCGCTATAAGTCTCCTCCTTTACCTTCAACTTGAAAAGGAACTTGGTAAAAAGAACGTTTTTCAAAATTTCTGCAAATTTCTCATCATCTTGCTCCTCGTATTTCAATAAATACAACTCCTTTGCTGATATCCCCATGATTTCCTCACCACCTTCTTGAAAAGCAGTAACCCATGTCAATCCAGTGTGGTCCTGAATCTGTAACTGGAGAACGTACCTATAATCACATTCATCAACCGACTGATCACACCTTTCACATCTCCACTTCCCATCCCCATTGTTTGTGACCTTTTTACTGCATTGCCGTTCATTGATCTTTATGGGACATGCCGTATAGCAAAAATTCTCCGCCCTTACAAATGTGACGGTGGCACTAATTGTTATCCAGTCAGGCTTTTCAGATGTTCCTAAACGCTCATCCTTGATTTGAGACACACTTTTCCGCAAATCTGTGCGTACTATGCTAGTTGTTTCACGGGAGATAGATATAGAAGGGGCGTTCTTCCCCACGTCCTCGAACCATGCTCTCAATTTCTGAGCCGCCGGAGACGCTGGTTCTATGACCAACTGGCTCGTGGATATAGTCCCTACAGCTTTCCCGTTAAAATCAGAGACCCTACCAGATTTGACAGCCAGAACAGGAAAATCCCCAGAATCACAAATGTTCTGAAGTGTTTGGCCTTCAGCATTACAAAAATTACCCCATAAAGTAAATTCCACACTGCGGCCAGACATGTCCTTCAGCTGGAGAACTCTTCTCTGAGTTTCAGTACCATTTTTCCTCATTATTGTGCTAGATGGACTAATAGAACACACGACACCAATCACATCGACAATAGTGTTGTTGTCCAATCCTTCAATATCACTTATGGGGCGGAAATGGTATAGTTGCGGTTGGATTGACTTGTCATCCTCAAAGCAAGGTTGAATTGTTGAATTACTGTCCAATGAAATTTCATACTCATGAGCCAGGTGATTAAATTTCTTCTGAGCAGGTTTTAGAGTACCCTTTGATATCATATACACCTTGCCAAGCTCTATCAGGTCGTAGAATTGTTCAGCAACTGCGTTAAAGCATGTTACCCTAATTTCCCCTTCGCTAGAGTCCAGAAGGTCAAATGAAAACACTTTACCATCACCTCGGGCATTATTGTAGAGTCTGAGTTCTCCTTTTGCAGTCACTCTGGCCTTTATAGTCCACCTACATTGATAAGGATTCAGCACATTAATGGGTGTGATCTTGGGGGGTGCTTCATTTTTTGCTATAGGCCCTCTGTTCATAAACACTGGTGACGGCTGCTGATAGACCGCCGCCTGAGGTTGTCGGGAATAGCTATTCAAAGGAGCACCTGAATTACCAGAGTAAGTTTCGGTTTTGGCATACATAGGAGCTGCAGCTGCGGAAGTGTACCGATCGGAATTATTATTAGCCGCAAAAGAGCTCGTATGAGTATTTGACCCAATATTACTAGGCATTTCAGCATGTTGCACACGTGTACCACCAGCAAAATCATGCATAGGCGCTGAACCAGGAACAGCAAAATTATGCATAGGCGCTGAACCAGGAACAGCTAAATTATGCAAAGGTGCGGAACTAGGAGCAGCTAAATTATGCAAAGGTGCTGAACTAGGAAGGGTCCTAGGTTGATTCATTGGATTAACTGTAGAAGATGGTGCAACCACTGAAGAAGCATTATTATCAGTCTTTGGGGGATACGACATTGGTTCACCAATAGGATCGCATCTTTCAAGAAGCACATCCACATCAATAATGATTATTATCCTGTCAATCACAAAGCAAACCCAATCAGCAGATAAACAGGGGGAAATAAGGGTAACATGCAACAATGCAGAAAAGGTCAGAACTAAAACCACAACTTGTGAAATTTATAAATAAAAACTAAAAAGCTTAGAACTTCAAGCCAACTGAAGTAGTCCCGCTACACTCATATGGTAAACTACCCAATCTATGACGATAAAAACAGAAAAATACAGAAAAACTGAAATCAAAATGGAAACATATATATATAAGATCCCAGAACTCAAAAACATTCATGCCTGACAACTCACATTCACAAACAGGTTTCCAACTAATACTAAAAACGAAATAAACATCCAGAATCAATTAAGTAAAACCACAAACAAACTAATTTCACCCCTTATTTCTTATTTCTTTTTGCTTGAGGTAAAAAAGAAGTTACAAAAGCAAGCAGAGAATAGAGAATCAGCATAATCGGATTCAAAAATCCAGAAAAGTTGGAATTTTTATGGTAGAACCTGCGATTTTGGATGAGATTGCAAACGAACTGATTCAACTGAACAACAGACCCCTTCTGCAGTTTCAGCGACCGAACCAATTCGTTGTGCTGAGTGCCCAGCATGCTTTGTTGCAAATGAATCCCGTCCGATAGAAGCAGCCGATACCTCTCGGTGGTGTTAGTCGGATTCTGAGCGTTCACTAATCTCAAATCTACCACTTGAAGCACCGGCTTAATTTCCAAGCCTCCTTGATCGCCAACCGTTAGCTTCGCTATCACCCCCTCCGTCAAATTCGTCTCCAGCGACATCTCTTCCTAAACTTATTGCACTTTTTTTCTTCTTCTATTTTGTTCACGTGTGGGTAGAGTTGATTAAAGATGAGAAACCCTAGTTTGAGCACAATGCCGGATTGACAATAGGGGGAAACGAAGAGGCGGGAAAATAGATAAAGGTCCCTATTTTTTTCGGCTTTTTTTCTTTTTTTTTTAGATATCTTTTTTCGGTTCACGAACCACGATTAATTTTTTTCTTATTTTTTGAACATGTTTAGTATTTCTTGTCGGATCAATTTTTTTGTTTTAATTGTCTTTATTTGTAAGTCACAATCTCACCAAAATACGGAAAATGAAGTTTCTTTAAAGGTTGTAAACCAAACGAAAGATGGATCAAGAACTTATGGCATATTTGTTAGCAGAAATAGAATAGAATGGAATAAAGTAATAGGAATGGAATGGAATAATTTCATTTCATTATTGTATTTAAGATGTAAAAGAATGGAATAAAATGTAGCATATGGTGGAAGTGGTGCTGTGGGTAGCCCTTACCCCACACCCAACTGCACTCTACCTTACTTACCATCTCACCCTACCTTACTTACCACACCCACCCTACCCTACCCATCCTTACTTTACCTCACTATACCCTACCATACCCTACCTTACCTACCACCCCAGCCCAACCTACCTTACCCACCATCTATGCTACCTACCCCTACCCCTACCCTTACCCTACCTCCTCTACCCCACCCACCACCCCACCATACCCACCACTACCCTACCTTACCTACCACGCTACCCTATATTAACATACCTACCCTACATTACCCACCATCCCACCCTACCCTACCCACCGCTACCCTTACCACCACCCCTACCCTTACCTACCACCCCATCCTACCATACCTTACCTATCTCTACCCTACCCACCACCCCACCATATATCTTACCACCACCTCATTTTATCCTACCCTACCCTATTTCACTCTATCCTATCTTATGCATCTTACCTACCTTACCCCACCACCTACTCTACCCTTCCCCTACCCCTACCCCCTAGCCTACCCTACCTACCATATTTCATCACCTACCCTAACCTACCCTACCACCCACCCACTCTTACCCCATCACCCACGTGTTTTGTCGATTTTCATTTTATTTCATCGCACTCCATCCATTTTTTGAAGGAATGAAAATGGACCCTTTTCATTCCATTAGAATAAAATTTCATTTCATTCAATTCCCTCATAATTATACACAAACATTATAATGGAATGAAAAATCATTCAATTCCATTCCATTCCGTCCTAACAAACGTACCATTAGGATTTCAAGCAAATTGAATGAGTATGTACTTTTGAAATCAATTTACTTTTGTGTATTGTTTTATAGTAATAGACATGTGAAAATGCTATAATATACATGAAATTAGTGTATTACACAATTATTCAGTGTTTGGTTATTGAATGTTGTAAAAGTTCAAGTTTTTAGTTTCGTCCAGATTGAATCGACCCTACCAGAGTCAAATATCATAGATCTGATCTCATGGAGGTCAATTCTAAGACAAACGATTTTATGATAGTCGATTGTCACACAGTCGACCTTGACACTGACGATTGTGGCTCAAAAAATTTCGAATTTTTTAAGATCGTTTGTTGTACAATCAACCTTCGGGAAGCCGGTTGTAAAACAATCAAATTTAAAACAGTCTCATTGATCTGGACGATACAAAAATCGTGATTTTTTTTTCTCCAATCCACTTTCTATCCAAAATTTTCGATCCAATGTTGTTCAAAAGCTTCTTTGAATCATGAAAATTTTGTATTTTGAAGATATAAGTAGAAAATAGGTTTGGTGATACGATGAAGATAAAGATGAAGATAGAAAAGAAGATGAAGAAGAAGATGAATATGAAGGCGAAGAAGATGAAGATTGGGGATTTTTGTTAATTTTATTAGATTGAGGGAAAGTGAAAATATAATGACCTGGTTTTAGTAAAAATAAAAAAAAAGTTTGGCAATATTCTTTTTCTTATTTTGCAATGAAAATAGAGTGTATACGTGGATTTAGTAATTCTGAAATAATATGTGTAGTGCAACAAGTCGATGTCATTGGCGGATCCAGGAATTCTTTTAAGTGGGGTCACCAGACCGTAAAAATACATTTTTGTTATCCAAAAAATTGTTTCAATAAGGTCATCGGCGCCTAAAACTATATATTTTAACAACAAAATGACATTTTTTAACAATAAAACTAAATTATTTTAATACTAAAAAAATTCTGGATCTCGGTAGGGTCACATGACACCCCCTTTGAAGTACATACATCCGCCGGTGGTCGATGTCATCCATTTTTCATTTTAATGGGTGCAATGGTAGATTTCTTGGGTGGGAATAAAGAACCCATCGTTAAAATAATCCATTTTAACCTTAGAAAAAAGAACAACTTTATAAAGGATTCTATTGGTTGCTCTTATAACTTATGAATAATAATTGCAAATAGATTTTGCAAAAGTTTGTCCAAACCCAACCCATACCAAATAGATTGTGGAATCCTGAATTTCTGTGTGAAATATCTTTAAATTTATAAGGGTATCTTTCCAAAAATATTTCCCTTTTCCCTTTTCCCTTTTCCCTTTTCCCTTTTCCTTTCTTTTAATCCTTTCTTATGCTTTAAGCAGCCTAAAACCGACCCAAGGCTTAGAAATTGCTATAAAAGAGATCCAAGAAGCCCTCGGCTTCATAAAATTCACATTTTCGGGGGCCTTAGTGGAGTTTTGGGCCGCTATCATGGCCCCTCCCCCGGGAAATCGCCCCAAACTTAGTTTCTAGGAGACATGGCTATCTTTTTTGGGTTTGTTTTGTAGATCAAGTGTTGATTTCGAAGCAGTTTCAGGCTTATATTCCTCTTGTGAAGGTAATCATCGTAACTCCTCATTGTTTTTGTAGTTAAATCTTGTTTAACTTGGAATTTGTAGTACTCAGGTTAGGGGTTTTTTTGTTCATGGATTCACAAAGTTCGAAGGGTAATCGTAGTTCGTTCATTGTTTGGCTTTTGATTTCGGTTCGTTTTCGTGGTAATGAGTTCTTCTTATCAAAAAGATACTTTTTGGTTTTAAAGATTATACTTTTATGTGTTTTCAGTATTGTTTTTATGTTAAACTGGCGAATAAGTCACGTCAAGTAGAGATCATTCAGTATTCTAACTCAAGTTTTTAGTGGGTGTAAGGATACAATTAAATCCATGCAAGTTTATGTCTTCATTTTGTCAATAAGAACTATTTTTGGAAAAGTGCTAAGCAAACACTTATAGTTCTTTCAACTTTGGAGACAAAATTAATGGCTTGGTTTGTAGCCATTAATCATGGGATATGAGTACGGAAGTTCATTTCACGACTGCAAGTTTTGAGAAAAAGACCACTTAGGATTTTTGTAATGATAACTCCACGGTATTGTATCCCAATAACAACAAGAGTTTGTCAATGTCTACGAACATTGGCATAAGGTTTCTTGTTGTGAAAGGAGTTATAAATGGTTCACTGTCAATTGAGCATAAAGCTACAGATTCCTTTATAGTGGATCCACTGGCTAAAGAATTGAAACCTAAGGTCTTTCATCTACATGTTACTAATATTGTGTGGGTGTTGTAACATTTTATGATAATAATATTCGGTGGGAGTCTGAGCTCGTACGGTTTGTAATAGATACGTTTTTTGCGAAATAAAGTTTTATATTTGAACTCACAAGATTAAGGTTTTTTTATCCGTACAAGGAGGACCAGCTTGAAAATAGACACTTTGCGCTCACATTGCATGTAATTTTCATGCTACACATCCATACTTGATCCATACCATTCAAAGAGGTTGATGCATGTGACAATTGTTAGTTTAGCTGCATTTATTGTGGCGAAAGTTGCATTGATCCTGTGTTGATTTAGCTGATGGACGGGATTGTTGAAAATACTTGTGATGATAGCGGTTTTGGTTGAACTCATAAGATTATTATATACTTTGTTAGATATGTGTGACCCAAGTACGAGATTGTTTGTTATTTATTTATAATTAATAATTTAATTGTAGGTTTACTTATATTTATTTACGATATCCGCTATTACAAAATCCTAATAAAAGCAGTGGTTTGGATTGGGGTGGTTTCTAAGTATTATATTTGGTGTGGAGTTGAAGTGTAGATACTAAAGTGTAATTTCTAAATTTTTTGATGGCGATAGTAGAAATTACTAGGGCTGAGCAGAAAACCCAATGAACCCAATCCAACCCAAAACCCAAACCGAACCAACCCGAAAACCCAAACCAATTGAAACCCAATTTTTTTGGGTTGGGTTTTGACCCGAACCGAAAAGATTTTGGGTTGGTTTGGTGTTTTTTATTTTTTATTCGGGTTGACCCAACCCAACCCGACTCAATATATATATATATATATATATATATATATATATATATATTCCGTCCAAAATAAAAGAGTGTTATCATATTACTACTATCACTTCATTTTTTATTTCCATCTACATTCTTTGACCTTTCTTCGAAAAAAAGAATCCGTGTATGTTATTTTATGTATGACTATCGGTCTTTAACTATTATCTCTATATGTTGTTGGTTTGTTATATGTTGTTGTGTTCTTAATTATCAAATTTTAACATTTCTTTCCTAAAATAGTGTTTTCTTTAACGATTATAGTTATGAACATATGGTATGAAACTCGAATTTTGATATATACATGTGTGGATTTTATAGCATAAAAGTTTTATGATAGATGCATGTTTTTTGGATAAAACCTGAAACCCAACCCAGACCAACCCGAACCAATCCGAACCAACCCATTGTGTTTTATAGTCGTTTGGTTTGGTTTGGGTTTGGGTTAGCTTATTCTTGAACCAACCCGACGAATATTATGTAAAAACCCAACCCAAGTCGATCCAACCCAACCCAAGCTCAGCCCTAGAAATTACAACTATAAATAAGAGTGTTATGGTCCACAAGACACCCATTACGTACTTTTCCTTTCTCTGTTCCAATCTACAAAAATATCTAGGGTTTGGTATGTTGTTTTGGAAGACTAATACCCGTGATGGCTACGTGACACAATGATCTTTCTTACGGATCCATGTACGTTTTCAGTTGAATTTCAGCACAATTTGTATTGATTTAGCATTAACAAGATTATGCGATAGTGATTATATCACATAAAGTTCAAACAAATAATTTTTCATTGAATCCATACATTGACCACTTTTCAAGGCAGTTGGAGTTCTCTTAGCTTGGGGAAATGAAGTTTTTTTTTTTAGTCTCCATTTATGACATTGAAAGTGTGAAAAATGATTTAATTGTGTTGCAGGGGTAAAGTGGAAAAAGCAATTTTCTTATGTGACAGCTCGAGTATCATTCTTCAATTTTTATTTTGAGAACTCTAATTCTCTATCTTGATATGGTTTCAGGCATGAAATTGACAAATAGGAACAATAATTGCAAAATAAACCTTCGCAACAATATTACATTGAGGAATTATGATTCAAGTCAAAATTAAATTCAATTGTAAGATTCTTGTCCATAATACCAACTGACTAAAACAAAGCTAAATTATGCATAGGTGCTGAACCAGGAACAGCTAAATTATGCATAGGGGCTGAACTAGGAAGGGTCCTAGGTTGATTCATTGGATTAACTGTAGAAGATGGTGCAACCACTGAAGAAGCATTATTATCAGTCTTTGGGGGATACGACTTGGTTCACCAATAGGATCACATCTTTCAAGAAGCACATCCAAATCAATAATGATTATTATCCTGTCAATCCCCAAGCAAACCCAATAGTTAATTATCAGCAGAAAAACAGGGGGAAGGGGGGAGAGGGGAGGCACGTGCACAGCCCAAAAGTTGATTTTCTTTAAGCATGCAACAATGCAGAAGGGATAGGATTCTCTCAAGTAACTTGAGGAAATATTCTCTCAAGTATGCATGATCCAACCACACACCCCAAAAGTTTAAAACATCTAGCCATTGATTAATTTTTTCCAAAAATACGTAGTTTAGTTCATTATATGTAAAAACACTAACTTTATCCTTAAGTTACTTGAAAGGATCTTGGTCCCAAGTCAGAGAAAAAGGTCGAACTTAAACCACAACTTGTGAAATTTATAAATAAAAATTAAAAGGTTTAGAGTCCCACTATACTCATGGTAAACTTCCCAATCTATGACAAACAAAAACAGAAAAATAAACAAAAACTCGAAATCAAAGTGGAAACATATACATACAAGATCCCGAACTCGAATCATTCATGCCGACAACTCACACACACAAACAAAGGTTTCCAACTAGTACTAGAAACGAAATAAACATCCGAATCAATTAAGTAAAACCACAACCACTCTAAGAACAAGAACGCACAAGCTTGCAAAAGCAAGCAGAGAATAGAGAATCGGCTTAATCGGATTCGAAAATCCGTAAAAGTTGGTATTTTTATGGAAAAACCTCCGATTGAGCTAAAATCCACCCAACAAAAACAATTTATAAAGACTCGAAACCGTGGGTAAACTAACTCTCTAACCGGCGTGTACCGGGTCGATTGCTAGAATAGCTACCGGAGTACGAGGTCGAACCCAAAGGAATCGTGTTTGCAAGTACCAAAGTGAACGTAATGCTTAGTCTAGGTGATCAATGATTTTAAAGTATTTTTAACTACAACGACTCTAAAGTGATCCCTACTAAACGAGTCTAAAGATAAAAGAGAGATAGAAGATTAAACTACTAAGTTTCAAAGATAATTGGAGAGACATAGCCGAACCATGATCAAAATAGCTAGTTTCACCCAAGGATTGACAAAACCGGGAGTGTGCAATAAACAAACGAACTCTTACATTCAATTTCACAGGTACGAACTCCTAATCCCGGTGTTAGGTTCTGAACAACTCTTCCCCAACACCTTATGCCTAGTCAACTAACCTTCCCTAGGAAAGTTTCATTCACAAGACATGTTATGCACGTGAGCCGTTTAAACGTTAAAAACGAGTAACCTCGCACTACAATGCGATCCTAGAACCCTTTTCCCACACCCCTCTATCTGAACAACTCTCAAGATTGATGTGTGTGATTTTTGACCTAGGTGATCAATCCAGCCCAAATCCGTTATAACGAGTTCTAAGACATGAAACAAGCAAGATATAACATTAAAAAGCACTACCCACTCCCAATTTCATCACCCAAAGGGTGATTTCACCAAATTTCACATGATTCGACTATGTGGGTGTTTAGCTACTCATTATACTAATCAAAACATGCATTAAACAAGAAATAAGAGCCATAACAAGTAAAAGAGAAGAGAAATATACCATAAAATTGCAGAAATTCGAGTTGAGATCCAAAAAGTACAAAATAAAGAAGTAATTAAAAGGTGGTCTCTTAGTGTTTGGAATGAAAATCTAAGCTAAGAAATGGAAAGATTAAGCTAAGATGTTGTTGATTTACACTAAGAGAGAGTATTCTAAGCTATTACAAAATTCGAGCAATAAATGGGTAGAGTTTTGCTAAGAAAAGCTTGATATCCAAGAAAATGTCAAAGGGGGGTATTTATAGGTGAAGGGAAAATCTGCTGCAAAATTGGTCCAAACGCGCGTTTAAAGTGGCCGAACGGGCGTTTGGATTCTTCAAACGCGCGTTTCGCTTAGTTGAAACGTGCGTTTCGCATAAATTCTGGGCAGGGCTTGACTGTTCTTCATCTGGAACGCGCGTTTGGGAAGGTTTAAACGTGCGTTTGAGATCTTGGAACGCGCGTTTGGAGTGATTTCAAACGCGCGTTTGGAGAGCTTGAACTCTGTATCAATTCTGGACTTCTGGAACGCACGTTTGAGGGGTTCAAACGCGCGTTTGAACCCCTGTTTCCCCAAATCTTCACTTTTCTTCCTTTTTAGGCCCTCGTCTTGCCTCGGTCATGCTTTTTCACCACAAATCGTCACCTTCCGGGCCCTCGAGACACCAATACCCTTCAATATCATAAACAACCACAAACATCCAAACAATTCCGGAGGGTAAAAGTGCTCGGGAATGGGGTTAATATCAACAAAAAGGGGTATGAATTCATCAAAGTAACGGATTCGTTCCCCGTGCCATAAGCTCACGATATCACCCCGAAAATGGTCTAATTTACCCAAAATTGTGCTGAAAGTGTGATAAACGGGGGTAATTAATGCACCGGAGTCACGTAAAGTTGACTCCCATCAACCACCCCACACTTAGCCTTTGCTCGCCCTCGAGTAAACTAGGCGTTTTAAAACAAACCAAGGGATTCAACATTGTGACGTAGGTGCTACTATCCACACCCTCGAGGTAATCATGAAGTAAGACACACGAACATACGCACACCGGTACAACATTATCAAGAGAATAGAGTGTGTGTGGTGTTGAGCTACATCAAAGTGTTCCAAAATATTGTCGGGCTTGAATCCCGACCAAAAAGTCTACCAACCGTCTCATATCAACCAACCTCTCCACTAATCAAGGTCACTAAGTTTGGACACAATCGGGTAGGACTTGAAGGGTTATAACGTTAGGCTAGGGTAATTCCGGTTAATCGAAAAGGATATTTTGGGAACTGGAGAAAAAGGAGTACGAGTGAACCTAATCAACAAGTGTACCACCTTATCTCTACCATACAAACCATCCAAACTCCTTTTGATTATTTTAACACTTTGGGAACCATAGAAGGCTAATATACCCGAACTCATTGCCTAATTCAACTATGTTTCAAGTTTCATAAGGCGAGGTCGAATACATTAGCACCTATCTCACTATCCCAACTCCAACATCATAAGTATAACTTTTGAGCTCATTACTTTGATTCCAACCCTTTATTTCTATACACCAAACTTTTAGTCTTTGAGAACTTTCTAATTTATTTTGAACTTTGATTGATCGAGTTCTCTCTTCTTTTTTTATTTTTTTTTTATTTTTTAAAGGAGAAGAAATTTCACAGATTTTTCTTTTCTTTTTGGGCCAAACCCAAACACTAAGCCCAAATGAGCTCATCTTCTCCTTGTAGCTCCAAACAAGGAAACACCAACCATCAAAACATCATTTCCCCCACCCCACACTTGCCTTAGCAAGTGTGGCCTAACAAAAGACTAGGTCCACTCGTAGGGTATGAATGAAGGGAATGTGACCATAAATAAAGCTCAAGGTAGGTTTCTGACTAAGTAACAAAACGGCTATAAAACGAATGGTGGTCAGACCATTCTATCAAGGCTGAGAGGGGCTACGAAGGTCTAATGTTGGGGATTAGGCTTATTTGGCTTTGGTAGGGTCAAAGAGACGCCATGACCGTCATCCCATGTCCTACTTAGATAAACCTTTTTATTTCGTCTCAAGACCAGTGACATGAGAGGTGGTAGTAATCAAATTGTGCACAAAGTGTAGCTTCACGTGAAATTAATAGACTCTATTCTCAAGATAAAATCAAACCGAAATGCACACGTTCGGGGCCCTACTAAAATGGCCACCACTCGACTATAGACATAGCACAAACAACACAGTGTCGGGAACCCTTGAAAAAATTTTAAAATCACCCAAAAATCGACTCAAGCCCGATCATAGGCTGAGTATACCACACTTATTGCACATTCAACAATAAAAACAATAAAACGGCTAAGTCCCCCACCCCACACTTAAACGAAACACTGTCCTCAGTGTGTGAGAGATAAGAAGCGTAAAAGACTTAGCTGTTTGACCAAAAGACCCGGCAGAAAGGCGCAACCGTGACTCGAAACTCGTGATAACCTCGTGTGAATCCATCCCGTAACCTAGAACGAGATCAACAGAAACAAAGACAGCGCATGCACGGGACATAATCCGCGTACTAAAAAGCAGGCAATAGGGTAAGCGGGTACATAAAATAACGAGTCTAAGCCACCGTGACGAGATCAAAGCATAATGAGGGGGGAAGTACGGGATATGCAATGGAAGGATACAATCAATCAAATAATTACAAAACATCCATGCAATAAAAATAAGCCAACAACAATATCTTCGTCATCCCACAGTATTAGTCAATGAAAAGGGAAAACATACACGGTCAAGCAGGCCTCAGGGGCTCAAAAATAAGTGTACGTGCATGCAAAAGTGAAGTGTGTCCAAAGTATGATGAAAGAACGCCAAAAGTAAGTGAAATGTCAAAGTATATAAAAGAGACAGACTAGTAAGTAAATACAATAAGAATCGCATGAGAAAACATGCTAGTCTGCTCCATGTTCCTGTACGTCAGTAGTGGGATCCGGTGTGCCTGATGTTGGTGCAACCACAAAGCACCGCACTCTCGCCTTGTGTAGGTCCTGCAACACCTGTCCTCACTGCGTCCGCCCCAGCTGCATCTGTCCCAGCCCTATCTGTGCCCACTAGATCATCCAAATCAATATCCTCAAACCCCTCGTCCGGCTCCTCAACAAATGACCCTCTATGACCCTCTGAAACGGTGCAATATCTAGATTCAATTCAGGAAGCTCAACCTGCCTTTCCTGAGCCAATACCTCCTGATTCTCCACGATTCCGTTCAGTGTCACCCTCAGACTATCCATCCAGTCTCTCTGTTTGTGTGCAATCGAAGCCCCTGCCTCTCACTAAGCCACGGCCCCCGGTTGTGGATGTAGAAGGTAGAGGTGTAGGTGTGGTGGAAGGTCCAGTAGTAAAGGGAGGAGGTGGGGGTATAGTAGTGGTAGTAGTGGAGGAAATGATAGGAGGAGATATGGGGAGGGTGGTGGAGGTAGTGGAGGTAGTAGGGCGGAGGACGGTGTGAATGGGTCGAGGGGTGGGCCTAGGAGGTTTAAAAGCGGTGCGGGCGTTAAACGGCCTCGGTGCCACAGGCAGATTCTTCTTCCTCAGAATCTGATCATCAGGATACTCCTTTACCAACGCTCCCTTGCACAAACCAAAGATGAGGTAGGGGCACATAATCATCTGACGCTTAACCTTTTGATTTTCTCTAAATTCCTCAAAGATGGTTTTCCCGACGTCCACGTTCAGATTATAGTGTAGAGCATACAACAGTTGCAAATCCTTAATGTGGAAGTGCGTGATGTTGTCCTTCGGTAGTAGACGGTTCTGAGAAAACTTTGCTTTCACTTTCCAATCATCCGGCCAAGTCGTTGTCACCAACTGACTCCTCAAATGGCTACCTTTTGAAATCCACGGTAAGTCGGGGTTGATTGCTTTCCTCATCTCCTCTAATGGATCTAGATTGTCAGTAGTATCCCAATGTGACCTCGCCGCAAACCAACCGATATAGTCCTGCCCCGTGAAAGCCGGTATCCGGTAATAATCATTGATAGCTTTGACGGACCACGGGACATTAACCCCTATAACTTTGATAAACCCGGATTCCAGATTAGCCACACTGAAATTTGCATACCATTCCCGGACTATCGACAAATTCAGATGCCCCTCAGGTTCATAAATCAGATTGTTCCACCCTCTCTTCCTCAAGTCATCAATGAAGGTTTGAGGCACAGCGTTGAGGTCTAGCCCCCTCTCATAACACATGTTTTTCAGAGCGATATACTCATTATAGTTAGACAAGGCAACCGGTGAGTTAAAACGCCGCTCAAAAGGGATAATATCATCGTGGGGGCTAGAGGAGGGTTTGGCTCGGGGGCACTCGTGGGGGGTAGATTGTGGAGGAGGTGAAACAGTGTTGTTACCTTCTTGGCTCGTAAATGTGCCAAGGGCACATCGCTCTCAAGGTCTGTCGCCTCCTCACTATCACTACTCGTATTCCTCTCCTCGGTATCCGGCTCAAAATCTTCGTCAGACGTCTCATCTCTCAACTGTCCCACTGGCCTAAGGGCTCGAGGATTTCTACTCTCAACTCCACCACCAATTCGAATACCACCCATAGGTACCCGAGGAGAAACTAAGGTTTTCTGTTTTTGGGCGCTTTCCTAGTCATTGGTTGCTTCCCCTTACCTTTACCCTCGGTGTCCTTACGTTTAGTTTCCCTCATTCTATGAACACCAACCAAACAACACCAAACAACCAAGTTACAATCAAAACCGACCCGGTTATCGTCCAACCGGGATTTCAAACAAACCAACCATCCACAACAAAACATCCCACAAAAGCCACACCATTCACCATCGATCAACAAAACAAACAAAACAAACAGAAACAGGGTATAATCATCAATAAACAATAAATAACGAGAAAGGGGCGTTAAACCAAAATAGGCCAAAAACTAACCCTAACCGAAACTTAAACGTAAAATCGAAATATACCTGTTCTATGCTTAAGAGAGATGATAGGAACGATTTGGAGCGAAGAACGAGCCTCGAAACGTCGAAATTGAGCAAATTCGACTATGGAGAAAAAACGCCAAAACTACCGATCGAATCGAGGATTTGGGGGATTTGTTGTTGGAATGGCTTGTTGAAATCAAAAGAAGAGATTGAGAGGTGTTGTTTGGGCTTTGAATCGCCAAAAACGGTTGAGAAATGAAGGATTTCGAGTGAAAATGGTGAATGCGGCCGCCGAACGCCGTAGTAGGTTGAGAAAAAATCCGATTGCGAAACGCCGGTTTGAGGTTGCGGTATTTAAAGGAGAAGGGTCCAAACGCGCGTTTGAAAGAGGTGGAACGCGCGTTTCGCAAGCTCAAACGCGCGTTTGAAGTGTGAAACGTGCGTTTGGGGAGAGGATTCAGATCCAGAGAGTTGAGGCTCCAAACGCGCGTTTGAAATGGTTCTAAACGCGCGTTTGGGAGGGAGGAAAAAGCTGTAAACACACGTTTGAAAGGGGTAAACGGGCGTTTGGACCAGAAACTAGGAAAACTCAAGATTTCTACCCCAAACTTGATTCTAACTACCCCGAGACCACTAGAAACACCAAACTAACTCAACAAACTACGAAATGGTGGGTTGCCTCCCCCAAGCGCCTTTGTTTTACGTCGTTGGCTCGACAAGATGGATTATACGGTGCCAACTTTTTCAAAGTTTTACCGTTGGCACAAGACGAGAAAGGGTAGAAAGATGGAAAGATGGATTCGTAAATTATACGAGTCAAGGTTTAAAGTCCGTGACAAGACTTACAAGATGCATCACAAGGTACGGGATCTTCAAGATGCACTATTTCTAGTGCTTCATCGTAGGGCAACCGCTCATACCTTTTCAACCGCAAGCCATTAGTGGTAAACGTGCCAAACTTAGGATGGGTGATTTCGATAGCACCGGACGTATAGACTTTCGACACAACATAAGGACCGGACCACCTAGACTTCAACTTCCCTTGGAAAAGATGCAAACGAGTATTGTAGAATAAGACTTCGTCACCCTCATTGAAAACACGTGGTTTAATCAACTTATCATGGAGTAACTTAGTCTTTTCTTTATACCTCGTGGAAAGGTCATAAGCACAAAGGCGGAACTCATCTAGTTCATTTAATTGGGCCATACGCTTCTCACCAATTAAGGTGTCATCGAGATTTAGCATTTTGATGGCCCAATAAGCTTTGTGTTCGATCTCTACGGGAAGATGACAAGATTTGCCATAGACTATCATGTAAGGTGACATGCCTAGGGGTGTCTTAAAGGCTGTCCTATGGGCCCACAAAGCATCATCTAACTTTAAAGACCAACTTTTGATATTCGTGTCTACCGTCCTTTCTAAGATACGCTTAATACCCCTATTCGTGACTTCAACTTGACCACTCGTTTGGGGATGGTAAGCGGTACCTAACTTGTGTTTCACACCATACTTCTCTAAAAGTTTATCAAACGGCTTGTTGGCAAAATGACTTCCGTTATCACTGATTATAGCACGAGGCACCCCAAACCGACAAAAGATGTTCTTTCTAAGAAACCGGATAACAACATTCCAATCATTGGTGGGTGAAGCTAAGGCTTCGACCCATTTGGACACATAATCACACGCGACTAGGATATACTTGTTACCACACGAAGAGGGATAGGGGCCCATGAAATCAATGCCCCACACGTCAAAAACCTCACACACTATGATCGGCTCATCTCACTCCTTCTAGATATACGACCGGACCTTTGACAAGCATCGCAAGATTTCACATAAGCATGTGCGTCTCGAAATAGAGTGGGCCAATACAGCCCACTTTGCAATACTTTCAAAGCGGTTCTTTGCCCCGAGAAATGGCCTCCGGCCTCTTTGTCGTGACAAAACGAAAGAGCACTCAAAATTTCACTTTCTGGGATGCACCTCCTCAAAATACCATCCGAACACAACCTATATAAACAAGGATCTTCCCACACGTACTTACCCACCTCACTAAGGAATTTACGCCTTTGGTTCGAGTCAAGGTCGGGATCTACAAAACCGCACTCGTGGTAGTTAACAAAAGGAGCAAACCAAGGACTACCTTCCTTACCGACTTTTAGAAAGTTTCCTTTCTTAGCCGGAAGAAGGGTGTCAAGTGCATAGAGTTGCTCATGAGGAAAAGAATCGTTTATCTCAGTTTGTGCTTTAATCAACTCCTCACTAAGCTCCATACGACTTAAGTGGTCGGCTACGACGTTCTCACAACCTTTCCTATCACGGATCTCTAAATCAAACTCTTGCAAGAGCAAGATCCACCTTAAGAGACGGGGCTTGGCATCTTGTTTGGCAAAGAGATAACGCAAAGCGGCATGATCCGTGTGGACAACTACCCGAGAACCTACGAGATGAGACCGAAACTTATCGAACGCAAAGACGATCGCTAAAAGCTCTTTTTCGGTGGTGGTGTAGTTCTCGTTGGGCCGGATTCAAGGTGTGACTAGCATACGCAATAGGCTTGAAGATTTTGTCGATTTTTTGACCGAGGACCGCACCAACCGCGGTGTCACTCGCATCACACATGAGCTCAAATTCTTGATCCCATTTCGGGGCAACTAAGATAGGAGCGGATACAAGCAATTGCTTGAGCATCAAAAATGCTTCAACACAAGCTTTGTCAAAATCAAACGGGACGTCTTTTCCAAGAAGAAGAGTAAGAGGACGGGCTATCTTCGAGAAATCCTTAATGAACCTACGATAGAACCCCACATGGCCTAGAAAACCCCTAAGAGTCTTTAGGTTGGTGGGCATAGGAAGCTTAGCTATCGCTTCAACCTTAGCCTTGTCTACCTCTATACCCTTACTAGATATCTTATGCCCTAAGACTATCCCCTCTGTAACCATCAAATGACACTTCTCCCAATTAAGCACCAAGTTTGTCTCCTCACATCTACCCAACACCTTCTCAAGATTATCTAGACATTGCTCAAAGGAATCACCAAACACACTAAAATCATCCATAAAGACTTCTAAAAACTTTTCTATCATATCCGCAAATATGGCAACCATGCACCGTTGGAATGTCGCGGGTGCATTACACAACCCAAAAGGCATCCTACGGAAGGCAAAGGTACCATAGGGGCAAGTATAGGTAGTCTTTTCTTGGTCCTCTAAAGCCACATGTATTTGGTAATACCCACTAAACCCATCAAGAAAACAATAAAAAGCATGGCCACTCAATCTTTCCAACATTTGATCAATAAAAGGGAGGGGGAAATGATCTTTACGGGTTTGGTCATTTAGCTTACGATAATCAATGCAAATTCTATGACCACTTACCAAACGCTTAGGCACCTCCTCTCCTTTGTCATTGATCTCCACGGTCATACCCCCCTTCTTCGGCACCACTTGGGTGGGACTCACCCACTTGCTATCCGAGATGGCATAGATAATCCCTAGCTTCAACATTGTGACCACGTCCTTCCTCACAACCTCTTGGAGGTGTGGATTGAGTCTTTTTTGGGGTTGCCTTACCGGCTTTGCTCCATCTTCCAGAATAATCTTGTGTTGGCAAATGGTGGGACTAATACCCTTAAGATCGCACATCTTCCTCCCAAAAGCACGCTTATGCTTCTTAAGCATCTTCACTAACTCATCTTCCTGTAAAGCCGTTATTGTAGAAGAAATAATCAAAGGAAGTAAATCATTATTTTCAAGAAAAACATATTTCAAGTGGGGTGGAAGCGGCTTCATTTTCAAGTCTTTTGGTGGGTCCTCAATTGATGGCTTCTCCAACTCTCCTTCAAGCCCGAGATCAATCTTCTCCGTCCACCTTTCACCCACGAAAGCCGTCTCTTCGAGCTCTTTTGCTTCCTCTTCCAACTCTTCTTCTTCATCAAGTTCCGTACTCACTCTTTCCATGCATTCATCGGATTCATCTTTATACACCCGCATGTCAACATGTTCCGAAACGCAAGGATATATAGCATCAATAGAAAAACAAATCCTCGGTGCTCTCCTTAGGATGTTTCATGGCTTTATAGACATTGACCGCGACTTTTTCATCTCCAACTCTCAAAATAATCTCACCGCTCGCAACGTCTATCAAAGTCCTCCCGGTATTTAAAAAGGGACGTCCTAACAACAAAGGTGTTTTGGAATCCATCTCCATGTCTAGTACAACAAAATCTACCGGGAAGGCGAACTTATCCACTTTCACTATGACATCCTCTATCACTCCCATAGGCTCCCTAATAGACCTATCCGCCATTTGAAGGGTCATCCCCGTTGGCTCCAACTCTCCTAGGTCAAGACTCTCATATATAGCACGGGGCATTAGGCTTACACTAGCCCCCAAATCACATAGGACACTCGGAAAATGAGTTGTACCAATAGTAACCGGAATAGTGAAACTACCCTTGTCTCTAACTTTCGGGGGAATCCTAGACTTTCCATCAAAAATAGCGGAACACTCTTCATTTAGACACACAACTTCTTGCATTTTACCCTTTTTAGTTAGCAACTCTTTTAAAAACTTACAATACGAGGGCATGTTTGCAAGTGCCTCAAGAAAAGGAATGTTCAAATCAATTTTTCGCAAAATCTCAATGAATCGAGTTTGTGCCTTATTCAAACAACTTTGTCTATGATTCTTAGGGGGATAAGGGAGAGTACTCAAATCAAAATCTTTAGAAGGAGGAGGGATCATACCTTTCTTACCTTTGGTGCGTGGGGAAGACGGCTCCTTCATTGGCTCTTTTCCTTCTCTTCGAGTTGATTCCTCCTCTTTCACATCGATAACCACATAATCTCCCCTAGCTTGAGCTTCTTTCCTCTCTACTTCCTTCTTCTTGACATACTCCCCATGATCTTCATCATCTTCAATCCCATCTATATCACCATCCATAGCTCCCGCTCCGTCTCAATAGGAGCTTTTCTAGCTTTGTCTTCCCATAGGACCTTCTTTTCTCCACTAGTTCTTAACACTTTACCACTTCGAGTTAAGATGGCGTTTACACTTCTTGGATTCTTTTCGGTGTTACTCGGTAAACCGCCCTTCAACTGAACATGTTCCACCACTTGACCAAATTGTGTCTCAAGATTTTTGATGGCGGACCCATGTTTGTAGTTCATCTCAACCATGTCTTTCTTGATCTCCGCAAAGTTTTTGTTCATTTGTTCCAAGATGACATCGGTTGAACTCTTTTGAGGTATAGGAGCCAAAGGAGGAGGGTTTTGATGATTATTAGAACCTTGTTGATTATACCCTCCTTGTTGCCTTTGGTGTGGAGGTTGATAGACTTGCCCTTGTGAAGATTGGCTTTGATTTTGGCCTTGTCTATAACCTTGGTTTTGGCCTTGGTTTTGATTTCGGTTCCAACCTTGATTGTTGTTATTCCTCCAAGAACCATCACCTTGATTTCCATAATTCCATCCTTGACCTTGTCCCACATAGTTCACATCTTTGGATTCTTCATACGGTTGCCCACCTTGTTGTTCCCCCATATATTGGCCTTGATAGGGGCTTTGCACTTGGCTTTGGTATTGGGGCCCCGTATTCCATTGTTCCATAGAACAAATACTCATCATCCGCTTAGCTAACTCATTCATGCTATCTTGAGATGGGGTACTAGGTTGCCCTTGAGTCGAGGATTGAGGATAAGCCATATTTTGAGCTTTAGTCGTCATCCTACAATCCTTTGCCGAGTGTGATCCACTACAAATTTGGCAAAGCCTAGCACTCTCATTCTCCTTTTGCAATCTCCCTAACTGTTGCTCCATCGCTTGTACTTGAGCATGATATTGATCACTTGCCTCTACTTCTTTAACTTCAACCAAACCGGGCTTCTTACTTCTTGTCCCTTTTCTACTCGACGATATGTATTGCCTCGAAGTCTCGGAAATCTTCTCAATTTGGTTCATAGCTACTTCGGGTACCATACTCATAATATCTCCATTGCACGAAGCATGCAAGGTACTTTGATGCACTTGGTCTAAACCCGGAAGAAAGCATGAACTACCTCGTACGATCTCAATCCGTGCCCCGGGCACTCCCTCAACAAAGCCTTAAACCGATCCCATGACTCATGTAGTTCTTCTCCTTCATAAGCATTGAATGACATGATAGCTTCCTTCATATCCATGGTCTTCGATGGGGGGTAATATTTGAGTAGAAAAGTCTTAACCACTTCTTCCCATGTGTGTAGAGAATCATTAGGCAACGAGTCATACCACCTCTTAGCTTGCTCTTTCAAGGCGAACGGGAAAAGCATAAGTTTGAGCGCCTCATCACTCACTCCATTGATCTTTGTCGAGTTCACTATTTGGAGAAAGTGATCAATGAATAAGTGAGGATTTTCTAAAGCGGTTCCCTTGAATATAGCGTTGTCTCCCAACAAATGTATGATGTTCCTATTCAATTCCAAGTTGTTGGCGGCTACCGGTGGCATTCGGATTGGACTATGCCCCATGTTTGCCGTAGGAGCTAGCACAAAATCTCTACAAGTCAAACCACCTTGGTTTTGCTCTTGTTGACCGTTAAACCAATTTGGCATCGCATTTTCACCTTGATTGTGAGCTTGGTTTTGGTTCTGTTGAAACTGGTTCAACATCCATGCATTGAATTGTTGCATGAGAGCGGGATCCATTTGATTCCCTTGGGCCTCATGTTGAACATGTTGAGGTATAGGCCCGTTCGCATTCACCGCATTGTTTCCTTGTCCATTCCCACCTCCTTGTACAATGTTGTTGACAAGAGGCGGGTTTGGAACTGGGATTCCATTATTGTTCCCCAAATTTCCTTCCAAACCTTGTCCACCTTGTTGTGCCATGTTGGATCCTTCTCCCAACTCACCCAAACTATTCTCTTCAAGGACCGGAATCGACTCCTCTACTTGACGACCTCTTCTTCGTTGACTGTTTCTACGCCTTGCGTAAGCTTCAATTCCGTCTATGTAAGGTTCGAGTGGTGTTTGAGATCTCCGGGTCATGCACTACAAAAAGCAAACAACAAAAAACAGTAAAATAAAACCTAGGCCCAAGCCTTCGGTTCACTTACAAGATATCACAAATAGCACACAATTCCCCGGCAACGGCGCCATTTTGATTGAGCTAAAATCCACCCAACAAAAACAATTTATAAAGACTCGAAACCGTGGGTAAACTAACTCTCTAACCGGCAGTGTACCGGGTCGATTGCTAGAATAGCTACCGGAGTACGAGGTCGAACCCAAAGGAATCGTGTTTGCAAGTACCAAAGTGAACGTAATGCTTAGTCTAGGTGATCAATGATTTTAAAGTATTTTTAACTACAACGACTCTAAAGTGATCCCTACTAAACGAGTCTAAAGATAAAAGAGAGATAGAAGATTAAACTACTAAGTTTCAAAGATAATTGGAGAGACATAACCGAACCATGATCAAAATAGCTAGTTTCACCCAAGGATTGACAAAACCGGGAGTGTGCAATAAACAAACGAACTCTTACATTCAATTTCACAGGTACGAACTCCTAATCCCGGTGTTAGGTTCTGAACAACTCTTCCCCAACACCTTATGCCTAGTCAACTAACCTTCCCTAGGAAAGTTTCATTCACAAGACATGTTATGCACGTGAGCCGTTTAAACGTTAAAAACGAGTAACCTCGCACTACAATGCGATCCTAGAACCCTTTTCCCACACCCCTCTATCTGAACAACTCTCAAGATTGATGTGTGTGATTTTTAACCTAGGTGATCAATCTAGCCCAAATCCGTTAAAACAAATTCTAAGACATGAAACAAGCAAGATATAACATTAAAAAGCACTACCCACTCCCAATTTCATCACCCAAAGGGTGATTTCACCAAATTTCACATGATTTGACTATGTGGGTGTTTAGCTACTCATTATACTAATCAAAACATGCATTAAACAAGTAAATAAGAGCCATAACAAGTAAAAGAGAAGAGAAATATACCATAAAATTGCGAAAATTCGAGTTGAGATCCAAAAAGTACAAAATAAAGAAGTATTAAAAGGTGGTCTCTTAGTGTTTGGAATGAAAATCTAAGCTAAGAAATGGAAAGATTAAGCTAAGATGTTGATTTACACTAAGAGAGAGTATTCTAAGCTATTACAAAATTCGAGCAATAAATGGGTAGAGTTTTGCTAAGAAAAGCTTGATATCCAAGAAAATGTCAAAGGGGGGTATTTATAGGTGAAGGGAAAATCTGCAGCAAAATTGGTCCAAACGCGCGTTTAAAGGGCTGGAACGGGCGTTTGGATTCTTCAAACGCGCGTTTCGCTTAGTTGAAACGTGCGTTTCACATAAATTCCGGGCGGGGCTTGACTTGTTCTTCATCCGGAACGCGCGTTTGGGAAGGTTTAAACGTGCGTTTGAGATCTTGGAACGCGCGTTTGGAGTGATTTCAAACGCGCGTTTGGAGAGCTTGAACTCGTATCAATTCGGACTTCGGAACGCACGTATGAGGGGTTCAAAGGCGCGTTTGAACCCCTGTTTCCCCAAATCTTCACTTTTCTTCCTTTTTAGGCCCTCGTCTTGCCTCGGTCATGCCTTTTCACCACAAATCTTCACCTTCCGGGCCCTCGAGACACCAATACCCTTCAATATCATAAACAACCACAAACATCCAAACAATTCCGGAGGGTAAAAGTGCTTGGGAATGGGGTTAATATCAACAAAAAGGGGTATGAATTCATCAAAGTAACGGATTCGTTCCCCGTGCCATAAGCTCACGATATCACCCCGAAAATGGTCTAATTTACCCAAAATTGTGCTGAAAGTGTGATAAACGGGGGTAATTAATGCACCGGAGTCACGTAAAGTTGACTCCCATCATCGACATCTCTTCATAAACTTATTTGCACCTTTTTTTTCACGTGCCGGGAGAGTTGATTGAAGATTGACGAAGCTGGATCTCGTCCGGTAACCAATGCGGGTCAATCTTCTATGTGACAACGACCGATAACCCTAGAAACCCTAAATTATCGTAAAGGGGGTGAGATGTTTGGTGTGTTCGGACTGAGCTCTCAGAGTATTTCTGGGAGTTGCCTACGTATCCAATAATCGAATTGGAATCAAGTCATCCGTAGTTCCTTAGGGTCGTTTATATAGGTCATTACTCGCCCCTCTTACTTGGTGAGCAAGTATCATAATTAATAATTAATCCCTAAGGATAAACACGACTCAATCCCCAAAATAAGAGATAATTATGGACATATTTAATGTCAAGATTAGAGTCCTTATGACTGAGGATCCTTTCCATATATACTTATCCCACACGTGGAATAACAGCGGAGCTGTTCGGAAGGTTACCCGCTCAGCCCCCAGAACCAACGCATCCGAACCGGGCAGCTCCTCTTCGCCAGATCTTCACCGCCCTGCGGCGGCTGGAGGAGGAGCTCAGACCGATCTCCCGTGGTAGACGACCTGCCCTCTGTTCGGCCCTTAGGGCATGCGACCCTTAAAGCCCTAACCCCAAGGAGTGATAACTTATTAAGCACCCCTAAAGGTGACACGTGGCGTAATCCGGGTCGGGTATCATCATAAGCCCCCGAGATCTGGCCTGACTTCTTTAGTCGGTCAGATCTGATCTGTTTGGCGGTTCGTCCGACCCTTACCCGATCATGCGTTTCAAATTGACAGTGCCAGCTGGTATCCTACTTAATAGGCCATCATACATACTCGGTTTGCGAGGCATTTTTCGCTCTTTTCTATAACTGACGTCGCTTGAGTGTCAGGAGAGAGGTTATAAACCCGTCCCCTCATATCAGACCCTCTCTCTTTCTTCACTCGCTATTAATTTGAAAGCTTCTCTCCGGACTCCCTGCATTTCCAAGTAAGTTTCCAATTCTTATTGCTTTTGTTCTTCTGTATTTCTTCTTTTCCCCTACTTTTCCCAGTTTATGAGGGCTAGTACTGCCTCTAGCAGCTCCATCGATAGAGAATTTGAGTCCCATTCTGAATCAGAAAACGAGGTTACTCAGCCTTTCATCCAGCTCGGGGGCCCTATAGACGTTCCTGCGCTGAACACTATTGCTGCTCGTATTAATTCCGAGCAGGTCGCCACAGATCAACCCTCATCTGGGTCTAGATACTACTCCGCCTTTGGCTTTACCTCCTTAAACCAGTGCCTCAGAGCCCATATGACCGCCGTAACAGCCTATAGGTGCCTTCGGCGTTAGGTCTAAACCGACCCAAGACGGCCTCTTGCAAATTTGTAACCGGTATGGCATAGACATGGACCACTATGCCCCCGCTACTGTGGGGGTTCCCATCTCTATGCCCATCAGCCCCCAGAGGGATATTGCACAAAGTGTACAAAGATCGCCCGTCCGCGGCCTTAGAGTTCCGTTCTGTCCGGCTTTTTTTGGCCGTACTGAGGCATTACCAATTGGGATCTGCGCAGATCGCCCCTAACGGTGTTAGGGCAATCATTGGTTCTGCGATTTTCTTCCGCTTAGCAGACACGGAGTTCGACGTGGATCTTTTTAGGACTTTTTATCAACATAAGAAGGTAAGGAACCACAGCGGGTGGTATTACTTTCCACGCCGTACTGACCAGCGGAGGGGGGTCCCCATGCTTTCTACGGGAAAATCTTCGATCCATGAATGGAAGAATAACTTCTTCTTCATTGGCCACGATGGACACCCTGAGTTGAGCAACTGGAATTACTTCCAGCTCCCTGCCGATGTGTGCCCCACTACGGTTGGTGAGAATTTGCTGAATGATATTGCTAATGCCAATGTTCTCCTTGATTTTGAGTACTGGTCGGACGAACTGATCGAAGCTGCGCGCTTGTTCGACGCTGGTCCCGAGCCCTATTTAAGGCTTACTCAGGACGAATACGACCATCGTAGGAGCTGCTCTCTTAATTTCCTTTGTCTTGCATACTTAATGTTACTGTTCTTCTCAGTTCTAACAATTTCTGCCTTTTACAGTGGCTGATGTTGCCGACATTTTCGACCAAGCACTCAATGAAGAGGAAGATGTGCCTGAGCCCCAGCAGAACTTGGAGGTTCCAAGGGAAGAAGTGGCTCCGGAGCCCGAACTGCCTAACCCAGAGGCCAACCCGGGAACTTCTCGTACTGGCCTTCAACAAGACGTGACCCTGGGAGCGCAGCATGTCGAGCACAGAGAGGACAGTCTGGTCATTCTGGACGTCTCAGACACAGGTGATCAATCAAGACAGCGCCCGCGATCTGGACGGAAGAGGCCTAGATCTAGCCAGGAGGCTTCTGAAGGAACTTCGGGTTCTTCGGCCGAGTTCTTGGCCGAGCTGCCGGACAAAGATCTAGCATCGATCGTAAGTCTCCTTTTTTGTTTGCTGTAAATCACCGTTCTGCCCCTGCTCGCCTTACACTTGATATTTACAGGTGGTTAAAGCTGGGAAGGAGGTTCTTCACCGACTCAATGACTTCTCCACTCATAAGGCGTCTTTGGAGAAACGGATTTCTGACCTATCTGCCAGCCGTAACAAGCACAAAGAAGAATCCTTGTCTAAATATGTCCAGATTGCAGATCTGGAGAAGGTTGTGCAGGCTCAACGAGTAGAGTTGGAGGAACTGCGTACATCTGGCGCTGTCCGTGAAGAGGCCTTGGCCAAACTTCGAGCTGATCGCGCGTCGTTGGAAGATGCTATGCCTGAACGAATCGCTCAGGCCATCCACGAGTATAAGAGCTTTGAGCACTTTACTGGGGCCTTAAAGGTGTTACTTGGTTCTATCTTGAGCCATGGGTATACCCTCGGTGTTAACCAGGCCAAAGAGCAGTGCCCTGAGCTGGTTATCTCAGATCTTCAGCATGGCAGACTCTGCAAGCCAGGCGGCAACGAGCTGTACCAGGCCAGGCTGAGGGAATATCAAGTTGGTATGGACCTGGCTGAGAAGTATGGACGTCGACCTGCGACCCGTCAGTCTGGAACATCGCCAGCTCAGCGCTCCGGTACCCCGACCGATCCGCCTCAAGATGCAGCCGCCAATCCTTAGAAATCAAGGGCTTCGTTAATTTGTTGGAAAACTTTGCACCTTTTTCCCAACTTTTGCTATTTTTTGTTTTTGACAATTTGTGCCTTTTTGGCACTTGTTCTGTAATATGTTTTTCTTTGGCATCTTCATTGCTATTACTTTCACTTTTGATTTTGCCCTTACTTTTGTTATGGCCCTTTACCCCCCTGAAGTACGTCCTTTATAAAGCTTTGCTTTTCGAATGGAGTAGTTCAGTGTTTGCGCTGATCGTATGTCCTGCAGACTTAGGAAGTATGATTACTTCAATTGGCTAAGTACTTTAGGTCCTTTTGCGGATCAGCTCGGATTATCAGTCCAACCCGTCTGTATTGAGTCTGATCTCGTAGATCGCTTTGTTGAGTCCGTCCCGCGACTCATTTTGGTTTGCCTTGGCAAATTTCATCTCGAGACCGACCTGCGGCTCAGCTCTTCTACTGAGTCCGACCTGCGGATCAGTTTGTTGAGTCTGTCCTGCAGACCTCTTTGGATTTCCCTTGGCAAATTTTTGCTGAATCCGACCTGCGGATCAGTTTGTTGAGTCTGTCCTGCAGACCTCTTTGGATTTGCCTTGGCAAATTTGTTCTGAATCCGACCTGCGGATCAGTTTGTTGAGTCTGTCCTGCAGACCTCTTTGGATTTGCCTTGGCAAATTTTTACTGAATCCGACCTGCGGATCAGTTCGTTGAGTCTGTCCTGCAGACTTCTTTGGATTTGCCTTGGCAAATTTTTGCTGAATCCGACCTGCGGATCAGTTTGTTGAGTCCGTCCCGCGTACCTCTTTGGATTTGCCTTGGCAAATTTTTTCGAATCCGACCTGCAGCCTTAGTCGTGATCAAATAACACGGTGACAATGCATATAGCAATAAAATTCTTTATTCAATATTTGATGTCTGAATACAATTTATTCGAAATTAAAAATGCTAAAATAAAAAATAGTCTGGAACCTGTCCTAGACGTAAAACTTTCTCAAGTTAGAAGCATTCCAGCTGCGGGGAACAGTTCTGCCACTTGCGTCGGCCAATTGATATTCCCCTTTACCATGTACTTTGACCACCTTGTAAGGTCCTTCCCAGTTCGGAGCCAACTTCCCTTGGGGTAATTGCTTACTAACTTCATTCTTTCTGAGCACCAGGTCCCCTTCTCTAAAGTACGAGTGCTTAACTCGAGAATTGTAATATTGAGAAATTCGCTGTTTGTACTTAGCCATTCTTATGAAGGCTATGTTACGAGCTTCCTCCAGATCGTCCTTGGAATGTCTAAGTTCGCCTCCTGTTCACTTTCTGTGTAGAGCGCTGTCCGTGGAGAAGATAGGCCGATCTCGGCTGGGATCACGGATTCGCATCCGTATGCTAGGCTAAAAGGGGTTTCCCCAGTAGCTGAGTTCGGAGTTGTTCTGTATGCCCATAATATATTAGGCAGGTGATCTGTCCAATTCTCTTTTTCCTCTTCTAAACGTTTCTTCAGTCCTGCCTTGATCTGCCTGTTGGTCTGTTCGACCTGGACATTAGCTTGGGGATATCCCACAGAAGTGAAGTGTTGTGTAATCTGTAATTCATTGCACCACTCTCGGACGACCCTGTCTTCGAATTGAGTCCCATTGTCTGAAACCAAAGTTTTTGGTATTCCATACCTGCATACTATGCTCTTCCACAGAAATTTCTGTATCTGCCTTCCTGTTATAGTGGCCAATGGTTCAGCTTCGACCCACTTGGTGAAGTAATCAATTGCCACAATGAGGAACCTGACATTGCCTGGGGCTCTGGGGAGTGGTCCGACCAGATCTACCCCCCACTGATCGAATGGCCAGGGGGAGATCATCGGAACCATATCTTGGGATGGCCGATGTGACAAGTTGTCATGCACCTGGCATGATCTGCACTTTTCCACCAATTCCTTGGCGTCTTCCAACATCGTTGGCCAATAATAGCCGAACAGCCGGCACTTCCTCGCAAGTGTTCGTGCTCCTTGATGATTTCCACAGATGCCTAAATGCACTTCCCTGAGTAGGTAGTTCCCTTCTTCTTCAGTCACACATCTCAACCATGGAGCAATATACGATCTGCGGTAGAGTACGTTTTCGAACAGTGAGTATCTCACTGCCAAAAGCCTCGTTTTTCTAGCCTGAATTCTGTCATGGGGGAGGATATTGTCTCTAAGATACAACACAATTGGATCCATCCACGTACTGGCCTGCCTAATTGGCCGTACAGCCTGCTGCTCGTAGCTTCTTTCTTTCAACAACTCCACCAGTACTTTCTTTTCTGATAAAAAGTTTGAGGCCAATTTGGACAAAGCATCTGCCCTCCTGTTCTCAGCTCGTGGTATTTGGTCAACCCGGACCTTTTGAAACTTCTCTAAAAGTGCTTTAGCTGCTGTTAAATATCTTCTCATAGGTTCTTCCTTAGCTTCATATTCTCCGTTTATTTGATTTACCACGAGCTGCGAGTCACTATACACCTGCAAATCGTCTGCCCCAAGCTTACTTGCCAACGTGAGTCCCGTAATCAAAGCTTCGTACTCAGCCTCATTGTTTGTAGCCTTAAAGTCAAATCTTAGAGCATAGGGGAATTCCTCCCCTTTGGGGCTGACTAATAAGAGACCTGCTCCTGCGCCATCTTTACTTGACGCTCCATCAACGTACAAGTTCCACCGACGTACCTCTTGTTTCTCAAGATCAACATCTAAACCAACAGATATTCCTTCGGCCAAAAAATCTACCAAAACCTGTGCTTTGATCGCAGTCCGTGGTCTGAAATCAATGTCGCATTCCGCCAGTTCGACAACCCATTTCGCCAACCTACCTGAGGTTTCTGGTCGTCCTAAGATCTGCCGTAGCGGCTGATCAGTGATGACAGTGATGGGATGTGCCTGGAAGTAAGGTCTCAACTTCCTTGAGGCATGTACCAATGCCAATGCTAGCTTTTCTGCGTTTGAGTATCTAACCTCTGGTCCATGCAGTGCTTTGCTTACAAAGAAAACGGGTACCTGTTGTGCACTCTGCTCTTGTACTAGTACTGCGCTCAGAGCTTCTTCACTCACAGCTAAATAAACGAACAGGGGCTCTCCTTCCTGAGGGGCTGTCAAAGTGGGCAATTCAGCCAAGTACTTCTTTAGTTCATCGAACGCGGCCTGGCTTTGTTCGTCCTAGTGAAAAGGGCTAGTTCTCCGTAAGATTTTGAAAAAAGGCAAAGCACGCTGTGCTGATCTCGATAAAAATCTGTTCAGGGCAGCTATCCGCCCTGTCAGTCGCTGAACTTCCTTGATGTTCTTTGGTGGAGACATGGTTTTTAATGCTTTGATCTTATCCGGGTTCGCTTTGATCCCGTCTCTGGATACCATGTACCCTAGGAACTTCCTAGATCTGACCCCAAATGTGCACTTCTTTGGATTGAGCTTCATTTGAGTCTCCCTTAGGACTTCAAAGACTTCTCTAACATCGTCCAAATACTGATCAAGAGACCTACTCTTGATTAGGAGGTCATCCACGTACACCTCCATACATCTTCCTATCTGTTTGGCAAAAATCGAGTTAACAGCTCTCTGATACGTTGCCCCTGCATTTTTGAGTCCAAAAGGCATTGTCACGTAGCAGTACGTCCCAAACTCTGTTATAAAAGAGGTCTTCTCTGCATCTTCAGGGTCCATCACGATCTGATGATAACCTTTGTAAGCATCCAAAAATGCAAACACTTCATATCCCACAGTGGAGTCCATTAAACGATCAATCTTGGGCAGAGCATAGCAATCCTTTGGGCACGCCTTGTTCAAATCTGTGAAATCTACACACATCCTCCAACTCCCGTCTGGTTTCTTGACCATCACAGGGTTGGCTAACCATTCAGGGTACATCACTTCCTTTATTATGCTTGCTTGCAGCAGTTTCGTTACCTCTTTCTTGATTGCTTCAATGCGCTCAGGGGCGAAGTGCCTTTTCTTTTGACGAACAGGCTTTTTGTTCGGATCCACCTTTAATCTATGTACTGCCAATTCAGGAGATAATCCTGGCATATCCTGCGCCCTCCAAGCGAACACGTCTCTAAAGTCTTCAAGAATCTTTACCAACGATTCTTTGTGTGGGGAGGGGATCCAGGCCCCAATGCGAACTGTTGAGTCCTCATGTTCGTCCCATAGACGTACAGCCTCTGTTGTATCCTCAGAAGACCACTTCTCTTCGTCACTGGGTAGCTCCTCGATACAAACCTGTTGCACCATTTTCCCATTTACTGTTGCAGTATAGCAGCTTCTGGCTGTTTCCACATCTCCTCTGATTTCTATCGACCCCTCCCCTGTTGGGATCTTCATGCTAACATGGGCCGGTGAAATCACGGCCCGAAGATCTATAAGGGCTGGCCTTCCCATTATCACATTGTAAGCCGATGGTGCTTTCACCACCACATAGTCCACCATTAGGGTTCTGCTCCTCGTGCCTTCTCCAAAGGTAGTGAGCAGCTTGATCACCCCCAGTGGATGAACCGGAGGTCCTGCGAAGCCGAACAGAGGCGTGGAGACAGGAGTCAGTTCGGCGTCCTTCAGCTTCATTGCTATGAAAACATTATAGTAGAGGACGTTCACGGCACTACCCGTATCGACACAAATTCTTTTTATCCGGTTCCTGCTGATCACAGCTTCAATCACCAACCCTTCGTTGTTGATCACCAATGGTAATGAGTCCCTTGGTCCATACATTACTTCCCCTAGTTCAAGCACAATGCCCGCGAGGGTCGAGGGAAACGAAGAGGCGGGAAAATAGATAAAGGTTTTTTTTTTCCTTTTCAAAACAGCAATGGTTTTATGGTGGTCCTGGACCAAGTAATTAGACCACCATGTCATCAATTTGAGAATACATCATTGGTGGTTGATTTTTAAATATAGGGAACCACCAAAAATCCCTTAAATTTTATTGGCTTGGACCACTAAGTAAGATTTGGTCCAGGACCATAGTAAAATTTGTGTCAAAACAGGTTTAGTATTTCTTGTATTGATAATGGTGAAACACTTGTCACTACGGGAAGTTCTTGTGTGTGGTATATCCATATGTATCTAATTGACCGTTAGATAAATCTGGACTACACAGTTTGAATTCTATTTAAAAATACACGGTGTACATTTTGCTACATGAGTACACTCCGCATACGGGTACACCCAAGAACTTCTATGTCACTACATATATATAGTTACTACATCATCGAATGTCACTGTAAATGCAGTAACAAATGATTTGGTCTTCATAAGGTGTAACTTCATCCGCCGTATGCCATTGTATCTGTTGTGAACCATTAAATAAATTCGAATTTCACATATTACATTGGAAAATATCAAATTTATGTCAAAATATATAAGACGAAAAAATATGAATAATGATGAATGGATATTGACCGCATCATACAATTGTATTGTTTATGTGGTGGATATAATGTTTTTTTTTTTTGAGGGGTGGTGGATATAATGTTGATAGTAGTGATATTGATGACATCAATATAATGATGAATCAAATTGATACCATATAAATATTATACTTTATATCCATCGATTCAATATGAGCCATGAAGGCTGAGTGTTGTCTTATGGATAATTTTGAAGAAAAATATATATATGATCATGTGAAGATGATCAATACTCTAAATGAGCATTTATAGGACTTTATGTCCATAAAAATTGTTAAAAGCTCGAAAAAAATGAATATTATATTCACATATATAGACATGTCAAACAATGACGAAAGTGAATATTAAACTCACATAAATAAATGTTTGACATGTCGAATACTCATAAAACTCAATATGAGATTCATAAAAATAATAAGGTGGACAAGTCATTAAGAAAAAAACCTAAAGACCTGAAGTCCATTTAAATTCGCATGTTACCATGAGTGATCTAATATTCAGAGATAAGAAAATCTATTGAATATATCATGAGATTTTCATGATCACTATTTGAGAATAGAAAATTAAATCACTTTTTATAATGATGATATGCTCCTGATGCAACAATATCACTTAAAGTGATTTAAGATGTATATGAAACTGAGTTTGTTGTCTTGGAAAGCCAATACCCGTGATGGCTACGTGACACAATGATCTTCCTAACAGATCCAAGAACATTTTCATTTTAATTTCCACACTATTTTTATTGATTTAACATGAACGAGATCCTGGGACGAGGATTATATTACATAATGCTCAAACAAATAATTTTTCATTGAGGATTATATTACATAATGCTGAAACAAATAATTTTTCATTGAATCCATGCATCGACCACTTTTCAAGGCTGTTGCACTTCTCCTAGATCGGGGAAATAAAGTTTTTTTAGTTTCGATTTATGATACCGAAAAGGTAAATAATGGTTTAATTGTGTTGTTGGGATAAAGTGGAAAAAATAATAATAAATAATATTTTGGTATTCTAAAGCAACATATATAAATATGAACAAAATCAATTTTCCAATGTGACAGCTCGAGTATCATTCTTCAAATTTTATTCTAAGAACTCTAATTCTCTATCTTGATATGGTTTCAGGCATGAAATTGACAATATCAGATTGAGGAATTATGATTCAAGTCTTGAATTCACTTGTAAGATTTTGGGTCATGTATGTTGAATTCGACGTTTTAATGTGAACCGGTGCTATTGAACCATCGCAAACAGTTCAAACTTTTAAAAGATTTGAAATTAAGCTCATTGGATGTTGAGGCCTTTGGAGTTGACTACGAATTACCACACTCTTCTTTTTAGCAACGAACTCTTCTTTTTAGCAACGATTCGTGTGGTGGAGATGGACTCGTTGTCTTGTGTTCAGCATCTCCAGTACTCCGGGGAGCTAGGAGGACCTATCCATTGGGATGCTTAGTGCATGATTGCTTATGTAGGGCTTTGGAGTCTTGTTCGTTTTCATTCGTTCGGCGCTCTCAGGGCCGGCCCTCCAATAAGGCGGAGGAGACGTTGGTCTTAGGTCCAACGGTGCCGGGGACCAACGTTACATGTTTAGCTAAAAGAAAAAAAAGTTCCGTGCAGATCCAACCAGATCCAACCTAATATAATGTGTTGGAACTGCCGTGTGTTAGGCCACCCACAGGAAGTCAATGCACTTAAAGGCCTTGTAAATATTTATTCGCCTTCTCTTTTATTTTTGTCTGAAACTAAGCTCAGTGAAAATCGATTTGAAGATGTTCGTTGTTTGCTTGGATATTCTAGTGCACTCGTTGTAGGGAGCGTGGGAGCGAGTGGAGGTTTGGCTCTTTTATGGAATGACGATACGGATGTATTAATTTCTACGTATAATTCTGGCCACATAGATGCTATCATTCACAGTACTTTGGCCCCACATTGGCGTTTCATAGGGTTCTATGGGAACCCGGTTGTTAGACAGAGGGAGCATTCTTGGGCTTTGTTGCGCCGCCTGTATGAACGAATGTCCCTACCGTGGTTGGTGGCAGGGGATTTTAATGAGGTTCTTTCACGTACTGAGCAGGATGGTCCAAATCTACGTCCTCACCCGTAGATTGTAGCTTTTCAAAATTCCCTCACTGATTGTGACTTAACGGATTTGGGATATGTTGGGGCACCCTTTACATGGTATAAACGAGCGGATCGATTGGCGACTCGAGTTCGGTTGGATAGAGGTGTGGCTAACTTGGAGTGGCGCACTCTTTTCCCGCAAAGACGTGGTGTATCACTTATCCGGTTCCTGTGCCGATCATGTTCTTATTTTCATTTCATCGGCTAATCCTTTTGATAGGGGCTTGGTCAGGTGGACTCCGGTGCCACGCTATGATCCATTCTGGATTAGGGCCCAGGAGTTTGAGGAATGTTTCAGAGCGTCTTGGCAGCATGGTACTATTCAAGGATCCTCTTCTCTCATAGGGAGGGTGACACAGGTTCGTAGTGAGTTGCGGCGTTGGAGTTCCCAACGGCATGGGAATCTTGGGAAGTGTTGGAAATAAAATTTATGTTTTGATGATGATTCATCACTTATTTAGTCTTGGTTCTAAACCCCATTGATGAAGTGTCATAACTAGCTGTTATAGTGCAAAGCAAAAAGATGTCTAGATATCAATGTATAGGATTTAATAGAGTCTGATATTTGTATAAGTTAAATCAGACAAGCACTGTAATACTTCTAGGTCGTCAACTGAGATAACAAGAAACTGAGTTATCAGGAAACTGGAAATCAGTTAAATTGGAAAGCGGAGCACACCAACGTAAAACTGAAGAAGATAAGTTCGCTGAGGGTCACAGACTCAGTTGGCTTATCTAAGAAGACCGAAGAACCGAGGGTCACGTACTCGCTTATAGAAGACCGAAGAACCGAGGGTTCAAACTCGCTTTATGAAGACCGCGTCGAGATCGTAAAGTTAGACTTCGTGCAAGATTGTGATGACCTGAACTGACTTTATGGATCTTGTATTAGGAGCTAAGACACATAAGGACAATGATGTCTGTGATGATTAATTCTTTGGTGTACTCTGATTAAGTCAATTGTAATCATATGAAAACTTGAGTACTGATTTTGAAGAAGATAAAAACTCAGTTAATGCTCTTAGAAACTGAGAACTGATAATGTTCTCAGTAAATCAGCTTTAGAACTAAGGTTTAACTAAAACTGAAAAATGATTCAACCGTTGCAATTCAAGAATTATGATTGGAGGATAATCTATCCGTTTTGACATGATCGTACAAGCAAGAAATCAGGAGCACTAACGGCCAAAAGAATTTGAATTCAAAGGAATCTGACCGTTATATTAACCCCTATAAATAGACTACTTCTACAACAACAAAGGAGAGAGCAGGAGGAATTAAAAAGAATCTATCTAGTCAAAAAAGATAAAATTAAGGGGGAAAAGCCAATCTAAAAGAATTCCTGCTAAATACTTTATTGCAAGATCAAGAAATTTCTTCAAGTGTTCCTAAGCATTCAAGGAAAATCAAGATCATTCATTTGAAGAAATACCGAGCCGAGCGTAATTTATACATCTAGAAGAAAAGCTCAAATCACAATTGAATCATAGTTATTGATTCAAGTCTCAACTTTGATTTTATCAAAGGTTTAGACCGTGAAACACCAAGAAGGTGTGAAGGACAGTTTGAGGCAGTCAGGAAGACTGTGGTTGTGATGAGCTGGTGAAGAGGCAATTCAACCCTCCAAGGACCAGTGTTTCAAACAATTGAAGAGCAGCAATCCTACATGTTCTACAACTGTTTAGATAGTGAAGCTAAGGATTAGTCAAGGACTATCCGTTTAGAACTTTTTGTAACCGGGCCATCTCAAAGAAGTTCTAGTGGAATTTTTCCTCCGCATCACAAGAGAAGAGAGGACGTACAAGATTACACCACCTGGAACCTCTATAATATTTGTCTTATTTACTTTACGCATTCATTTGCTTCATTACAGTTATATTTATCTAGTATTCATTCTGAAATCAAGTCAACAAGCTGTTTGTTAACTTATATCTGATAAAGGCTTAACTAATCCGCTGCCAGTTAACTAGACTAAATATAAGTCAGTATTGACTTATACACAGTTGAGTTAACTGAACTCCACACAAGTTTTAACTGAACTTTATTTTTTTTTAAATCCAGTTTTAGGGTCAAGTTTATTCACCCCCCCTCTAAACTTGTGTTAGCCTTTCCAAGGGACCAACAGGAAACGTATAGCAGAGAAAGATGAGGACCTGCGAAAGCTCTGGGAATCGTCTAGTTATTCAGTACAATAGGAATAGGTTCTTATGCAGCAAATAGATCAGTGGCAGACCATGGAAGAAGAGTATTGGCGGCAGAGAGGTTGAAGTGAGTGGCTGGTAATGACATATAGGAACACGCGGTATTTTCATCATAAGGCGGCGACTCGGCGGAAGCGCAATTCGATCCATTTGTTGCATGATACTCATAGGGTTGTGTGTGATGAGCCAGCAGATATGGAGCGTGTGGTGGTGGATTACTTTCAGGCAATATATTCGTCGAATGGCACCGCTATTGATCTTGATGGGTTACAGTTTGCTGAGATTGAAGCCGGTCAGCAGCACTTGGCCACTGCTTTTACTCGGGAGGAGGTTAATGTCGCTTTAAAACAGTTGCCAGGGAGGAAGTCACCTGGGCCTGATGGCATGCACGTGATTTTTCTCCAGAAATTCTGGGGTATTGTGGGGGATGATGTTCTACGGGTGGTGTTGGATGTTTTGAATAATGGTGCCCCTAGGTTTGTTGAATGATACATATATTTCACTGATCCCAAAAGTTACTTCTCCCACCGTTATGACTGAGTTTCGCCCGATCGCTCTATGCAATTTGATCTACAAGCTTATTTCTCGGGTGATAATTAATCGTCTAAAGGGGTGATTGTGTTGGAAGTTGTGCCCGGAAGACAATTTTTGTAATTGTTTTTATAATTAATAAATGACAGATTTATTCTCATCTTATTATTTGCTTCGTGCTTATAAGTAATACACTACTGAATACCCCAAGTCGTATCATATGTAGCCATATAACTTAGTGTGTGTTACACATGAGGATTAAGTTTATGGTGATACACTTGAACTGTTAGTCCGTGGTAAACTTAATAAAAGTATGGGGTCTATTGATTAAACCATCATTAATGCGCCCAGAACACTTTATGGTGTGACCGCCTTATCCGGACCGTCGACATTGGTTGTCTAAGTGGGGCATTTATATATGATGTAGTCCTATAGGACTGGACCGATTTAATCTCATATAATTCCGTGATTGAGAAATCTTATTAAATCACAAGATGGTCATATATAGATTAACCTTAATCCTGAAGTGATTACAGACTCCTACTTGTTTCAGGATAGAGTTTGATGTGTTCGTTAAGGATCGCTAAGAGGCGCGGTCCGAATCACTTTCACGTTGGCACTATTCTGGAATGAGTGAGAAGTGTGTGTCTCACAATATGGAATCCATTCCTTTCTGCGGGAAGTGGAAAGACAATCCCCTTATTTGTTAATCCTAGAAACTGATCGATCCTGGGAGTTCGTATTGGTTATGAACTAATTGATCACTAGTGAGTTAATGGTAAATAAGGATAAGATGTATTGAAGAGGGTTTACGGAAATAATCCCGCTTCATTACGGATAGTCTATGGAGGGTTAGTTTATATGTAATGATTATATCAATGGACACTTATTGACTCGACTCGACGTTTTGAGAATAAGTTATATCTATAATCGATAGAGTTCAGTTTCGGATTTATGGTGGCGTAATTCCGGAATTAATAAGTTAAGTAGAAATATTCTGTTTGATGAATATTTTATTCAATTTATTGTAGCTATTGGTTATAGGTCAATGGTCCCCGGGTTGGCTCCTAACACGCGAGTGTTTTCTCGTTTTATGGAACCTCAAGAATAAATTAAATAGTTGGTCTATTTAATGAATATGCATTATTTATTTGATAAATAATATGTAAAATAGAAAAGACATTTTCTATTAAAACAAATGGAAAAAAAGTGGCGCCTACTTTTGTGATAAATTTGGGAAAAGAAATTTTCCTAGATTATGTCACATGTGTAATTAATTAATTATCTATTTGTTGGATAATTACTCGATAAATTAAGAGATTGTTTTTTTTTTGGGAATTATCTCTTAATTTTATGGCAAAATTATCTTTTCTTATGGGAAGAGGTAATTGTGGTGTGAAAATGATAACTCTCTTGACTAGTTATTTTCCTATATAAAGAGAGTTCTCCTAAAGACAATAACAACCACAAAATTGCGCCACTTATTAAATAAAGGAGAGAAAAATTAGTTTCGTTAAATATTAAAATAAGAAAAACCTAGGGTTTTTCTTGTACATATTCGAGGATGTTCTACGGCGAGGATCGACGTCCACCAGTCGTCACTAGGAGATACAATCCGGAAGACTACGACTTCTCCCTTTTGTCGATTTATCGTCTCTCTCTGGTTTGGGTAAATCTACTACCCTTCTTGTAGTTATTAATTATTTATGTGAATCGAATCGTGGTAAATCGCATGCGAATTTATTCGTAGCTTCCGCTGTGCATGATCGAGTGTCTCGATGACGATCCAATTATGGATCGAATCCGGATTCGGGTTTCTGTATATCCAGCATGTGGTAGCAGAGCGAGGTTAAAGAGATTTTTCGATTTTGATTGCATAATTAATTAATAATGAGTGAAATAGAATAAAATTGCATATTTTAATTTTTTTTTATGCGATTGAATGTTTTGGTTGACGAGATGAATTGGGGTTGGTACTTGTTTACCGTTAGATCTATTGTAAAGTTTTTAGATCCAAATTGATTGGATATATGATGCAATTTTATTTTTTTTTGGTTTTGTACCTGTGCGAAATTTTGGAGTGCTGATGTCATCATGACATCAGCACAGTAAAGGGCAAAAAAAGCCGCAGATGGCAAGATTCGAACATAGGCTGTTAGGGTGGAAGAACGAGCGCTGCACCAACTCGGTTGAGAAACTTTTGTTGAATACTTGGACCAGAAAAGTAATATACAATGCGGCGGGAGTTTATAATTAGATATTAGAAAACCTTTTGATAGTAGGGTTTATCTAGTTATTTAATTTTAAGTTTATAGATTAGATACTGGGGTACCAACGGTCCATCTCAGTGGTTTATTTTTCATCTTTATTTTCTTTAGTGATTATTTATGTGATATAACAATGCCATGCATCATATTCATGAATTCCACTCCTAGCATATGCATACATGTAGAAAATTAATATTGACATTAATTAGACATGTATCAATACGATAATTAATTTCGATTACGAATAAATTAAATTAATTAAAATGAACAGAATTTTATCGGCATATAAAATTCACATGATAAAATAAAATTTACTCGATAAATTTAATTTTGGGATCTAAAAATCATTCGTGGATTTTAATTATGTAGTGACTACATAAAAGAATTTTAATAATTGAAAAATTGGAAAATCCAGAAAAGTTGGACACCAACTGAGAAAAGTTGGACACCAACTGAGCAAAGGTTCGAAAATTGGTTCGGGCGGTCAACAGGGCTTCGGCTCGACTCGACTTGTCCGTCCAAGTGCGGGGTTAGCCACGGGGGTCCGGCAAGGTCAAGCTATCCGGCGAGTTTAGGCTCAATGGGGCAACCTTAGCCCGATTTTCAACCCAGCACCCGCACACGTGCGACGTTAGCGTCGGGGGTCCAGCAAGGTCGAGCTATCCGGCGAGTTTCGACTCAATAGGCGGCCTCGGCCCGATTCATCCAAATAGATCGTATATGAACCAACGAAGAGGACGGGTCGGTTTAGCCAATCCCGACACCGTTCGGTGAACTCGGTTAAAGCTCAGCCAGGGTTTAATACCGATAAGTTGGTGATTGATTTTCAAGATTTATTGTTTTCAAATTATTGAGATAAAATTCTATGATCCTAAAATTTTATCATGACGATATTAGGACTATAAAATTCTTTTGATGAATTTTAATTGTGTAGTGTCTACACAAATTTCTAAATAATCAATAAATTGGAAAACCATGAATAAGGTGTCGCTAGTTAGACAGTGTTTGGAACCGATAAACTAGTGGGAGCTTTACATTTCGTGATTTATTGTTTTCAAATTATTGAGAAATTAATAAGTCCTACTATATTAGGATTACAAAATTCTTGGTGAATTTTAATTGTGTAGCGTCTACACAAAGAATTTATAAATCCATAAAATTGGAAAATCGTGCATATAGTGACACTAGTTAGACGGTATTTGGAACCGATAAACTAGTGGGAGGATTAAATTAAATATTCATGATCTATTGTTTTTGGATTGTTAGAAAATTCTAAAAATCCTAATGAAACTACCAAAATTTCAAAATAATGAGTGGGAGCGGGGAATGTGACAACCGACCCCTCGGCCTCTACTTTTGACACAAGCACGTGAGAGAAGGGTGACGCCTTGAGCCACTTTGATTACGGCCCCCTGCGGATGGCCTTCACCCCTATCAATATTCAAGGCTTGGTATCCGAAAGGATAGGATTTTGGGTACTCGTCGAGTCACTGACCGACCCTGCGGCGGCATACTCGGGGCGTACTTTGAGATCTGAAATAGTAGGTCACACTTAAAAGGATATTTTTGGAAATATCTTGGCTGAAAAATGAAGGTAATCAACAATTGAATGAAGATGCTTGATTCTTAATGGTTTGATTGTTGAGAGAGATTGTCTCAATTTAACTATCATTGTGTTGATACCGACCCTGCGGCGGCAACATGATGTGAGGTTAAATCCTTGGAATGGTAGGATAAACTGCATGAATGACATCACATTTATAATTCCTAAAATAATTAATTGTTTTGGTGTATGTTTTGATTTATAATTCTGTCATAATTTATTTTTGCAACTACATATCATCTCAAGGTATCTAAATTGCTAAACACGATAAATTGACAAATGATGACTTCGTAAAAGTGGAAAAGTAACAAGAACGTTTCATAAATCGAGAATGCAAATTAATTTTTTGGAATAAGATGTTCCTCTTGAGTCTACAAACTTAAGTGACATTGATAAGTATGTCACTGCTGTCACTTGTGATAAGCGAGAGACAAAACAAAATTAGTTCAAAGATGACGAGAATGATTCGGTATCAATCTCACCTAGACATCCCACAATTCATGAGTAGTGTCTACTCAACTGAACTGCTAGTTCACGGCCATTTCCTTTAAAGAAAGCCAAGAATGGGAAGGTAAATGTCTACAAGTATAAGTCGTCTAAACTAAATAAGTTAAAGGCTAAACCGAAATATTAATCAAAGAAAGTAAAGGATAAGGAAAGTGATTTCGGATCACTAACCTATGAATCCTTATAGACTTTCTTAACCGAGTAATTTTGACTCAGAAGCTAAAGTTCTTTTGTTAGAACAAGGTAGCTGGGCATTCAAGATAAAGAGTGGACAACGGGCAGTTATTTCAGCTAAGATAGTGACAATGATATAAGGAGATAAATTTCGGATTTTAATCCTACAATATCAAAGAAATATAATTTCTAATTTCAAATTCGTTAGAACAAATGGATTCACTTTCACGTCGATAATATAGTTGCCTTAAAGAAAGTGAATTTGACATTTGTATACGATTCTGAGACTCGGACTTTTGTCTGATAAAGTCAAAACCACTAAGTAATGCTAAAAAGGTATATGTAACACATCATAAACTATTAAGACAAATGGTTTCCGTATTTAGACGATTCTTCAGTATCTATTAATTAGTGCATATATCCTAGAGATAAGATCTGAAGACTGGCTAAGGGTGATTCCTATCTCCCAGTCTAAGAACACTATCTCAAAAGAAAAATGACTAAGTAAACTTTCAATTAGGAAAGGTTAATAGAGCTAAAGAAGTATCATAGCTTGTTCATATTGACCTTCGGGGTCTTATGAAGGATACAAGCTAGTGGGAGCTTTTGAGTAATAGACCTTGTTGTCTAATGACTACTCGAAACGCCGATTAGTTTGTCTAAATATTTGGAGGAATCTCTGATATTACCAGAGAAATGAGTATTCAATGCTCAAATATAAGCTATGGCATGGTTTTGTCACTGATGCTTGGCCTACCTCCGAGTGAAATGATTTCACTGAAAGGATAAACCATAGATTGTCTTTTATAGTTATTGATATGCTACAATACACTGCTTAACTCAATTAAGATATTGGTTGCAAAATAACAGTTTACATTATTACGTAATACCGAGAAGTCTACCTAGAAGATGCTTATGAATTTGTGGATAAAGAGTGAAGTGCATTTACTCCACTCCCGCAAATAGAGGCATTTAGCATTTATGCTTGAAGGTAGGACTGAAGATTTTGCATACACGTTCAGATGGTGACTGATCGTGAAATATCTTAATACAATGAGTATAGGTTGGTTATTAGATTCTGAAGATCGGATAATGACGGTTGTACTGTCGCACCCTTTCTGAAAGAATGTTTAAATAACAACCTTGGACCTTGAAGTAAAGATACTCAAGGAGTTACTATCTGATTTAATCAGACCACATCCAACATTGGTTGTTGGGGAATACGCTGATAAATACTACTAAACCAGATCAGAATGTCAATCCACCCAAATGCAGTGGGAGTATGGTTTATCCATTGACTCACTCAGATCATGCGACTTTACGATCTCTTCGGGGTGATTGATCACCTATGGTCTTTTAGGGAAGACTGTATAGGATTCTGACAATAGAAAGTTGGTTTAAAGCCACAAACCTGTATATGGAGTTTTGGTACTCCAGTTCTGTTCATACTCTAATAGAACCACCTGAGTGTCTCAGGCCCAGTAGGAGAAATCGGATCTACATGGAAAAGAGTCAAATGAATGGGAAAGTTTAACTTTCTAGGCAAAACCAAGTGTTCTAGGGGTAATTCCCTAAGAAGTAGAGAGTTAACCAGGGGTGCTGCCCTAAAACTCTCTCACCATTCCGCCTTGCTTGACTCCCTGGAAAGCCGAAGACTAACATGGGTGATGCCCTGAAACTTTCTTTCCGTACAAAGGAGCTTGAATTCATTCGGAACAGAAGGGTTTTAGCTTAAAGCCAATGGTAGATTGACTGCCTATGCTTAAATCCATTGGTGGATTAAAGTAAACCTCTAGGTCATTAAAATCCACATATATGAAATGTGTGAGCTTGACCAAAAGTATTGATGAGTCTTTTGTAGACTGGAGAATCAATATTGGTAAAGTAGTTGACGTTAGTGTTTATAAAGGATAACACTGCAACAGTTGAGAACAACATGAGTGTGTTATCTGAAGTTAAGAACTGACGAGCCAAAGCTTCTCTGAATCGAAGTAGTGGACTATATTCTCAGAAATCGATTCGGTCGAGTTCATGAGAACAAGTTGTGGCAGTGTCCCATCCATCTTATTGGTTAAGATGTTGATGTATTTCTTTGCATGCTAGATTCAACGAGAGGTTTCCTACCCAACCCCTCACGGAATAATTCTCTAAATCTTCGGATATAGAGAAAACGGGATAAATTCTCTTTTGGATAGAGAAAGTCAAGTTATTAAAAGTCAATAACAATCAAATCTTGGATTCGAACGTTGAGCAGCAGTATAGTGCATCGTCAAGTACCTTTAGAGAACGAGGAGTTGTATGCTTGAGTATTCGGGTGCAAACCTGAGTATTGTTGACTACACTGTTTCTGATTTTTGTCGGATTAAGGATGATTGTGAATCGATCTCAAGCTCAGTGTTTACTGATTGTGATGGAGCTGCAGTCAGGAGAAATCCAGCACTACCAATTTGACTCTGTTATTCGAATACATAGTAGCTTTCGGAGCAGCTAAATAGGCAGTGTGGCTTGAGAAGTTCTTTGTTGGATCGGGAAGTGATTTCAGGTCTCGATGAGCCGATACCATTTTACTGTGAAAACAGTTGACAGGTAGCTCATGCAAAGGATCTTCACAATCATAAGAGGTCAGAAGCATATTGAAAGTAAGTACCACCTGGTCAGACAGATCGCGTAGAAAGTCGACGTTTCGGTCCTAAAGATCGCCTCGAGCCGACAACCTAGTTGATCAGTTTACCAAGTTGCGTGAAAATCTAGTGTCACTGATAAGCGCTTGGCGGGTATGATTAGAGAGATATGTCTCATCTGCTTTAGAGCAAGTGGGAGAATGTTGTGGATATATAGAATAAGGGTATGGTGCTCTAAAAACAATTGTTGCTTGTCTTTACGGGCAAGTGGGAGATTGTTATATCTAGAGTGCCCGAAAAGCAATTGTTGCTTGTCCTTATGGGCAAGTGGGAGATTGTTGGAAGTAGTCCTTACGGGCAAGCGGGAGATTGTTGGAAGTAGAGCCCGAAAGACAATTTCTGTAATTGTTTTTAGAATTAATAAATGACAGATTTATTCTCTTCTTATTATTTGCTTCATGCTTATAAGTAATACACTACTGAAAGCCCCAAGTTGTATCATATGTAGCCATATAACTTAGTGTGTGTCACACATGAGGATTAAGTTTATGGTGATATACTTGAACTGTTAGTCCGTGGTGAACTTAATCAAAGTATGGGGTCTATTGATTAAACCACCATTAATGCGCCCAGAACACTTTATGGTGTGACCGTCTTATCCGGACCGTCGATATTGGTTGTCTAAGTAGGGCATTTATATATGATGTAGTCATATAAGATCGGACCGATTTAATCTAAGTTTCTCATATAATTCCGTGATTGAGAAATCTTATTAAATCACAAGATGATCATATATGGATTAACCTTAATCCTGAAGTGATTATAGACTCCTACTTATTTCAGGATAGAGTTTGATGTGTTCGTTAAGGATCACTTATAGGCGCGTTCCGAATCACTTTCACATTGGCACTATTCTGGAATGAGTGAGAAGTGTGTGTCTCACAGATATGGAATCCATTCCTTTCTGCGGGAAGTAGAAAGACAATCTCCTTATTTGTTAATCCTAGAAACTGATCGATCCCGGGAGTTCGTATTGGTTATGAACTAATTGATCACTAGTGGGTTAATGGTAAATAAGGATAAGATGTATTGAAGAGGGTTTACGGAAATAATCCCGCTTCATTACGGATAGTCTATGGAGGGTTAGATATGTAATGATTATATCAATGGACACTTATAGACTCGACTCGACATTTTGAGAATATGTTATATCTATAATCGATAGAGTTCAGTTTCAGATTTATGGTGGCGTAATTCCAGAATTAATAAGTTAAGTAGAAATATTATGTTCGATGAATATTTTATTCAATTTATTGTAGCTATTGGTTATAGGTCCATGGTCCCCGGGTTGGCTCCTAACACACGAGTTTTTTTCTCGTTTTATGGAACCTCGAGAATAAATTAAATAGTTGGTCTATTTAATGAATATGTAATATTATTTATTTGGTAAATAATATGTAAAATAGAAAAGACATTTTCTATTAAAATAAATGGCAAAAAGTGGCGCCTACTTTTGTGATAAATTTGGGAAAAGAAATTTTCCTAGATTATGTCACATGTGTAATTAATTAATTATATATTTGTTGGATAATTAGTGGATAAATTAAGAGATTGTCTTTTTGGGAATTATCTCTTATTTTTATTGCAAAATTATCTTTTCCTTATGGGAATAGGTAATTGTGGTGTGAAAATGTTAACTCTCTTGACTAGTTATTTCTCTATATAAAGAGAGTTTCCTAGCACAATAACAACCACAAAATTGCACCACTTATCAAATAAAGGAGAGAAAAATTAGTTTCTTGTTCTAGTCATTAAAAAAAGAAAAACCTAGGGTTTTTCTTGTGCATATTCGAGGAGGTTCTACGGCGAGGATCGACGTCCACCAGTCGTCGCTAGGAGATACAATCCGGAAGACTACGGCTTCTCCCTTTTGTCGATTTATCGTCTCTCTCCGGTTTGGGTAAATCTACTATCCTTCTTGTAGTTATTAATTATTTATGCGAATCGAATCGTGGTAAAATTGCCTGCGAATTTATTCGTAGCTTCCGCTGTGCATGATCGAGTGTCTCGATCGGTGCTGTGAATCAGATCTGACGATCCAATTATGGATCGGATCCGGATTCGGGTTTCTGTATATCCGGCAGATTGGTGATGTGATTTCGGAGACTTAGAGTGCGTTTGTCTCAGGCCGCCTCAATACAGATAATGCAATTATTGTCTTTGAAGCTTTTCATTCTTTGCAAGCGGGTGTTCCGGGATGTGATAGTCATGCTGCTTTGAAGTTGGATATGGCCAAGGCCTTCGATGGGTTGAATGGCAGTATCTCTGGAGAGTTATAGAGCGTATGGCGTTCCCGATGCCCTTCATTGATTTGGTGCGGAGATGTGTGACGTCTGTTTCCTATCGGGTTCTGATTAATAGGAAGCTCAGTCGTAGAATTGTGCCGACTCGTGGGATTCGGCAAGGAGATCCGTTGTCGCCTTTTCTCTTCATCATTTGTGCTGAGGGATTTACGGCTTTGCTTAACGATTATGTACATAGGGGTGCGCTTCGGGGTATCCGTTTTGGCAGAGAGGTAGAGGTTTCTCTTCATCATTTGTACACAGGGGTGTTCTTTGAGTTGTTGGTCGGGGCTGTGGAGACATTGGTGGAGTTGTTTGAAAGGTATGGTGCTTTATCTGGTCAGGCTATCAACTTTCATAAATCCAGTCTATACTTCTCAAAAGGAGTCTCGGTGGTGGAGCGTGAAGCGGTGTCAGAGCTGCTGCAGATTCCTTTGGGTGATGGCTCTGGTAAGTACTTGGGGCTACCGTATAATATCGGGAGAAATAACGCCAGGTGTTTGCGTTCTTGCGGGATAAAATTAGGAAAAAGGTGGCTGGTTGGAAGGACAAGTTGATATCGCCTGCAGAAAAGGAGATGTTTATCAAGTCGGCCCTTCAGGCTATCCCTACCTTTATTATGCAATGTTTCAAGGTTCCCACTACTCTGATTCGGGAACTTGAGCAGGCGATCCGTGGTTTCTTTTGGGGATACACAGCGAATAAGCATCGGATTCATTGGAAGAACTGGGAGGCTTGTTGTTTACCAATGAATCTGGGGGGTCCGGGATTTCGTGATTTGGAATGTTTCAACCTGGCTCTGTTGGGAAAGCAATCATGGAGGATTTTTAAAAGCCCGGGCTCGCTGGCGGCACAGGTTTTGCATGCGAAATATTTCGAGGAAAGTACTATTCTTGCAGCAAGATTGGGGACTCGACCGTCATTTCTCTGGCACAGTATTTTAGAGGGGCGAGACCTTTTACTCAGTGGGATGAGATGGAGGGTAGGAGATGGTGAGACGGTGTTTGTCTTTCATGATGCCTGGACTAGTCGCCAGCCTTCGTTCCGTATCCTTTTTGCAGGACATGAGCTTCCAGCAGATTCTAAGGTTTCAGACTTGTTTATTCCCAACTCCAGGGTGTGGGATGTACAACGGGTTCAAGAATCGTTTCGCCCACGGGAGTCGATGCTATCTTGGGCACCACTATTGCCCTAGAGAGCACCCGGATCGGCAGATCTGGCACTATGATCGTAAGGGAGTTTATACTGTTTGCTCAGGGTACTTCCTGGCCTTATCACTCTACCGACCAGCATATGTGGTTGGGCTTGGTACTTCAGTAGGGGGAGCAGGATTTGGAGGAGCAGTTGGCAGCTCCCTGTGCAGCCGCGTATTCAGCATTTCTTGTGGCATTGCCTTAATGATTGTCTCGCTATCGGCCAGGGGTTGCACATGAGGAATATGGGGGACGGTGTTTGCTTGGCTTGCGGAGAGACATTGGAAATGCTATGGCATGTCCTTTTCGAATGTGAGATGGCGGATAGAATCTGGCAGGTGTCACCATTTTATGGGGTTTTAGGGCGCCTCCGCTCGGCCAGTTTTGCAGATTTCTTTCTGAGGTTGCTCGAGGATCAGGGTGCTCAAGATACCGCGGGATTTGTATGCTTATGTGGGGGATTTGGAAGGCGCGCTGTTCTGCAGTGTTTGATGATCAGGCTATTTATGTTTCTGCAGTATGTACGCGATCTCTGACAGCGTCGGCCGAGTATGTGGCGGCTTTGGAGACCTATAGGGTGCAGGGCTCGGTCCAACACTTGCTGGATAAATGGGTGAAGCCTTCGGAGGGGGTGATAAAAGGCAATGTGGATGCGTCAGGAGCGGGGGTGGGAGTTATTTTCCGGGATTCTCACGGGGCAGTTCTCCACACCTTCGCGTATCATTTTGACCCAGGGGACCCAGTGGAATACATGGAGCTTAAGGCTATCTCTTTGGCTCTGGAAGAGGCGAGGCACTTGGGAATTCAACGATTGGAGGTAGGGAGTGATTGTTTGGCGTGTGTTTCGCGTCTCCGACGGCCAGTGGAGGACCTTACGACTCAAGGTTGTTTGATGCAGGACTGCTTGACCCTCTTACCGAGCTTCTCATCAGTTTCCTTTTTATTTATTCTGCGTGCAGAGAATGTCCCGGCGCATCTTCTAGCTAGACATGCTTTGATAGTTACTTCTAGGACATCTTGGGGCTCCTTGCCCCCTGACGATGTTTTGGCCACTTGTTTGGCGGATGTTGATTAATAAAGTTCTTGTTTTCTAAAAAAAAAGAAAAGATAATGGCTCAATTTATTTTTTATTTTTATAAGTATGTATTTTCAAAAGAAAAGAAAACAATTTCAATCTAAAATGCCTAATTCAGCGACTTGGTCTTAGGCCAAAAAAAAAATGCCAGCTCTGGTAATAGGCCGGCACAATACCATGCGCGGACATGTTTGTCTACCGTTGGTTTTGTTTCTTGGGGTGTGGCACTGCCACTGGTTTGCCGATACAACATTCAATAATGAAACAAGAAACAAGAAAATTTTGCATGGTTACTACAACAAACTTAATTCACTTTAAAGCAAATCAATTCGGACAACCAAAAAAAAAAATTAGTTAAAAAGAAATTTGAGCAAATCATTACTTCTTACAAAGCTTATCAAAACATACAAAAGACAACTGTTTATTCCTTAGGTATCAGAACTGTAAGAGTGATGGCCACTCAAAATCTACATCCCTCAGTATACTTCAACAGCAAAAGGCCATGTACCATTATTGTTATTATCATACATAGGAAACTTAGGAGTAACATTCTGATGAGATTTTTTTGTGTGTTCAAACAAACTCCGAATTTTGGCTAACGAAATCTACATTTTGCAAACGATCCTCTCGATTTCTCCAAGAAGCCTTCCCTTTTCCTTACTGAGATCCTCGTTCTGTTTCTGAAGCTCTTCTATCTGCTTTGTTTGTTCTGAGTCCTTCCTGCAATTTTTATTACAATCTGAGAATTACCTAATTGTCCATTTAGTACATAATATAATATAAGGACCTTAGAATGGCATTTACCTGTTCATGAAAGACAAGTTAAGTTTCAACGAACGCACTTCTTTCTCGAGGTTTTCACACCTTTTAAGGAGGGATTGCATGTCTGAAGATACTGCTGGTGTCATGTTTCTTTCCTTTGCTTCTGCCATTCTGCATCAAATAATAATAGTAAGATATCTTTTATATGATATTTATTGTACAGTCCACACCGGGAATACGAATACTGTAATATATAGATATAACATATGTTTGATCAAATTGTAGTTTAAATACAGATTAGTCTAAAATGGAAGAAGAATACATACTTTCGAGATCGCTCCACCCTACGTTTTTTCGTGGGATCCCCTTGCTCCACTGCAGAAACGAAAAAACCGATTTCAAAATCCAGTGTCATAAATGAGACGAGAAAGATTCAAGTTACTTTCTTGATGTTTTGTATACACATTTGAAGTCTTCTCTCTTGATTTCCAAATCCTTTTACAACTTGGAGAAATTTCTTAGCTATTTATGTACAAAAACATAGTAGACATCTATTTTTCCTGATCAAGATTCTTACAGAAGAAAGAAAAAAAAAGTATGAATTTCGAATAGTATGTTTAAGTCTGCAAAATTCATAGCTGGGAAAGAGACCATTTATCTAAAAAGTTCGTTTGTGAATGCTACGGTATGCTAAATGATTAATAATCCAATTTTTGCAGGAAATTTGAGTTTAATACCTGAAGTAACTGATGTCAGAGATCCATATCGTGCTAAACCTCGTTTCTGTTATTTAACAAACAGAGAAAATGTTAAAACCTCTTTTCTTGTAAGTAGAAAATGTTTTAATTCGAGGTAAAAGAGAAAATATAGTACCTTCCTATCATCTTTAAGGTTGTCATACATATGTTCTCCAACATCTGTAGTTCAAGAACACAATAAAAGTGAATTAAAAGTTCGCGTAAACTGATTATAAGAAACCTTGAGGATTTTAAGACATTCAATATTAGTACTTAATCTAAGCTTATGCAATACCTTTAGAAAGTTTTGAGGATCCATTTCCCATTCGTTTTCTTGAGCTTTCACTGACACTATGTGCTTGTCCTGAGATACTAGGTCCATCACAAGTGTCAAATCCCGTTGAAACTACAGTTGCAGCAACAGAGGATTCACTTTGAGAAGGTTCTCGAGACATTGTACTCATCTGGATACGTTTTGTGGTCCCCGCACCAGCACCATATCCGTATGATCCTTCAGTTGTCTGCATAGCACCTCCGGTCTCATTGAATTGGACACGGGATAAATCTTGAAAATTACTTTGTACGTCGAAAATGGGATTCCCTTGTCCGAAGGCCACTTCGGATCCTCCATAAAAAGTACTATCCTCAACAGCTTCGATGTCCATGTTGTTAAAGAGCTTCTTGCGTTCTAGCGTACCCTTTAGCATGTTAACGACCGAGGAAATGTTGTTTGTAGTTCTTTCTTGTGGAATAATGTTGAAAGTGGATGAAGATGAATTCGTAGGAGACATAAACGTAGTCATGTGATTCGAAAGCTCGGATAATGGGACGTTGTTGAATCCATTCGGACCATCAGAGTATTCATGAGGACTGCTATTCATGTTGTTCATGGCTTCTATACCGATCGATGTTTGTGTATTCTGCATAGCTGCATACCTCCTCCTTTCCAGACAATGGAATTAAAACAGTGGTTTTCAATAGTGTACATATAAACGCGAAAGGCTCAAATTTATACAGATAAACTCCAAAATATACGGTATCATGTTTGATATAAAGACTGATAACAAAGGAAAGAAGGATTATACCTTAATTCTGAGGAACGGCTTCGTGTCATCGGTTGAGAGCTGTTAAGCCATGCCTGCAACAAAATGTAACTATTGAGTATCTTTGAAAAAATATTGGAATGATTTTTCATTTTCTTGCTTAGTTGTTCTTGAAACTCACCTTGGCCAAGAATAAGTTGGTAGCCTGCAGCCCTTTATCAACAGGATTCCTGAATCAAATAAATTTAAAGTATTAAAGAATCTGGAAAGATTATGTTATCTACAATCATGCAACAAAATACTATGTTTGGGAAAAAGAAAAAGCAGAATAATTTACTTGGCTACATGTTGATTAGGTTCACTTGAAGATTCACCAGCCATGAAAGTGCTTTGTTGGAGTAAAAGCTCTTCAGTTCTTTTCTTCTGAAGAACCCCATTTTGTTGCTGATTGGATAAATTAGAAAATTCAGCAGAAATCCTGTTGGGTATACAATGATCCATGTCAAATTCATTACAAGTATATGCATTTCACAAGTTAAAGTTTAAGCAGTCTCTAATAACAACCCGGATCCTCTGATGTGAAAGGGTGTCAAAAAGATGCGTTTTTTTGATGATATACATCATTATAGAACGGTGCACTGCACCCTTTCACAGCAAAGGATCTGAATTCTCGAGAAACTTGGATTCTGCACCCTTTCACAGGAAAGGATCCAAATTCTCGAGAAACTTGGATTCTCTCTGCTGTGGCAGGTGTAGTCAGGTAAAGTGCACTGTGCTGTGAAAGTGACCCGATATCCGAGTTCATCAATCAGATCATTATCACAACATAGTGCACAACACCCCGTGTTTTACAGTAGAGGAACCAAGTTCCAATTTTTGTATAGGCCTTATTCATCCATTTGATAAAATTTGAGGAAACCCAACCTCCTTGATGCTTGTCGAGTCCGGTTTGCAATGCCTCCATTATTCTGAAAGGAAAAAACAGATTCAATAAGCCACAAATCATGTGATTGAAAAGGGATATCAAATTTACATTCATTTCTTCCTAGAAATGTCAAATGCCCAAAATTTCTGGAAAGATTTTGACTTTGCTGAGGTTGAAATTTGCTAAGATGAAAATAGAAAAAGGACATAGGATTCTAGCCTCTGTAGAAGTGGTTAACCAGTTCTTGAAAAGTTCTTCACTATCAGCTCTGAAGGTCTGAGAAAGATTCTTGAATCCCAACATCTCCATGGTTGGAGCTTGCATTCCCATGGAGCCCTCCATCATCGTCTTGATAAACAATTCTTCGCTCGTGTTCCTGTAATAATCTGTGTACCCTCTTCCCTCCATTTTCAACTACTTCTTTCCTCTTCTTATTAATTCTTTGTCTTGCCTGCTACTTTTTTTTTTCTGGGATTTCAACAGTTTCTCTCTTTTTCTTTCTCTCTCAAAGTTTCATCCTTTTTCTATCACTCAACTCTGATATCTGTCATGATATCACCCAAACATGTATTAAAGCTTATATATGGGAGTTTCTAAGCTAATTTTCTACAGTTATGCTGACGAACTGGGACTTTTTAAACACGGAATCTCTCTCTCTCTAGGAATGATTCAAACATGAGATGGTTTTTATGATTGGTGAGTATATGATATGATTGAAGCCGCCTGAAACACTGCACTTTTATTTTTATTTTTATTTTTTTGAGTGGGAAACATTAGACTTATGAATCGAGTAAAGCTTTCGAACACCTTTTACATACGAGTTAATCAAGACACTCGGATCGGTTCAATATAGATACACTTTCTCTATTTTTTTTTAAATTTTTTTTTAACCCATTCGAAATTACCTTATTTATTGGTTCAATATAGATACTTTCTCTATTCTTATTTATTCTTTACCGGTATGAGATTAACTCATTTCGAGGACAATTACCCACATATATATGACAGGACTCGAACCCATGACCAAGATGTCACGAGACCTCTGTTTAACCATTAAAATGTTTCTAAGAAAGACTCACAAGAGAGAATCTGTATATGAAGATAAATCTGTATTTTAAGGATAAAAAGTGTTCAGATTTATCAAAACATTAAGCCCTTGTTTGTTTTGAGTTGATTTTTTTTTGGGTTTTTATATATCACATACTAATCATTTCTTATAATTCTCTCACCAATCAATTCTTCAACTACAAATAAAAAATATATTAAATCACCTCTCACCATTTCACTTTATCTATTTTATTAAATTTTTTAACATTATTTTATTAATTAAACAATCTTATTTCAATTTCTCTCACCACTCATTTCTTTATCTGTACAAAATTAAAAATACATTTTAACTTTCTAATCATTACTTCAATCATTTTTATCATATTTTATTATCCACTAGAATATAAAATACCCAAAAAAAACTTCAACCCAAAACAAACGGAGCCTAAATACAGTAGAATCTGTTACATGAATCTGTACACCACAGATTCGTAAAGAATTGCGCCATATCTCCCGTATAATTGAGAAGTCTCCATATCCTAGAAGCCCCCTCTCTCCTGCTGTTCTCTTCTCCTCTTCATTTTTTCTTCTCTTTTTAATGATCTTCTCTTACTTCCAGAATCTTTCCACCATATACGATAATCTTTATTTTTTTTTGAGTTGTTGTTTCATTTTATTTCAAGGAATATGCCATCAATCGCATGCAACTTCCTAACCCCAAAAAATAAAATCAGCAGCAGAAAGGGAACTAAAATGTTTACAAGACTGCAAATACAGTTCTCATGATTTTTGGGGAAAAAAGACAGATCAAGTTTATTAATTTAACTCTAGTTGACAAATTTGATTCGCTTCTCAACGGAGGAATGTAGCTCCGCCTTCAAACTTTCTAGGGGAAGTTATTGTGTAGTATCTACATTTACACCGAAGTGACGGGTAACAAATCTGGATCACACAGTTTGAATTCAGTTTAAAAATAAAATGCCCATATCGTGCCACATGGGCGCACTCCGCATATGGCGGGTGCACCCAATAACTTCCCGACTTTCTAGACCTTGTTTCTCAAAGTCGAATAGGGTACCCAAACCTAGTACCTCATCTACTCTGTTCTTCTCGAGTCGGGAGCATAATCTTTTTTTTAATGAAGATAGTTGACAAAATTAATAGAGAAAATTACTATAAATATTTCACCAATTTAATAATAATAGTTGAGAAAATTAATCGAGAATCTGTAAATAGATATTCTAGTGTATTTTGTCTTGGATAGAAAATCTGTAAGTTGAGATGCTGATGCAGTTGACCCTTTACCGAAATTCTGTAAAACTGAAAAATTGGTGTTTGAGTCTGTAAAATAGAGAATCTGTTAGGAGACATTGATGCAAGTGTTCTAATTGGCTTCTCTATTCCTATTTCACACATATTATAAATCAACTAAAAACTCATTGAATGTAATTAATACAATATTCTTTTTAACCACTCACTTGTTAATAATAAGGGTATGATGGAAAAACTGCAATAAATAATGTTTTGAAAATGAAACTACATCTTTAAAAAACTGCAATAAATAATATTTTTAGAAACTACGCCCTTGTTTGTTTTGGGTGTTTTGGGTGTGGGGCTGGGTTTGGGTTTTTATTTATATCACATCATCAATCATTTCTTACAATTATCTCGTCAATCATTTCTTTAACTACAAATAAAAAAATATTAAAACCATCTCTCACAATTTCATTTTATCTACTTTATTAGCTTTTTTACTATTATTTTATTCATTATACTATTTTATTTCAATTTCTCTCATCAATCATTTCTTTATCTACACAAATTAAAAAAAACATTTTGACTTTCTAATGATTACTTCAATCATTTTTATCGTGTTTTATTATCCACTAGTAAATAAAACCAACCCCAAAACTAAACCCAACCCAAAACAAACACAACCTACATCAATTAATACAATCGGAATATGTATTTTTTTAACCGAAACGAAATATCTTATAAAGACTACTCGACTACTGCCGGGGAATGTAATTATACACACCAGAGAACAAACAAACACAGCCAACACAAAGCTGGATTAACCCAAAACAACAGAAAATGTTAACAATAAAACTTAATATCGTTTGAGAATCAAATCCGACCTAGTGGTATAGGTCATTGCAATTTCTTGTGAGAATCAATGTATGAATATCATCCACACCCACAATGTATTAAAAATATCCTTCCTCATTCCCAAATTTGGAAAAAAAAAGCTGATATCGAAAGGAATGCCCTGGTACCACAAAAAACATAAAGCTCCAACAAGAAAGCTTTGGAAAATAAAAACAACACAAGTAGGGAAACTAAGAAAAGAAACCGAAGCCAAGATGGGTAGAAGCAACCACCTAAGCCATAACCAAAACAAGGAAATCCCAACTAACGTGGGTATAATCTGATTTCATACACGTGTCGCTTTTCAGACTTTTGACGGAATAACAATGGCCGTGTCAGCTAATGGCTTAACGTGGGTTCAACTCAATATTGGGCTTTATAAGTCAGGTGACTTCAATGGAGTTTGCATCCTCACAGCGCATATCGCCCTTATTATCATTATATCGACATGACGTAGGTTGTCATTTGTCTGACATTGTGCTAATCGTTATCTGTCTTCTATGGTCAGCTCGACTTCAGACGTCTACAACTTTATAATGCCAACATGAGGCAAGTTCACCTCAGCCTCTAACACTCTGCTCAGTACACGTCATCTCCGACCTTAGATAACAATTACACTTCATCATACGAGCATTAACCTACCTTCTTATAAGTGCTTCATGAATCTCGCCTATAGGACCATGGTTGCTCCATGATTGCCTATTAAACGGCTTTGTGTCATCAATCACGTCTCCCCCAATATGTTGACATGATGAACAATGTCTTACTTGTTATATGGCAAAGTTAAGGGTTTGGTTTATAGTGGATATGGCTCAATACCTTGTGAAGACCCTCTGCCGGGAGAAATTCAGGATCATTGGATACCTTATTCCTTAGCCTCGTTGGTATTAGATTAGAATCATATATTTCTGAGCAATGTGCTATGTAGTGTACTGTAGAGTTGGTTTATGGGGTCTAGAAGCCCCTAAGAAGCCTATAACTGCATTGAACCTTTATAGTTAGTTTAATAACTTAAATACATACTTGATGAGTCTGAAAGCTAAAACATGTAGGTACTTGGTGAGACACGTTTTTGTTTAGCTTCATGGAACTATTACACATCCACATGCTGAGATACCAAACGGACTCGTGTCATATTCCACATGGTGAAATACCGTGCCCTAGAGGTGCCGAAGAAAATGCTGTGGTGCATACTTACCATGCAAATTGTCTTTGGATCAATGTGTAACAAATGTCCTTGTTGGTTATGTCTACTAGTGAGATTAGTAGAGGGGAGTGAGCTACTTGAACACATGTGATATTATTCATGTTGATATTTCGTGTGTTATAACATGTGTAGATTCGATGTTTATACTCGCAACTAAGTACGGTTGTATTTACCCTTTTATTAGGTTGTCTTTAAAGGCACCACGTTTTTTCTACTCGGTTCACCACAACTCTTTAGAAAATACTACATCCGGTCCAAAATATAAGTCATCCAAGTTTTTTTACTTTGATTCCATAATATAAGTCAATTACAACACCAAGAGAGCATTAATTAACATTTTTCCTTATCTTACCACTAATTTATATCAATCCAACCACTTTTATTTACTCCAAAGTTGTTGTATTTATAATAGTCAAGAGGTGTATTAGACATTTTATCCATACATTAATTACATTCAATTACTTTCTTAATTAAATGTGAAAATTCTAGAATGATTTATATTTTGGACCGGAAGTAAGGTAGTTACCCAAAGCACCACACAATAAATTTTTAAAAAATGATTCTACCGTCCTCAAGACATGGCCTGGTGGTGAAGACATGGGTATGTGTGTAATGCACGCTATGTCGGGAGCTGCAGGTCGGGTGTTCGTTTCCAGCAGATCGACAATACCAAGCATTCTGTTCGAATTAACGGAATGTGGCCTCAGTATCATGATTAAATAACAGCCCATGTAAATGCACTAGGTTACCTGATTTACCTCTCCACCCATTCTGTGGGACATGAGGAGTGAGAGACCCTTCCGATTAGGGTTTAACCGTTTTTAAAAAAAAAATGATTCTACCGATGACTCCACACCAATTAAAATTCGAGTTTACTGCATCCTAATCTATTTGACTATTGACAGATTTTTTATATACAAAATAAACTCTAAAATTTTGACAATTCATTCAGATCGCACCCTCACCGGCGGTTGACACCTCTTACAACTGCATTCTACATATTGCAGCGGCAAGTTTTCTAAGAAAGATCACAATGTTGACTTTCCGGCCATTTTGTTGACCATCCTCAAGGGTCTTCTTTTTCTTTCTTAGTGAGTCCAATATCCTCTCCACATTATCTTCCCTCAAAGGGGTTCTAGGTGGCGTGGGTTGCCGGAATAGGGTGACTGTCGGGTTTTGCATCGACATCGGAAAAGGAAACGGGGATGGGTTACATGGACGAGGGACAGTGCGGATTAACAGAGATGGGTTTTACCAAGTTCATGAAGAGTAACTCTGTGCATTGATGGAGTTATATACTGAAGAGAGTTTGAGAATGTGATATACACAAGAGTAAACTTCAACTTATTTATTCATGTTGAAAGAATGAGTATAAATAGATACAAGAGAGGATCCTAGCTAGTAAAGTAAAAGTAACTAGAGCCGGCTACAATAAATGCTAGAGTCGGCTATGTCTATGCTATTACATAATAGGACAAAGGATAGTTACTTTATGACTATTAGGACATATTAATTGTTTATTCAATGCAATTAATATGTCTCTTGATAAAAAGTAACACGTTACATTGTAACATGTTATGAGTGTAATAATAATGTAATATTAACCATAGTATTTCCACACCCCCCCCTCAAACTGGGTTGTATATGTTTATACAGCCAAGTTTGCTACTCAGTCTACTGAACATAAGTGGTGGTATGGCCTTGGTGAGAATATCAGCATTCTGATCTGCTGAGGGAACATACTGGAGTTGAATAATCTTGGCATCAATCTTCTCCTTTAGGAAGTGTCTGTCAATGTCCACATGTTTGGTTTTATCATGATGGACTGGATCCTCTGCCATGCATAAGGCTGAATTATTGTCACGACGAGTGTGATAGGTTCTTTGAAGAGGTTGCCGAAGTTCGGTGAGTACCCTTTTTAGCCACGAGCTTCACAAATGCCAAGTACAAGTGCCACGAGTTCGGCTTCGAAAGCTTCGCTTCTTGACACGGTAAGGTACATTTCTTGCTTCTCCAAGTAACTAGGTTTCCCCATACATATGAGCAATAGCTGTGGTAGATCTTCATCAATGTGACATCCGGCCAATCGGCATCGGTGTAGACCTTGATTGATCTATCGGGAGACTTGGTGAAATGTAAGCCCGGCCGGAGTGGACTTCGGACCTCGGTATCCGTTCACGGCATCCCAATGTTGCTCGGTAGGGCAATGCATGAATCGGCTAACCGGACGACGCCATATGCAATATCGGGTCTTGTATGGGACGGATAAATGAGTTTCCCTACAAGTCTTTGATATTGATCCTTTCGACGACAATGTCACCATGCGACAGGGGTATTACTTTGGGGTCTACTGCGGGGATACGGCGGGTTTGCATCCCGAAGCATGCCGGTTTCTTCGGCGGGTCCAAGCCACATACTTCCTCTCGTGAAACGGATATACCCCCGGCGTTCCTAGCTATTTCCATACCAAGAAAGTACTTGAGGTAGCCCAAATCTTTAACTTGAAATACTTTTGCCGGCGGGGTCTTCAAGTTTTGGATCTCGACGGGGTCATCACCGGTAAGGATGATATCATCCACATAGACAATAAGAATGGACCTTTTACGGTTTGTTGTTTTGATAAACATTGTGTGATCGAGTTGCATTGATGGTATCCGGCGGCTTTAACCACGGTGGTGAGTTTGCCAAACCAGGCTCGGGGGCTTGCTTTAGGCCATATAGAGATTTCCTCAATTTGCAAACTTTCCCTTGAGTGTGAGTGTTGGAAAAACCGGGAGGCACATTCATATAGACTTCCTCGGTAAGGTCACCATTTAGGAAAGCATTCTTGATATCCAATTGGTGTAGAGGCCGATCAAGTTGGACGACAATTGAGATCGGTACCACTGACGGTGTTTAGTTTTGCCACGGGTGCAAAGGTTTCCTTGTAGTCAAGGCCATATGTTTGAGTGAATCCCCTTGCAACCGGTCCTAGCTTTGTATTTGTCAATAGTACCATCGCATTGTACTTGATAGTGAACGACCATTTGCGGTAACCGATCGTCTTCTTTCCATGTGGGAGAGTGGTGAGATCCCAAGTATGGTTGTCAAGGAGAGCGATCATTTCGGTTTTGACAGTGCGCCTTCCACTTATCATGTTGGAGAGCTTCTGTATATTCTTAGGAATAGAGTGAGAATCCAAGTCTGTGTAAACATGGCAAAAACGGTGATAACCGATCATAGGATAGATAATTATGAATAGAGTGATCGGTAGTGCAAGATCTCTTTCCCTTCCCGATAGCAATAGGTCTCATCAACGTCGGCGGTGCCGCCGAGAGTTAGTGGGGTGCTTGAGGTTCGGTCTCTTTGTGACTCGCAGGTTGCTTGAGTGTCGGTAGTTTCGGTTCGGCGGGCTCGGGTCGGTAGACTCGGTTCGGGGAGGTTGCTTTGAGGATCATTAGGATGCTGAGAGTCAGTGGGGTGCTGAGGTTCAAGAGTTTGCTGAGGGAAAGGATTTAGGTCGAGTTCAATCAGGTTTCCATCAGTGACTGCCTCAGTGGACTTGTTGTAGTAGGGAGTCCTTTCAAAGAATTTTACATCCATAGAATTGTAAAATCTCTTTTCAGAAGGAGAGTAACACTTGTAACCTTTCCTGTCCTTTGCATATCCTAGGAAAATGCACTTGTGAGCTTTGGGATCAAGTTTGCTTCTGTGTTGGGCATGGATATAAACAAATACAGTACAACCAAAGATTTTTGGTGGTAATTGGGAAATAAGATGAGGGCAGGAGTGTGTGGTCAGGAGGGTTTGGATAGGAGTTTTGAAGCCTAACACTCTGCTGGGAAGTCTGTTGATTAAGTATGTGGCGAGTTAATATAGCTTCACCCCACATATACTTTGGGACATGGGTAGTGAACATGATTGATCGAGCCATCTCCGGTAGGTGCTGTTCTTTCTCTCGGCAACCCCATTTTGTTGAGGTGTTTCCACACAATGCCGATATGGACAATCCCCTTATTCATCAAGAAATTACGAGGTTAGACTCATAGTATTCAAGAGCATTATCGATCTTTAAGATCTTGATCTTAGTGTCAAATTGAGTCGAGATCATGTTGTAGAATTCTGAAAAAGCTGGTCCAACTTCGATTTATCCTTCATTAAAAACGGCCATGTGTTCCTGGTATGATCATCAATGAAAGTGACAAACCACCTCTTTCTGTTATACTTTTTACCCTTGAAGGTCCCCATACATCACTATGAATTAAAGTGAAAGGTGTGGAAGGCAAATAAGGTAGTTTGGCATACACGAGATTTGGTAAGTTTGGCAAATTGACAAATATCACATTGAAGATCATTGACATTACATCCTTTAAATAATTCGGAATTACGGACTTCAAATAACCAAAACTTGGATGTCCTAGTCTATAATGCCATAACATGATATTATCTAAGGTTTGAGTGCGAGTGCTGCCGAGGCGATTCGGTCTTCGGTCTTGTCTTCGGCGGGGTCGACCACATACAATCCTAAGCGGGGTTTAGCCCTCCCAATCACTTCCCGTGAAGAAGGGTCTGGAAAGTGCACTTGATTCTTATTAAAAACAACGAGTCCAATTTAAATCTTTTGCAAGTCTACGACGGATATGAGATTGCGATCTAATTTTGGAACAAATAGGACATCCTTTAGACATATCTTGTTAGTGAGTTTAACATTACCAAAACCTTTTGCACGAGAGATAGATCCATCGGCGGTCTTAACATTGTGAATTTGTTGACATGGCATAAGGTGAGTTATGAGGTTTTTATTACCGATCATATGGGAGGAGGCCCCAGAATCAACAATCCATGTTTCATTACTAATAGAAGAGTAGAATTTACCCGCACTAGCCCGAGTAGCCGTGTCGGTAGAGGTACTACCTTCTTTTTGTTGAGTGAGGAAAGCTTTGAATGCGACAACCGAGCATTCAACTTGTTGTCATTCTCCTCTTCATGGACATGCACGCCCGACTTTCCCTGGTAGGTTTGAGGGATTTAGGCATGCCATGTAGCTTCCAAACAAGTGTCCTTGGTGTGATTTGTGCGTTTGCAGTGCTCACAGAACAACTTTCCAGTTCTATCAGTAGGCTTCCTGACAGTCTCATTAACCTCAGCAGGCTTCCTGATGGTCAGCAGGGTAGCACTCTCAGCAGGGTTGTCAGCAGGGGAGTTCAGCAGCATCACTTTTCTCCTGCTTTCCTCATGTTTGACTTCAGCAAACATGGATTTGAGATTGGGGAGAGGTTTTGTTGCAAGGATTCTTCCCCTAACATCATCAAGAGTAGGATTCAGTCCAGTAAGAAACTTGAATACTCTCTTTTTCTCAATAATGTCCTTATAAAGGCCAGCATCCTTGACATCATTCCAGGGGTGAGTTTCCAACATGTCTAGGTGTTGCCATGCCCTAGAACAGTTGGTTGAAGTATTGAGTTACGGACATATCTCCTTGTACGCAATTTTGAATACGAGCTTCAAGTTCATACACTTCTGATGTATTGTCTTTCTTGGAGTAAAGATCCCTGGCATTATCCCAGATCTCCTTTGCAGTATCATACATCATAAAGTTCTCACTAATCTCTTTTGTCATTGATCTTGTGAGAATGGTCATGACTTGATTATTAGTAGTATCCCATGCTTCAAAACCTGGGTCATCTTCAGCAGGGGCAGGTTTAGAGCCGGACAGGTATCCCATCTTACCTTGTCCAGAGATGTACATTTTCATAGACCTTGACCATAGCAAGTAGTTGTTGCCATCAAGTCTATGATTTGTGTAAGATGAAGAGTCGGTGACCCCGTCTGCGTGAGGTAGGCGGGACTCAACCGAGGGTGAGGAAGCTTCGGATAATGAAGACATTCTTGATTCGGCGGGGTGCGAGAATTTGCGGCGGATTCGGGATTTTAAGGCTCGATACCATGAAGAGAGTTTGAGAATGTGATATACACAAGAGTAAACTTCAACTTATTTATTCATGTTGAAAGAATGAGTATAAATAGATACAAGAGAGGATCCTTACAAGAGAGGATCCTAGCTAGTAAAGTAAAAGTAACTAGAGCCGGCTACAATAAATGCTAGAGTCGGCTATGTCTATGCTATTACATAATAGGACAAAGGATAGTTACTTTATGACTATTAGGACATATTAATTGTTTATTCAATGCAATTAATATGTCTCTTGATAAAAAGTAACACGTTACATTGTAACATGTTATGAGTGTAATAATAATGTAATATTAACCATAGTATTTCCACATATACTAACTCTCTCCGTCCAGCGGCGGTGGAATGATGTTGAGAAGACCACCTGGGGCGGAAAGGCTTGGTCTTTCTTGGTTGCTTGCTTAGTGTGGTGTCTAAAGTAAAATAATATACGAAGATGTGATGTTTTTTAATTTGGGTGTCCATGTAAAAATGGTATGATATCTTTAAATACACCCTTTTATTATTGTTCTCCACCCGAGAAGGTGGTTTGGTGTAGGTTGAAATCGAGATCGACCGCTAAAGAGTGAATCCCGAAGTTGAGCTGTTGAAGTTTATATATCTTTTATTCTCTTGTAATAATGGTATAGAATCTTTCATTTTCTTTTGTAATACATTGACATAGTTGTTCCATCTAGTTGTAAAGCAAGAATTGTAACGGTTGAATACGTCTTCAATCATCGTGTTATAATTTTGAGATATTGTTTTAGTTGCATCATGTTTTGCTTTTTTATCGTTAGTAGAATCTTATAGCTTCCCGAGTCTATCTTTTCGTTTTCCACTTTGTTCTCTGGCGTTGATGATGTCAGACTTACGTATATAATCAATTAATTCTAACAATATACTTGCCGGACGTTTTTTTTTCCGGCCGGATATCGGCTAAGGACTCGGTATCCGGATCAGGAGCGTCACACACATTAAGTATGAATTTTATCATGAGTCGGAGATAGGTAA